>VZRV01002986.1:1966153-2049281 GCA_013398115.1 Falcunculus frontatus
GCTGTATGGAGAGAGGGTGTTGCGGGGACGGGGCACGTGGCAGAAGGGAAAGAGGGCTGGAAGAGGCTTGGACAGGGACAGGGTGAAGGGGCTCTGAGCGGTGTGGGATCAGGGACAGAGCACAGGGATGAGCGACCCAGCGGAAAAGGACCTGGGGGTGCTGGTCGGCAGCGTCGGAACATGAGCGCAAGGTGTGCCCAGGTGGGTAAGAAGACCAGTAGCATCCTGGTCTCTGTCAGGAATAGCGTGTCCAGCAGGATCAGGGGAACTGATCATTCCCCTGTACTGGGCATTGGTGAGGCCACACCTCGATGCTGTGTCCAGTTCTGGGCCCCTCAATTCAGGAAGGATGTCGGGGGGCTGGACCACATCTAGAGAAGGGCAACGGAGCTGGGGAAGGGTGTGAAGCACAAATCTGGGGTTGTTTAGCCTGAAGAAGAGGAGGCTCAGGGGAGACCTTACCACTCTACAACTCCTTGACAGGAGGGTGGAGCCAGGTGAGGGTCGGGCTCTGCTCCCAGGGAACGAGTGACAGGACGAAGGGACATAGTGTGGCTGCCCCGGGGGAGGTTTAGGTTGGACATTAGGAAGAATTTCCCCACGAATAGGGTGATTAGACATTGGAATGGACTGCCCAGGGCAGTGGTGGAGTCCCCATCCCTGGAGGTGTTTAAGGAAAGACTGGACATGGCACTCAGTGCCATGGTCTGGTGGACAAGCTGATATTCAGTCATAGGTTGGATTCAGTGATCTTAGAGGTCTTTTCCAGCCTAATTGATTGTGTGATTCTGTGAGTTCAGGGACAGGGCATGGGGGTGAGGGAACTGTGGGCAGTGTGGGGAAAGGGACAGGGACATGCTGTGCCAGAGGGGTGGGGTTATGGGGATGCTGCATGGGGGAGTGAGGACAATGTATAAGGGAGATAAGGACTCTGTGCTGGGAGATAAGGACAGTGTATGGGGAAAAGGGTGCTGTGCAAAGGGGTGTGAGGGAGAGACTGTGGAAAACTGTGTTGTGCAAAGAAGGGGTATGGATGAGGCATAGTGCTGCACAGAGTGGAAATGAGAGGCAATGCATGGGGAGAAGGAGAGCGTGCTGTGCGGGGTGAGACAGAATTGGGGTGGGGGAAGCTGGGATGAACAGGGGAAAAGAGCTGTGCAGGATGAGAGAGGCTCTAAGTGTGATGAAGTGAATGTGTGAGGGACTGGGGCAGGTATGTGAGAAGGTTTGGGGCTCTGTGGAAGAGCTGGGTGCACAGGGAATGGGGAGGTAGATGAAATTATTTGGGGTAGAGGATAGGAAAGGTTGGGTTGGGTGTTTAATGGGTAGGGGGAATATGTGGAGGCACGGAGTCAGTGATGGAGGAGAAACAGGCTGGAAGTGAAGGGTCAGGAGTCTCCTGTCAGTAGATGGGTTGGAGTTTTTGTCTGAATGCTCTGGAGGATAGAACATGGAAAAAGGCCACGTCAAGAAGTACACCGTGTTTGGAAGGGGAGAGAAGGAAAATGGGTGTGGGGATGATGTAGTGTTTGAAAGGGGAGAGATGGAAAATCTGTGTGGGGAATGTGTATAAAGAGAAAGAAACATAAGCAAAAGCATGGGAAAGAGCTTAGCAGTGAAACAAGCAGCTCTGATGGATTGTATAGCTGTGGGGAAGAAAGAGGAATTGTGGTGGAGAATGCAGCACTGCAAATTGGAGTTTGGGAGTTTACTGTAGGCTAGGATTTGTCTGATGCCATTCCTGTCTTCCAACTAAGGGTGCTGGCATTACTTTTTTTATAGCTTATAAGCAGCTCTTGTATCCTTCACTTTTTCCTGTTGTGATGTGGAGACTACATTTTTTAGGGCTTGTTCTGCTTTTTCCCTCCCACCCAAAATTATGCAGGACAGATGGCAGGCAAGCTAGAGCTCATTTTGGGATGCCTTTATCCTTAAAAAAAAATCTAAAGGAAAAGAGAGAAATGCACCACACCGAGGCTTTTTTACTCTTCTGGATGAAATGCACAGTAATTTACAAAATTTCTTTAAGGGATAGCCTTTCTTTTTTGTGTAAGTCCTGAGATGCTGCTGTTGGCTAATCTCTTTTTGCTGGATAGTACATTAATTCTTTGATCTTGTATAGATAGTTAGTTACCTTTGTATGTTACCCTGAAAGAACAAAGTCTATTGCCCATGAAGACAGAAAGACACCCTAAAGGTGGTGGGTGTGTAAAAATGAAAATGTGATTGCAGCACATTCTGACATGCTCATGGTGGCTTTATCTGGCTGGCACAAGGTGTGGTTGCAGGGGCTTCAGTGTGTGTTCATACTGTGTTCTTCTAGCAAGTCCCCACGTGCACTGGTGTGTGTACTTGGGGGAAGTGTTGTTTGTGGAAGTGACAGAACAGGACTTCCAAAACAATGCTGTTTGTAGGTTTGTTAAGTTACTGCAAAGGTGAGTGAGGGTGAGGCCCTGGCACAGGTTGCCCAGAGAAGCTGTGGATGCCCCATCCCTGGAGGGGTTCAAGGCCAGGTTGGATGGGGCTTGGAGCAACCTGGTCCGGTGGAAGGTGTCCCTGCCCATGGCAGGGGGTTTGGAACTAGATGATCTTTAAGGTCCCTTCCAATCCAAACCATTCTAGGATTCTGTGAGTGCACGCCCTGTTCCACACAAGGAATATTTTAAGGAAATTAGGATATGGGTGGCTTATGCTGGTACAATTCTCTATATTCCAAAACAGGTGCTTTTGTTGTGAATATTTTTTTTTTTTCCTTGACATAAACTGAGTGATGCAAGCTAATCCGAAAAGATGTATTTGTGCTGCAAGAACGGTGTCTTCATCATGTGTGCTTGTCTATTAATGTGTGTATGACTGATTAAAGTCTTCTGGAATGGGGAGAAAAGTCATGTACTGTGTAAGAAGGACTTTATCTCTACAAAGGGTGGAGAATTTCCGAAGGAATGTGTATTTCTTTTAACTCAGAAACAGTGCACTTGCTGAAAGGAACATTTTCTGGTAAGTTACATCTTTCAGTGACTTCTGATTATATTAGCAAATTTCCACCAAAATTACAAGTTTTTAACACCTTTTCCTGTCATCTTGGTCAGCTCTTTAGGTCTGGCCCTGGGGGATTCCTTGTGTATGAAGTGCCTTGGTCTGAGGCTCCTTGGACTGTGGTCTGGTGATTTCAGACAGCCTTACTGTGTGGAGCGTTTGCAATGCCAGAGGTGCCTAGGGTGCTGTTTTTGAGTCCTTGGCTCATGGTTGGTAGGGCTGGGTGTCTTGGAGAACGTCATCTAGGGTTTGCAAAGGATGAGGGATGTCAGGTTCTTTATTGCAGGGCTGAGAATTGAACGGGGCGTTTGGTGTTTGTGGAGTTCAGAGCTGCTGGTTGTGCAACAATATTCCTCAAATCCTTTCAAGATCCACAACAGCTTCTATTTGTGTCCTAATACATGTTGAATAGTTACAGATGCATTTATTAATAATTTATTTTCACCTTCATAAATAAGCAGAAGGGAGTGGAAAGCACTGAGACACTGATTTCTCTTTTTTACATGTAGCAAAACCTTTTATTTTGCCAACCTACATGTTATGATTTCAGAATCTTGCATCTGTTTAGTGAAGGAATGAGTCCTGCACTTCTCTGTATTTACACAGAGTGGCCAAGTCCTTGCTAATAAGTCGTGTAGAATCCCTATAAAACATCGTAAATCCCTTATTTTATTCTTTAAGGGTTGGAGGAAGGTGTGAGATCACAGTTAAGTTTTCTCTGGCAGTATTTACATTGAGCTAATTGTGTGCCTGGTGTAGGAAGCCTTAACATTGATGCCTTTCACAGAGAAGTTTGGTGTAGCCAGTGTTTTCCAGCGCAGGTGTGTAAGTCTGTTTCTTTCCATTGTTTTGATATTTTAGCAACTGAGCTTTTGGTGTGCTGAGAAAGCGTGGGCTTGTGCTTGGCTGTGAATGAAGGATTTTGCTTTGCTCTGCGTGAAGTCTTGGGAAAATGCAGGCTAGTTAAGTGTGTTGGACAAAAGGGTAGAATCATAGAATCATTTAAGTTGGAAGAGACCTTTGAGATCATCGAGTTCAGCTGTTAACCCAGCACTGCCAAGTCCATCACTGAACCATGTTCCTGAGTGCCATACCTACATGCACAGGATGAGCCAAGAAGGTAGAAGTAGTGAAGGATAAAATAAGTGTTCTTTACAGGTAAATATAGGGTAACAATGCTTTTTGGCAAAGTGGCTTGCCTTGGAGATCCTTTGGAGCTTTCTAAGGAAATTGGTAAGTGGACAAAGGAGATGGTTGTATTTTCAAAGGAAGGTCAGCAAGATCTTTCTCCGGAAGCCTTTTTGGTAAGTGGACAAAGCAGAAAGTTGGATTTTCAAAGGAAGGTCAGCAAGATCCTTCACCAGAAGCTTTTATACAATCTGAGCTGTTGTTGATAAGGAAAAGTCTTTATACAGCAGAGTAGCTCTTCAAATGATAAGAAATATAGTCTAGAGAGAAATAATCTGTCTCGTGAAGGAGGTGCCGGTGAAATTCCATAGAATCTGGACTGATGATCTGGAAAACAGGTGACTGGTGAGTTAATGAGGTTTGTGGGCAATACTAAATTATTTGGGGTAATAAAGACTGTGGAAGGACCTGTTGCTTTTAGTGGATGGGTAGTAGGATAGCAGATGGGAGCCAGAGTTGCTGTAAGAGTTAGCATTCTTCCTTTCTTCCTCATCGGGTTTCTTCTACATCCAAACTGGCTAGCATAACGTTGGAAGGAGATCCCTAGGTCTTAATGGATAGCTCTATAAAAACAATTAGCTCAATGTTCATTCATGGTACAAAAAAAACTGAGAGGGGAGGGGAATGTTAGAAGTTAAAAGAGCATGTACAGCATATCTGTACACTGTTAGGTATCCACAGCATTACCTCCATCTGAAGTGCTGTGTGCAGTTCTGGTGGATTTCTCTTTTCTTCCCCCTCCTCAGGAAAACCTCTAATAGAACTAGAAAAGATACAGAGGGGATGATGGAGTGATTAAGAGGAGAGCTTCCTGAAGAGCTTCTCAGTTAGAATGACTGAATAGACTCAGCCTCTTCAGACTGGAAAAGAGATTATTGAGTGAGGCCATAGTAGAGATCTGTAAATGCAGTAGAATAACACAGCAAGGATGAGTGGCTGCTCAGGGTCACAATGCAAAAGCTAGGGAGTGCTAAGAAATCTAGCAGCTAGCTGATTGCAAAGGTAGTGAGTAGGGAGTTCAGAAGCATTAGGAGGTTTTGTTTGGTTGGTTTTGGTTTTTACAGAAAAAACCCCCACGTGAATCTGAAGTTGTGGATGTTAAAAGTTTACATGAGTTTAAAATGATTGGGCAGACAGAATAAAAATGTGTTGTGGCCATTAAAAAAAGACATTGTTTCTGGTTCAGGAAATCTTTGAGCCACAGATCTCTAGACACTGGGAGATTATATGAGAGAACTATCCCAACAAGCTTTCCTCCTGTATTTTGTGTTACCCTTGTAGGCATGTCTATTAATGGACTTTCCCATTCAGAGGTAGGATACTGGACTCTAGATAGTCTTTCAGTCTGATTTGGCACAGCTGTTCTTTTGAGTCTTCACAGGAAGATCATGTTCTTTGAGCTTTACAGAGCTAATCCCACCATTCCTTTCAATGCTGTCTGTCAGAAGGAGTGGCAAGTCAGCTCTTCTTGCAAGCTACCTGTCACTTCTGGGTCGTGAGCTGGTAAGTTCTGTCACTAGCAAGGGAATAACCCCTTCATGCTCTAGAAGGGGCTGCTGTGTATTGTTTTGTTGATCTTTTGAGAGGAAAGTCCTCTGAAAGCTTTGCTCGGCTCCCTACTGGTCTACTTAGTTGTAATTCTTACTTCTGTTGTGAGTGGTCACAATCAGGAAAGAATCCAGCCTCAACATTTCACCCTAGCCGTGTTACTGTCTTGAAGCTTGTGAAGGCCCTGCTTTGAAATTTGGTTTCTGAACTTGACTGATTTGACCCTGGCTAAGTCAGGTATTAGTGGAGAAGGGTTGTCATGCCTGTTTGAGCTCCAAGGGACTCTGCTGATTGCACAGAAAGTGTTTGAGGCATGTACATTTCCTAGCTGAGTCTAGTTTTGAACAATAACTATTCACTTTATAATTGATAGCCCGTTCAGGCCATCTCAGACTAGCCCAAGAGATTGTTCTCTTTGACTTCGTAACAAATTTGGAGAGCTTTTGAATTCTGCTAATTGGAATGAATGTGCCTTGCTTTTTATTTTTCATCATACCAAGTTCTTAACAGATGCCTAGCAGTCATTTGAACACATCCCAGCAGGAAGTACAGCAATACAGGGTCTAAGAGTGAGCTACATTTCTCCCTCTCCATTATGCTATAATTGCATCCTGGAAGATGGACTTACACCGAGCCCTTTGCCAGTTTGCCCTGGTTTGATGGCTGCTGCTTTTGCAGAAAGGCAAGTTAAGAGTTGTGTGCCATGTGTGAAGGTGTGGAGTTCTCTGATTGCTCTTTCACTGTGTCTTGTGGTAGTTGTTGGGAGGAACTGTTTTCATAAGTATTTTCTTTGAAGCTGACAGGAGAAAAACTGAAGCCGAAGAGAGTGAGAGAAAGAGCTGAGATGGAGCAAACCTGACAGTCCAGATCTCTCTTCAGGCTTTTGTTGAAAGAAGCTGAGAAAGGTGAAATCTGGGACTTCTGACACTAATCAAAGGAGAAGAAAACAGTCCCACCTGGGAAGGTTGCTGTGCAGGCAGCACAGCAGCAAGCTGGAAGATGTAACTGGGAAATACAGCACAAAGAAACGATGCTGCAAGGTGTACTGAGCTTGTGATCCTCAAGCATCCTGTCTGGGGAAACTCAGCTTCTCTTGTTCCTGAAATTCCCTTTAAATGCTTGGTAGTAAGTTGAGAAAAACAGATCTGATAAGCTTCTTGGTCACAAGCCAGGTATTGCTGGTTCTCACTGTCCCTGACCAGCTTTTCTCTGGGGTTCCCCCAAGGCTGCCCATGGCCCGGGACCCCATCCCAGACCTCAGGGATGTCAGCCCTTGCCCCAGGGATTGCACAGCAGGGCTGGTCTCCAGCTCCCCACAGCCTTGCCCTGCCCACCCATGGGTCCTGTAGAGCCAGGCTCGTGTCCTGTCTGGCCTCAGCCCATCCCTGTGGCCCTGTTTGGACATTCTGGGGCTGTGTCTGACCTTGTTCCCCTTGCTGGGCCTGACCCTGACCCCCACGTGCAGTCTGATGTCCTGCCTGGCCTCAGCACAGTCCTGGACCCATGGAGGTGCCCAATGCCCTCAGCTCTGCCTGTCCCTGCCCTGCTACAGAGTTGAGGTTCACATCTCTAGTAAAAAATTAAATGAGAATTATTAGTAAGTCATTTGACTTACTTTTACTTAGTGACTAAGCCTGGAGGTTTTAAGGCAGTAACAGGATTCTGCAGTGAGCACTGACAGCATCAGTTCAGCTTCAGCACTGAGTCAGGATCACACAGAGCTCCTGGCTCTGGTACAGCAAACATGCATTAAGACTCTGCATCTCCAAATGTACATGAGTTTGCAGTGCACTAATTTGAGGCTGGTGGGAGGTTATCTTCTTGCTTTTTGCTCATAAGGAGAAAGGGAAGTTGTGAACTAACCAACACACCAACAAGTGTTTGTTAAAATTTTTGGTGTAGGAGGTTCCACAACATTTGTAAGTAGCCTGCTTCAAATTTTAGAACATCAAGGAAGAGTTTATTTCTACTATTACAGGTTTTTTTTGCAAGTAAATTATAACAAACTTACTACAGAGACCCGTTAGTACTGCCACAAATGCTGAAAGTGTTCTCTCACTCTGCAGTGTCCCATGACAGATTTAATGTATCTCTCTTTAGTAGAGCTGTGGTATGTTCAATGTTTCAGGTATACCTGTGGAAGGTTACTGAAATATTTTCTATGCTATTTTATCCTTAAAATCTTTATGTTTTTACATTGAGGTGTGTGTTTTTACATTGACCTTACGTGCAGAACTTGACAAGAGTTTGCCTTCATCTAAATACTTGTCTTTTGGGGATTGTGGAAATGGAAAGTTATGGTCAGCAAACTGGAAAGAAGAGAGGGACTGAATACATGGAGGAAAAATCTTCCATAAAATTTAAGCTAAGCTTACTAGTCATTTATCTTCTGTACCTTTTTGCCCTCTAGAACTTATTAAGATGGACAATTACTGTCAAAGTGAATGCTAGTGAGACAGTTGGGAAAGGGGATGAACTCTGTTTGTATCGGATTCTGTGCTTTTGTCCACTTGGTTCCTATGTACCATAAAGGATTCTTGTGTATTTTTGAATATTAAAAAGTGAAAGGAGTAAGGGTTTTGTTTTTAATTGGTAGTTGTTAAGTGGTTTCTATGTAAGATATTGATAGACCAAGTACTGACATTAAATGTTTCTTATAGTGCAGCCTCAAACATTCCTGAAGCTCTGCCAGTAATACCCATACTAAGCTTGAAATGAAAACACTGGGTACTGAAAAGTTAAAATAATATTAATACCAACACATTTCCTCATATTTGTGGCCCAGCTTTTTAGAGATGACACTAATTCATGGTTAATTTTAAGTTATGCCGAGTGGTCATGATGTTATTTGCAATACAGAAAAAAGAAGTATGCTGGATTTGCAGACCTTTTGATGGAAATCATGAAGAGTATTTACCTGTTTTTCTCTGTGCCAGGTTTTCTCATTACAAAACTAATTCATGATCATGCTGTGTTGGGAAGGAAGAGGGGGAACTTCCATCTAAAATAATTATCTGCTACATGTTTTAGTGAGATGAATCAAATCCATTTTGCTTCTCTCCTCAAATCCTCCAGGTGGCAATCGTGCACCAGAGTTAATATGAATCTTTTTCTGGCATTGAGTCTTTTCCATACTGTCCTTGGGATGGCAGCGACAGAGGGTGCTGCTGTCAGCTGTGGCAGTGCAGAATAGTGCACATAACTTGGATGCAGACTGGTTTCTTAGATTTGGGCAGTCCTAAGCTGGGTTGTGGTGGATGCAACAGTATATTTACCTCTACAGTTGGTGTTTATGAAAATAAGCCCTTCAAAATAAGCTATGATGGAATAGATTTGAAGTTTGTCTATGTAAGCTTATGTGACAGTACTGTTTCAGCAGGCTCTGGTGCCTGCAGACCTGGTAATTTCCCTGTAAAAATGAGTGAGAAAAGAATTGTTTCAGTTACAAACTTCAGAATTTGAATCACATAATTTTGCTTTTATAGGTATGAATTGTAGGGGGAGGTTTACTTATCCTCCTTTTTACTTTTATGGTCTAACTTCAGTAGGAAGCTCATTAATTTTTTTATATTAGATTATCTTGTCTTCCCTGATTGTGAAGCCATTGGTGTGATGCAGCCTGCATTCTTTACCAGACCCAGATTTTATGCTGGATCTGTAAATACATGTATTTGAAATAGAATGTTTTCCCCTACCTTGTCCTGAAGAAAGGACTGGGGGCTTTTGGGATTAATTTTACAGGGAAGGATTTTGGTAGGATTGGTCCTATCAGATAGCAGGTACACTTCAGTTCAGGTTACAAGCAGCTTCATTCTCTTTCTTCACTTGCTCATTTATGTAGAGGAAGCAAAATCTGTAATGCTGGGACTGAATGTGTTTCTTCAAGTGTTGAATCTGAAACTCATCACGTCTCTACCAGACAGAAAAGTGCCCTTTAAGCTGCAGATACCCAAGAGGCTGCTCTTTGCCTCCACTGTATGGAGTGATTTGATAAGTGCTGTTCCTGTTACATGTTGTTTTTTGTTGCTGTTCGAGGCTACCACAGACTTCAAGCTTTGCTTGCACCTTTTACAGCTTGAGGAGCATTTTATAGAGAAGCAGAGTGATGTGACTTCCTCTGTTAGGGAGTTGGTGGGGCAAAACAGAAACTGCTGAGGTGCTCGAGCTGTGAATGGCAGAGTGGCTGCTTTGGGCTGATGGAGGGATAGTCACTGTAGACATAAGATTGTTTAGTTGGAAAATACCCAAGACCTTTAAGATTATCAAATCCAGCTGTTAACCCAGCTCTGACAAGTAGCTCAGCACTTGACGTTATGGTCTGGGTCTGGACCTGTGTGAGCTTTGACCAAGTATCATCAAGTTTCCAGGCATGATCTCCTGCGTCTTCAGTTCTGTTGTGTTGGGGCACTTAAGCCCACTGAGATGACAACAAGAAAACTGGAGTAGCTGTATTTCTCAGCTGCCTACCACATCTCTCCACACCTTCTGTTGTCCAAAATTTCATGTAAATGTCCAAAGCAAACTTGAAGAGAAAAGGAAGCTTCAGTTATGCAAAGCTGCAAATCTGAGTGAGTTTCTAAAAGTAATCCTAGAGTCATAGGATATCCTGTGTTGGAAGGGACCCACAAGGATCATGAAAGTCCCACTCCTGGCCCTGCGCAGGACACCCTGAGAATCACAGCAAATGTCTGAAAGCATTGTCCAAATGCCTCTTGAATTCTGCCAGTCTTGGTGCTGTGACCGCTTCCCTAGGGAGCCTGTTACAGTTCCCAGCCGTCCTCTGGGGGAAAAACTTTTTCCTAGAAGCCAACTTAAACCTCCCTGACACACCTTCATGCCGTTTCTTCAGGTCCTGTCACGGGTCACCAGGGAGAAGAGCTCGGTGTCTGCCCCTCCTCTGCCCCTCTTGAGGATGTTGTAACCTCAATGAGGTGTCCCCTCAGTCTCCTCCAGGCTGAACTCAAGACCGAGTGACCTCAGCTGCTGCTCAAATGGCTTCACCTTTGGGCCCTTCACTGTCTTCATGGCCCTCCTTTGGACACTCTAACAGCTTTATATCTTTTTAATATTGTGATGCCCAAAACTGCCCCGAGGACTTGAGGTGAGGCCACCCCAGCGCAAAGCAGAGTGGACAATCCCCTCCCTGGCCCAGCTGGGGATGCTGTGCCTGATGCCCCCTCAGGACACAGCTGGCCCTCCTCAGCAGATGAGATGAATAGATGGCAATGTACCTTGGGAGACACCACCTCATGAAGAAGTGCATTTGAGTTCCTTTTCTTAGGGAAATGGTGGTGTTAATGCTGAAGATTTGGCAGGCAGTACTTGAAGGCACCAAATACTTCTCGGATGTATTTTTGTATGTCTTGAAAGCTGAATGTAAAAAACCAAAAGCCTGATTAATTCACTTTTGAAGTTGTGGGGGAAGAATGGAAAAGGTCAAGAAATGTAAAAATTGTAGTTAAGCTGGGGTGTTAATTTGGTTGTGCCTAGCAATTGCTATTCCTTTCCTTTGTACTTTTTAAATTACTAGCTTTGTAGGGATTTTTGTCTTTAAATGAATTTGATGATTTCAGTTTTCTTTTTTAAGAGTTTATCTTTTTATTATGCAGCTGAACAGTTATGTTAATGAGTTTGGTTTGCGTTTTGCTTGTAAGATTAAAGCTGATGGTGAGACTACATAGTAAATGGCAGCATTAGTTTGCAGTTCTGAGAGTGTAAGTGCTCAAAAGACTAGTTTTCTGTCAGTTTTCAAAGCCAAATGCTAAGTAGAGATGTTCAGTCTTTCCAGTTAACTCACTGAATAATGGGTACATCAATTCTGATAGCAGAATCTGTCTTTCAGATAGCTCTGCTGGTATCTGCTGCAATCTCTATAGCTTGGGAGGAAATTACTTTTATGTATGATGTTATAGCTTGATGTCTAATGAAGAAGAGTCTTAAAGAACAAAATTACTGAAATCTCAACTTAATTTCATTTTGTTTATATTATTCTGGATTTTAACTCCTGAGTAAGTTAAATTATTTAGTTATTAGTATTGTTTATCACCACGGTAAGATTGTTTTGTGCAAGCTTAGTAGTAACAGGGAAACGTTTAAAAGAGCTGTTTTGCCAATGATAGTCCAAAGCAATTCAGCATTTTGGTATATTCAAGGATAGAGGGGACTGGGAAGTGGAGCCTTTGTGCACAGGAGGGGCAGTGGTGTTTTTGACACAAGTGCTGGGGGAGCCTCCAGCCTGCCCTGCTGTTTGCTCCTGCCTTGTGGTTGGTGTCCTCCTCCCATGTACTGATGCTTGTGTGTGCGCTCTCCTGCTGCAAATCAGACTAGTGAGGAAGCCTGTAGTAAAGCAAACCTTAAAACAACAAAAAAAAGGAAAAAGGGAGGCAGAATTTCTGTTTAGATTTGCTACTGAAGAAAAGGAACGTAAAACTATTGCCATCGTTGATATGTTTTTTGCCAGGTAAACCGTTCTTACTAAATGTACACCAAAAATGTTATGCCTGCTGTGGTAGCTTGGTAACCTCTCTCTGGTTTGCTCCATTGGTTTATTTCCAAGTGTTTGTGGAAATACAAGGCTGTATCTGTAAGAATGTCAAGGAGACTTTGCTGTCTCCAATAGTCAAACAGAGTTGGGAGAGTTACCTCTGTACCCAGTGAGGAGATCACTACTGAATATTTTTCACTTCTTATTAGGATGAAGTGCTTAGTCTGTGAGGCATTTATGTGAGAGCTGACTATTGTTTGTTAAAGGGATCTGTTAATGAAGTGAATTTGGTTTCTGTTGTGGATAGCACTGGAAAACTAATTTAAAGGTTATATGGAAAAATAGGCTTTGAAGGCTGATAGTAATTCTGCAGTAATATTAGCTTATTAGCTTTTCTGGCTTTTGGTTTTGTTTGTTTTTGGTTTTTTTTCTTGGTATAGATGTACATTAAGTGCGGCTGAGAGGAGACTAGAGCTAAAACAGTCTGGTGAGAGTGAACAGTTTGGGTCACAGTTTCTGATCAGTTGTACCTGCCATGGAAGTATCTTTCCTGTTCGGGTGTGTAGAAGAAATGCCCTGAACTGCTTTAAAGACCCACTTTATTCTCCTCTTTTTGTCCATCCCAAAGCCTTTCTAGTTCTGACGAGCTAGTGTAAGAGGAGAAAACAGCCACACGAACTTGAGGAAAAGCTGTAGGCATCGTAGGCTGATGGCTTTTTTCCCCTCTCCTGAAGACCAGACTACTTGAAATAAGTAGAAGTCCAGTTACTAGCAAATTGCTTGTTTTCAATCCTGTGCAATTTAGCTTTTTGGTCTCACTTGCTGTTAAGCTGATAGATTCAAGTATGCTGCTTGAGGTACCCTGATTGTTTTTAAAAAAACCTTCCTGCTTTAGTGGGAGACTATTTTTGTCCTTGGTAGTTTAATTCCCCGTTCTGCAAGATTGGTTTGCATGAGTAGTTCCACTGACTCCCAGCAATCTCTGCGTTCTGGCTGCTCAGCATTGGCATGGATGCCCAAACCAGCCTCTAATTTATTCTGATTTACAACTCAGACTTCTTTTAGTCTCCAGCCTTTCAGGGTGCAAAAGTAGCAGTTCCAGACTTGCAGTTTTTGTAGCCCAAGTGTTGCTGTGTTTACCTAATGACAAACTGAAGTCACTTTAAAATAAGTGTTATGTCTGTAGTAGCCAACACAGTCATTATTGAATGCTTTATGTTTTATGTTCTGTGATGCCAGTAATTACTTATTAAAATTCTGCAAATTCTTTATTGAATATTCTCCAGACAAAAAATACTAACTAAGCAATTGTTTCATCCTTTATTTTGAGAAATATTTTACAGTATTGATTTTCATGATCTGCTTAAAATCATTGAGAGATTTTTGTACTTTCTTTGGAGCTGAGATTGGGAGGGCTTATGGAGCCATTTAATTCTTACGGTATCCCAAGAAAGAAACAATTTGCACAGTATTGGTACCTGATGTCTTACGTACTTTAAGACCTTCTTAATGTAATTTGGCATGTTGTAGATTATACAGATGCTGAATATATTGGCACAATAAGTTTTATTTTAATATTTTAATTAAGTTATTCTCTTTGACATGTCTGGTGTTTGTTTTTTTTCCCTAATAGGTGCAGGGAAAACACCGACTTTAGGAGGAGGATTCCATGCCAATCTGGGAAAGGAGTCACGAGCACAAACTCTACAGAATGGTACTAACAAATTTTAGTCTTGTTGATAAGAATTTTTTTTTATTAATATGGTTGATACAATTAATTTTTAGTTTTGAATGTGACCTCACACCCTTGTCAGGCCCCTTATTATTCAGTGGACAAGTCTGCCTAGTGCTGATTTTTCATTGTGCTCTCATTTGGCTGCTACACCTGATTTATGAGTTCATGTAGCTGACTGACAAAAGGGTAATGGCACCTGACAATACCACTGTGGTTTAAAGGGCTTTTTCAAGGTTGACATGCCTATTGCACCATTTTATTATCTGTTAAACCTATTGTGGCTTTTTATTTAGTCAGTGTTAAGGGTTCTTGAAATGCTTTATTCATGTTTAAGTATAATTCTTCAAATATTTTTGGTCTTAAGCAATACTAGTGTGAGATAATGCATATAAGTAATCATGTGCTTAATATGTGATCATTGAATAGAGAGAGGAAAAATGGAAAAAAGGTTTTAGCGCACAGACGACATTAAAATAAATATTCTCATTACATGCTTTACATTTTAATTGAGATCTCCATATTCTACACTCTTTAAAGAGAGTGAATAAAACCAGCTTTTATTCCAGGAGCAGAATGGTCTTCCAGTTTGCTGTTACTCATATCAAGGGACAAGAGTTGTCATTTTTTGGCTAATTAATACTCCTGTCTCATGACTCTTGGAGATGACAGCTGATGGACTGTCATAGCAGAGTCTCAGAAGCTGACATGTAATTAACCAGGGATGTAAATGGGTTTTACTGATAAGGTACTCATTCGGGGGAGATATTTTAGAGAAAGGTATTTTCCTAAATTAATCTTACATTTGCAACTCAACACAGAAGAATCTTGCCTATATTATGCCCCCATAGGTATATGAAGAGTAAGATTGATCTGATGTTATATCTTCATAGGTACAGACAGGTTAAGATTGATCTGTCATTGAAGTATAGTCAGATTACTTTACTCAGCATTATTCAGCTGATGTATATACAGATTGTTTTATATACAGAATGTTTTATTCAGCTGTTTGTACTTAAGAGTATTGAGCCCTTTTTTGTTTGGCAAAGTAAGGCTTGCACTTTAGGTGAGCTAGTGTCAGTGTCAGGTCTGAAGTTACTATCTTAGGAGTTTTAAATTTCATGTCTTCACGTGTAACCTATATAAGCAGTGGGATAAAGCTACTAAATGTAGTGAAGTCTGGTTTTGGATTAAGGCACTTTAATCAAAACTGTAATTTTGAACAGGCATTTAAAAAATAAATTGGCTTTTTGTGCATAAGAACTTCACAGTTGTCTCTAATTGTAGAAAAGTAAAATGCTGATGGAAGGAAATCTGTCTTCTTGTTTCGTGGAGTGTTTGAATCCTTCAAAAGCCCTTTTGGTTATGCCAAAAGGTAATCACAAGTAAAGACAGTGTAGGCGTTTTCCTAGAATCTAAACACAGCTTTTTTCTTGGATGAGTGTTTGCTGGGGAATATGTCTGAGCATCTTCCTTCCCCACAGCTTTTGTGTGTGGGGCCTCCCTGATCAAAAACAATGATTGTGACTTGGCTAAAGTGTATCAGCATCATATACAAGAAATTTTAGTTGCTTTAAATGAGCTTGTCTCCCAAACAGTCTTGAAACAGAAAGATAATTTTTCTTTTTACTTACACCTCTCTGAAGCTCTTTGCAGGTTTTCTTCTATTTTTTTTCCTTGTGCCTGTCCTTTCTATAAGGTGCAAGTATTTGGTCTTTGATTTCTGTAGCCAACCTACATTTGTCATGCTGCCAATCTGTCTCTGGGAAAGTTCTTTTCAGTGAGCTAAGTGATCTTGCTCAGTCCCAGGCATGACAACAGCAGCTGATATTTCAGGTAGAGCAATTGGTGTTTGAAAGGCTTTTCTTTTCTGCTGCTGTATAATGAGCCGGTTGTCTGCTGCTTTTAATCACACTTCTGGCTTTACATAGTTTTTAATTGCAAATTGAGCTATGGCAATGAGCTTACAAAATCTCACCCTGTCACTGTGGGCCCATGATCATGCCTTTTTTTTGGGGGGTGAAATTATGTTAATATCCATCATGGTTAGACGTGAAAGTGTGTCAAGGTAAATGAACTTACTGTACGTATTTTAAAGGAGAGGTATGGAGTTGTTCATTGAGTGAAACTGAAGTGCACTGGCAGTTGGCTGTATTAAAAATGAACAGTTGTAAAAAATGCCGAGCTACTTATTTATTTATTTGCTGGTGCCACTACGTTGGCATTTCCAAAGTTAACTGTGCTGCAGGTGAAGTGCTGACACTCGCTCCCATGGGGATGCTGGCCCAGCACAGCCTGTGAGCACCTCAAGGAGCCCTGGTCCTGCTGCTCGCTGGTGGCTCTTCTGTCAAGACTGCTGCTGCCTTTTGTAGTGTGAGCACACAATTCTCTCCTGTACCATCCGTCCTCCATGTAGGCTCTTGCTGAAGGGAAGAGTCAGGCTGTGGGAAGCAGGGATGTGTGATGGAAGTCCCCAGTGTCCTGGAGAGCAGCTGAGAGGCTGTGTGTGGTCCGAGAGCTCTGGCAGGTCTCGCTCCGCGCCTGCTCTGCTTGCCAGCGACCTGCGGGCCTGATGTGGTGTGGGGAAAAGTCCAGCCATGGAGCAGGGACTTGGTGGGTTTTAAAAAACAACCACCTCCCCCTGCTACCCCTCCATTGCCCCTCTCCTTCCCCAGGTAGTTTGGGCCAAATTCTTCCTCGGATAAAAGTAAAGTCTGTCTTTTCAGGGGAGGTGATCTGGACTCACTGTCTCTTACTTAATTACCAGCGAAGCAGCTGGGCTTGGCTGAATGTATGATGCTGTTGATTTTTGAGGCTTTTCATGAAAGGATGTTTAGAATTGGATGAAGAGCAGTTTTGCATTAGAATGCTTAAGGTTGTAACTTTTTTTTCGTCCATTCTAAAGTGAAAAAATGCAAAAGTAAAATCTCCCAGCAACTGCTCATCAGTTCTGGACTTACTCAGAATCTTTTTGTGCATTGGTGTTTTTATAAATATGGATATATATGCTCTAAACAAAGCCATCGTCAAACCCTGAACATTTTGTAGTTTCAGGTTTGTGTAAGAATGTCCATTACACAGAGCAAGTCTTCCTTACCACATGTGCCTTCACTGTACCTTTCCTCACTATTTATAATGCAGCAGGGCATGGCCATTCAGTTTCTCCCTTTCTTTGCTGAACCAGCTGATATTTGTATGTGTTCGTTTGGGAATTGGCTGCTTACAGAAGCTGGAGTCTTGTTTACACTTGCTAAAATATTTATGCAGGGAAGACTTAATACTGTTGTATTTGTTCATAATCACTTTGATTTTCAGAGTGCAGTACTAATTGAGTGTACGAAGCTCCACAAGTTCAACAAGCTCAGGCCCACAAAAGGCTTTGTATCTGTGCATACAGACCTCATTTTTGTAGTAAAAATCCGCACGCGTGTGACATGATGTAGTGTTTCACCTTTGTTTTAAGGGATGTGGCAAAATAGTTAAACACTGCTGATTTTTGTGAAAAAGAAGAATTATGAATAAAATACTAGCTCAGAGGGGGGACTCTTTGACAAGACATCTTCCTCTGTGTCTGAGCCTCTTCAAATTTTTACAGTATTGGTCAACTCTTACAGTTACTTACAGGGCTGAAATGCAGAGTGTTGTCTCTTTAAATCCCATTTTACAGTTCCGTGCTGCATTACATAATCTCTCTAAATAGCCAGTTTATTCTTGTTTCCTTGCAAGCAATCTGCTCTCACTATATCCGTGTCAGAGTCGTTGTTCCAAGGGAGTTGTTCTTGACTTGGAGCTCTGATACTTTCAATAGTCTTCAGTGACCAAAAAGAAAAGGGAGAGGGGAAGGAGAGTCAATGACATGATTATAACTTGAAAGCTTCAGTTGCAGATATTCAAATTTGGTTTAAACTAAGTTTGAAGATTGCAGCTGCATCTAGCTTAATCCAATTTCTGAACTGTTGTGCTGTGTTTTTAATTATTTCTTTAAATGAATGTGTGTTTTCCCTCAGTCCTCTTAAATACCAAAACATAGCTAACAGTATTTTAATGCTAAATGGGAAAGTGTTTCTGAAGATGTTCTGTAATGCATTTTTTACTGTTTACATTTAAACTATTTGCTTAATTCTTTAACGTTTGTTGTCATCACTCATTTCATAGCTGGTTTATTACAAGTGATTATGGAGGGCTCTGCTTCCTCCCAGAACTATACATTGTGAACTAGACCAGGACAATATATTACACACGTGAAGAACAGAATGTCCAAAGGGAAGGAACAGAGAACACTGTTTAACAAAACTAAAACAGCAAGGCAAGAGAGAATAGTGGAATCCTAGAATAACTGAGATTGGAAGACACCTCTGGAGCTTGACAAAACGGTGGCTTTGAAGTTGCATTAAGCTGCTGAGGGCCTAGGGCAGCTGAGCTCCAGTTATCACCAAGGAAGGATATGACACAGTTTTCCTGGACAACCTGTTCTCTAATTCCTCACTGTGAGGAATTTTTTTCCTTGTGTCAAGTCAGAACTTATTTTGATGAAATGTGACTTTTGCCTCTTGTCCTTTTGCTGTGCATCTCTGGTGATGCAGCTCTGGCTCCATCTTTATAAGCTCCCACTGCATAGCTGAAGGCACCAAAGAGACTTCTCCCTCAGCTTTCTTGTCTTGAGACTGAGCAAATTCATCTATCATCCTTATGCCACATGCTGCAGTCTCCAAATCATCATAGGGACTCTCTGCTCCAATATGTCAGTGCCTTTTCTGCAGAAGAGTCCAGAACTGGACAAAGTACTCTAAATATAGTCAGTCTCACAAGTGCTCAACAGGGGATGATAATCACTTCTCTTGACCTGCTGGCTGCAGTGTTAATAACACGGCTCCGGGATGAAGTTAACCTTCACCACTACTATTGGGTGTTGCTGAGCCGTGTTCAGCTTTTTATCTGTGAGGAGCCTACATCCTTTTCTGCAAAAAAGTCGAACAGTCCCCAGCCTGTATTTTTGCCCTGCAGTTCTTCTGTCCCAGGTGCAGAAAAATTGCATTTGGCTCATGAGACTTCTGTCAGCTCATTTCTGCAGCATCTTAAGATTCCTCTGAATAGTGGCTCTGCCCATCAGCATATTAGCCGTTGTTCCAATGGGATGTCATCTGCAGGCTGGCAAAGGAAACCTCCTGGCCTGTTGTTCATATTGTTAATGAAGGTGTCAGACAGTATTGACCCCAGTATCAATCCCAGTTGTAAGTCTGATGGTGAAAGTGCTGAGCACTACTCTTTGAACCAGGCCAGCCTTTCACCCAAGTTGTTGTTCACTGGCCTAGTCCAGATCGCCGCAATTTGGCTGCCAGGGAGAATGATGAAATGGGATGAGGGAAGAGCTGTAGTTACAACTTATCTTGGCTACATTCTGGCTGTTTCAGTTGGGCATGATCTACGCTCATGGAATCTGTGCTGGCAATTCCTGGTAACCTCCTTGGGTTTTGTGTGTCTGGAAATGGTTTCCAAGTTTGTAGCCTTCCAAGAGGCTGAGGGGAGCCTGACTCACTTTGGAGTTCTACTTCTCCCTCTGGAAGAGAAGCGTGATGCTTGCTGCCTTCTAGTCAGAGAGAACCTCTTCAAATTCCTACTACTTTTTAAAGGTGGCAGAGATAACTCTTTTTATCATCTCCTTTTGCATCCTCAGATGTATCCCGTCAAGTCCAATTAACTTGTGTGTGTAGACTTTGCTTAGGTGAGCCCTTGCTCAGTCTTTCTTCACCATGGATAGGTGCTTACCTCTTCTCTGAACGAACTGAAGCCCTCTGAAATCCAGGAGTGTAATTATGCTACCTATCTTCCTCACACCCCTCAAGATCTTGTTTATCTTGGGTTGCTGTAACCAAGCCTACCATCATACTTTACATCCTCCACCACTTCTTCCTTTCTAAGGAGTGGTGGTTGTGCTTCTGCTTGAATTGTTCCTGATGTGCTCTGGAATTCCTCTGGATTGCCTGTGACGTGCTATGGGTCCTGTACCTCAGCTGCTGGGGTGGATGCAGTTCACCATTAGAACCTGGACATCTTCCTGCTTTCTAAAGAAGGCTTCACCTTCAGGATCAGATGGTCTATGGCAGGTGCTCATGACTGTTTCCTTTGGCCTTGCCTCTCATCCAGACCCATTTACTCTTTATTGGCCTGTCAATCATTTTTCAGCAGAGCTTCACACTTTCAGGCTGTTCCTTTGTGAATGAATGGATCCCTGTCACCTTCTCTGTCTGTCTTTCTTGTGGAGCTTGTAACCATCCATCCCATTACTCCAGTCACGTGAGCTGTTCCACAGTGTTCTGTTACTCCCCAGTGAATTTGTAGTTTTGCAGCTGTGCATAGGCTTTGAAGTCTTCCAGACTGTTTCCTTCATTAGATGCAATCTTTTCTTTGACTCTTCCTCCTGTATCAATTCCTGTCCCCAGCTTTGATTTCAATAATGAAACTTCGTCTCTCTGCCATTATCTTGTCTTTCTTGCCTTCATTTCTGTTGTGATAGAAGCTAATCCTAATCCTCTCATCTCTGTGTTTATTAGCATCACATCGAGTTTTCTCTTGTTGTCTTTTAAACTAATCATTGCTTAAAGTTCTCCTTTTCTGGTTTTGCCTCATATCTTCCTAAATTTCTTTACTCACTAAGGCTTTGAAAGACTTCCTCTTCTACTCAGACCATTGCTTCAGTTTTATCCTTTGATCTGTCTACTGCCTTGTCCCTTACATGTCCTCTGTTATCATTAGCAATTTCTCTCTCATCCATTTCCTTCATCTTCACATTTCATGTGTTAACTTCCCCGTCTCTCTTCAAAGGAGCATAACGGGGCATCTTCTCCTTTTCATTTGGGGTGATATTACATGTTTTTTGTGTGTGAGTGTGTTTTGTTGGGTGGTGGGTTTTTTTGTTGTTTGTTTTGTTTGGTGGTTGACGTTTCAAGTACAACTTTTTCCCTTGGTAAACTTCTTCAACCTCAACGTACCTCTTCCATCTAGTCCTGTCATGGCTGGACATGGGTGGCAAAATTTAGATGTCTGTGCGAGCTCCTGTTTCTCATCTTCTTTCAGAGGCTCTGCATAGAGGCAGACAGATTTAGGGTGTGATTAATTTAATCCAAAAGGAAGTCAATGACTCATTCTCTGAAGCGTCTGTTTCTCTTCACTCACTGAAAGGAAGTCTATATTGACTAAGCCCAGTCACTCATCTCTGAAGATAAGGGTGATGAATCGTAGGCTTTGGTGTCTGCTGAATCTGTCTGTATTTGTGTATCTCCTTGTTGACACAGAGTTAACGTGGCCAAAACTGAATTACGAATTGCATCCAACTGTTCTGCCCTTTTGCACGTTAACAAGTTCAAACTTCTTCCCACTGAGGCCACTCACAGCTTTCTTTCCTTCTGTCTTGTAGATCCACCCTCTCCAGCATCTGCTAAGCCATGGATGTGTCCTAGCCATAACACTCACATATTTGTTTCTTGAATAAGTGTCTCTTGATTTTCATTACTCTTCCTCTTTCACCAGAACATGCTCCAGAGCCAGGAATGCAGAAAAGTTGTGACCTGGAATGCTAAGTCTTTGGTCCTTAACTTCTTCATCAAAGAATTTTAAAGGAATGTTGTTTTCCCATCTTGTTTGCCCTTTCATATTTGTGATTGCTGTTACTGATCACATCACAGTTCAATAGGGAACTTTCCTGGTGTTACTAGGCTGTTGTGTTTGACTTCCAGCTTGCTGGACCTCCGTGCTTCTGAGGCTTGCTTGGATGTCAATAAGTGTGGGCTTTCCTGGTCCTCTGGTAAGTTCTGGCAGCACAAGCCACAGCATGATGCTGCACTCCTTTGGTGGCCGAGCCTTCAGGGTGTCTCAGTATCTTGCACACTTTTCTCAGAGCTTCATCTTCCGGGGTTTGCAGGCAACTGCAGTAAGCAGCAAAGACTTGAAGAGATGGGAAAACCACTTATTTAAGGAAAAACAAACAAAAAACTTCAGGGGCAGAAAACCTACTCTTTAGCCAGCATGAGTTACTCCAAGAATTTGGATAAAAGCAGAAGATTGTATTTCTCTGCCTGTTTCCCTATTACTCTAGAGTTTGATTCAGAGGCCTCTGAGGAAGCTGGGATCCTTCCCGTACTCCAGCTTCTCCTTAAGCACATGGAGAATCTCTTCATTCTCATTTGGCTTATGACACCCTGTACTTCATCATCTCCAGTTACCTTTGTTAAAAGACCAGTCTAGTTCATCAGTTGATCTGGCACAACCTTTTGGTTATACACTGATTAATTAGTTCCTACTCGAGTTGAAATTTGAAAATTTTTATTGTCTTAAATCTTGGCCATTTTTGTATTTTGCTGGGGAATGATGAATAAAGTACCTGTCTTGGAGATGCTTTTGATGTGCTGCTTATCCCTATAGGGACAGTATAATGGGGAAGAGTCCATATGTCCTTCAGTGAAATCAGTTACATTTCTAAAGAAGATGATCTGGGATCCTTTAAGTAAAGAGTAGAGGATCTGCTGGAGATAATGTGGTCGGATTTTGCCCAGAGACTGATTGACAACTTAAAACTTTGAGCACAGCATTCTGCTGGGTTGAAATATGTGAGTGAAGCTTTGCTGGTCTTCCTTACTCTGTTCCTGTGTTTGCTTAGCCAGAAAAGGGAAAAATTAGAAAAGGCATTTCTAAAATTCCTCGGAGGTGTTGGTTCAGTCTGTATGTGACTGAATAAACAGAGAGATTGTCCTGTGGCTGAGGACAGTCTCTGTTGTTACTTTTTCTTTTAATTTTGAAGGTTGTCTTTGAAGTTGAAAAAAAATAAAACTTCAGTCTTAATCAAATGAGTTAACATGACTTCTGTTGTCTTAACTAATAACTAGAAATATTTGCATGTTCAGCTCCTTTGAACTGGCCTGTTTGTGACTGTGGAGTTAAAAGCATCTTTCATGATTTCTTTGCTCTGTCTCCTCTCCTGTCTCTGCTCTGTCTCTTGGTTTATTAGCTGGCTGTGGGCAAGAGAACTCTTGTGGCAGGGAAGCACAAATCTCTGCTTCATTTTATCAAACAAGAGAAGAAATGCCCTCTAAAGTTCTGCATCCTTGTCAGATTTCTTGGTTGGATATTAAAGTTTCGGCCTTTTATATCTTCAAATTTCTCCCTGTTAAATTTGACAATTTATGGGTGACACAGAGTAGCATGATACTGATCAAGTTTGTGGAATGCACTGATGGAGATTTACCTCCCTGCAGCCTTGTGTAGGTAATTGGAACCTGTCATTTCTCTTGAGAGCAATCCTTTACTTAAAGATAGTTTACCTAAAGGGCTAATGTTTTTTAAAACGTTTGCTTTTTATAGTACTATTCACGAGGAAATGAACTTGGATATTAATAGGTTTATCTTCCTTCTTGTACAGTGTGGCAGAAAATAGGGGACTGCCTCTCTCTTTCCTCCCCCTCTAGTAATATCTATAAATTTGAGTGCTAGTAATCTGCCTCTTCTAACAAGCATCTGAATTAAGCCATTTTAACTTTGGAATGTTGTTAGACAAGCTTAAAATACACTGCAGGTAGTATAGCTTTGGTTTAAGTTCTATGTAACTGCTGCTCTCTTTTTTGATAATGAAAGAATGTATTTGTCAGTTTTGTGGCATAGGACTGTCTTAAACATTAAAACGTGAGTTTTGAAATGTTTGTGTCATTTTATAAGCACTATGG
Organism: Falcunculus frontatus; assembly: GCA_013398115.1. Taxonomy (NCBI): domain Eukaryota; kingdom Metazoa; phylum Chordata; class Aves; order Passeriformes; genus Falcunculus; species Falcunculus frontatus. The sequence goes on from VZRV01002986.1 coordinate 1,989,855, forward strand.
CTCAAAACTTGAGAGGGGGAAGGTTGTTGTTGATTTTTAATGCTGTGTTCTCTGATAGTGCTGAGTTCATGTGTTGAAAGTGCCTTTTTGTTTTGCTCTCTGGCATAAATTGAAGCGTTGGTGATGTGACAGTACAGGAAAGCATTCCCTAAGCCTGAGGGTCTGCAAGTGTAGTTTGCTTTTGGAGCTATTGCATTTTTCTTGGACGATTGTTTTGCTGAAATAATGGCCACAGCATTAAACTTCTGGACCTCTGCAGAAATAACAACAGAAAAAATTCGGAAACTACAGGGTTCTGTATCAGGTATGAAATGTATGTCAGTGGGAGCTTCCTGTATCCAGTACATCCACACCAGCAAATTTATTAGCAGACTGATTGACCTGTGTCAGCCCCCTGCTCAAAAGAAGAAACCACCAAAAACCTCAAAACCAAACTCTGGTCCCAGCCTGAACAACAATTCTGTGCACGCAAGCAAGTTATCTTTGACCTGGGTGATTGCAGTGCTGGGATTTGGTGCCGTTCCTGCAGGTTGTTGTGTCAGCCCAGAGGGCTCATTTGGTGTGATGTGCAGGTGGGAAGGAGCTGGTGTGTAAAGGGTTGGGAGCTCCTCTGAGTGATATTGCCATCAGGCTCCTGCAGCTCTGGAGTTCCATGATAGGCACCTTGTAACAGCAAAGCCTGTTCGATCCCAGCCTTTCCCGTCCCTCAACTGCCCCTTCCCACTCCCTTCTCCCAAATATGCTGGGCCTTAGCTTGGGCAATGCATCTTTTTACTGGGACAGTGAAAAAGATCTGGGTTTCACAAGCAAAATAGAAAAATAAAAAGAACCAACCCTTTTCTTTTTTCTTTTCTTGCTTTTCTTTTACCATTTCACTCCTCCACATGCCACCGTAGATTGGAGGAGGGAATGGGTGACGTGGAGATGAGCAGGAGCCTCTTAAACCAGTTCTGCAGCAGGAGAGGCTGAACGCAGAGCTGCGTAGTCAGCTTCTCTCTCTTTTGCTTTTTTCTCTTAGTTTTTTAAAAAATGTTTATTTATAACCCACTGTCCTGTTACGTTCAGTCCTGCACAGTCAGAGTGAAAGAAGGTGTTTTCTGTTCTTTTGGCTTGACTTAATACGAGTGGGAAGACTTTTAGAAATGTTCTGTTCATTGACTGCTGCTAGCAGATGGATGCTCTCCGCTTGAAGTGCCTCAGGCCTTGATATCTTCCGTTTTCTCCCCCTCCCTCCTCCTAGCACACACCCCGGAGTGTGCAGGCTGTGCTAATTTAGTCACAACTTAAAAAGGAGCGATGAAGAAGAAATGCTCAGCTCTAATAGAATTCTTGTCGCTCGTGACATCTTTGGGGAGTACATTTTCATTTCAGGATCCCTAAGGATTTTTTCCAGCAATGTGTATTAAATGTTCTGCGATGCTTCGATGGAGCAGCAGTAAAATTTGTAATGCATTTTAGGACCAAAATGCTAATTCTGTTTATATATTAATCAATTCAGAAAATACAGCATACATGACATCCAGTTTGATATTTTTCAAGTATTTTAGTAATCCGGGCTTGACTGTTTCTGGTTCTGAGGTGGCTTTTCCATTTCTCTGAACTACAAAGCAAACCTTTAAACAATCATTTTGTTAACCTAGTATGTTAAAACATTTGAACCAATTACTGTATTTTACTGAACTGAGCGTTCCTATATAAAGAGTTTTCCTCACTTAGCATTAGAAGTCATCTGATGCTAGGTCTGAGGAGTTTGATTAATTTTTTAACAGAATCACGAAATGTTACCATTTTCTGTTGAAAATTGCATGTATTTTAAATGGAAACAAATGCCAGATTACACACAACCAGCCTTAAAAGCTGTTCTTCTATGTTGATGACTATGCCTTAACTTAGTGGACGTGTTCAAAATCCTGTACAAATTCCATCACCAGGTGGTGCTGTTACACACTGCTCAAAACACGCCTGGAAAGTAAGTTTCACTTCTGCCATTGCCATATTTATTCAAGTAAAATTTCATGGGAGGAGTGGTGAGAGAGAATTTCTTTCTTTAACCATGTCTTTAAAGTAGAGCCTTTGCTGAAAATTTTGGGTTTGTTCGTGTGCGAGTTGCTTGGAGTGGAATTTTCTCCCACATGGTTTATGACCATGTTTGATGTAAAAATGTTACATGGGATAATTTAGGAGGTTGGATGCTGGGTGTGTGGGACCATATCTGGGCTGTAGCCAGTGCGATTCCTTCTTGGGTGCTGAAATTATGAAGGCTTGCAATAAGGACTGAAGGAGCATAACATGCAAGTACTGAATGTTTTAGCAAAGGTGAAAGGCTGAAGAGTAAGGCTTCTCTTCGTAAGCTGGACACAACCTGTTTCATGAATGAGATGTAATTTAACCTGGTGAATTTGGAAGGGCAAGAACTCCAGTCTGCTCTGCAAAGACTCTCTTTAAAAAAAGAAATCCAGGCTCCTAATGCACAGTTTCTTTTCAATCTCTTCAATAAATGTAATGCTTTTCCTCTTATTTAGAAAAAAACTTTAAACATACGTATAAAATGTAGTGATTTTTTTTTCCCTCAGCAGTTGTAAAGTAATTAGAGTTGTAAAGAAGGTTGCTTTTTTCCTAAGGCTTTGCAGAACTGGTTGTTTATGGTTAAATGTGGAATGGGAAATCATGAGTTTAAAGTTGCAAACTATTCCTTTAGATGAAGATGTTTCCCCCCTCTTTGTACTCAAATAATTGAATCATTTTAGACAATAAAAACAGCTAAGTGCTAGGCTGCTTAGACTAAACCTAAGTAGTGCTAAACATGTAGATAGAAATGAAGGAGGTTTAGGTAATTGCAGGAGGGGGGAAGAATTCTCAAATGCATACCCCTCCTGAAGGCATTATTATTGCTGTAATTCTAGATGTAATTTTTCTAATAATAAGAATGTAACACTTGAAAAATGACTGTAATTATTTCCTACACAGTGATTTTTCTTTTAACTTTGTTTTCTAATAGAAATTACAAGCAAATGACACTTATAAAGTAGAGAGAGAAGTACAGCGCTGTCTCCTCAAACCCAGGCTCCAGTGTGTCAAGGAGTTGGGTTTAGCATACTTAAGCCTGGTTGTGATCCATGCTGTGTAGACCTGCCCTGGATGTCAGCAGGAGCTGTATTTGCTTAGCATTATTGTGTGTACATCAAGTATGTACCTAGAAGCTGGCTTTAATCACCGAGATTTAAAGCCTTCATGCTGTTACAACAAAGCTGTCCCAAACAAACACAAGGAAAATTAATTGGGAAGGCCATTGATTGCTTAGGTGTTTAAAGTCAGTTCAGAGGATTCCTGCGTTTTCAACCCGAAGAGGCTTCTCTTAAGTTTGAACAATAGAAAAATCAAAAATGGATCTTTCTTCAAAGAAAGGTCATTAGCACTGAATGCAACAAAACAAGTGGCTAATTATATTCAAATGTGTGGCTCCCTAAGAAGTTATATTATGTAATTGAGTATATAAATGATTTTTTAATAAAATCAATTAGGAATGGGATTTTTAGAAAAAAGCTTTATACTCTTCCTTTATGTGCCCTAATACCACTCAGTTGATTATTTGTACTTTTGGGTGGTATATTATGAAATGCATAATATTAAGAAAGCAGTTTAGGATCGCAGTTCCAGTTTCTGGGGCACACGCAGAGCTGGGTTCATGGAATCACTTAGGATGTACAGGAATTACACCCACACCTTCTCCTGTATGGTTGTCATTCCTAAGAGAGAATGTATTGATCAGTGTTTCCATTGTACCTTAGATAGGCTATTTGATTGCTCTTACAAATCAGTGGTCAGGGAAAGCATTCTGTGCATTTTTAGGGTAGGAATCATGAATTAGCTACTTTGCTTTGTAGTCCATCCACTTTGGGTGAATTTCTGAGAATGGGTTGCTCTGCAGACACTGGTCATTAGGTCTAGTCTGAGGCTTGGGGGTTTTTTTGATAACAATGTAGAACTAAGGAGCTTGAGGTTGCTTGTTTCCTGTCCTTACAAAATTGATGTACAAGACAAAGCCACCTTCAATGTCCTTCCGTTTTAGAAAGCGTCACATTATCTTGTCTAAAAGGGAGACATAAATATTGCAGTTTCCAGCCACGCTCTCACGGGTTAGCACCAGGTGCTAAAGCATGGGTGATCATCCTTAAAAGTCACCCTGGTACTTATTTCCAGAGTTTGGCAGAGCCAGCTGAAGCATTTCTGGTTCCTCTGGGCACGTGTGCATATATGCATGCATGCTCAGACAGATGCATAGAAATACTTCTACATGGGAAAAGACAATTTTTAAATTAGATTAGGAGATGGGTGAGTTTGCTCATGGCATGTAGTGACAGGACAAGGGGGAATGGCTTTAAGCTGAAGGAGGGTAGGTTTGGATTAGATATTAGGAAGAAATTCTTCCCTTTGAGGGTGGTGAGACACTGGCTGATGCTGCTTGGAGAGCTTGTGGCTGCCCCATCCCTGGAAGTGTTCGAGGCCAGGTTGGATGGGGCTTGGAGCAACTTGGTCTAGGGTCCCTGCCCATGCCAGGGGTTGTTGGAGCTTGGTGATCTTTAAGGTCCCTTCCAACTCAGACTATTCTGTGATTCCATGATGCTTCTATCCTTTTAGACAAAGCATAGAAGTTGCATGTTACTGTTGAGCTGTGCTCAAGGCTTCTGTCTGTGCTTCTTGCCAAGGCTTGTCTCACTTCTCTTTCTTGCTCTGGCTGATGCCTGTAGAGAGCTGTTTGTCTTTTTCCTTGGGTTGTGTCTCAGCACAAAATCTTAAGAGCACAGGAAGCTGGTGGAAGGGGTGGTGGTGGGATGGATGGGGGGATGTTGGATTTCCCCTTTCAGCTGTCACCGGCAAATTCATCCTCTGCTATTTTACCTGATTTATTACCAAAGAAAAAAGTAAATTTCTTCTAATCCGAGAAAGATTGGGAAAATACTCATACAAAAAATAAAATGATGAAAAGTACAGGCCCAGCTGATCCAGTTGAATCTAGTCTTTAGGCTGAGGTTTTTGTGTGTTCTCTCCTGCTTTTTACTGTACGTTTGCTGTGGAGTGAGGAGAGGAAAACAGACTTTATATGAAAATGCAGTAAATCACTAATAGCTCTTAATTTATCATTCACTCCTCTCTAATTACCAGCCTCCATTTTAAATGTGAGATGAATCCTCACAATTTGCTAATCCAAATTCATCCTCATTTTCAAAGGTGAGGATGAAGCTGTCCTCATATTGTCAGCAAATCGGCATTTATAAATTAGGAGATTTGAGAGGGGTTGCCTTATTATCCTGAGCCCCATGCAGCTTGCCAAATCCAAGCAGGTGTTATGTTTGCTTGCTTCCCTGGTTGTGAAAGCTCAGGGAAAATAGCTAGAAATAAAATTATTGAATGTCAGCAGAAATCTTGTGATTTCACAGCAGTACTAATGTGGGTGAATAGCTTTGCAAATACAGTCCCTTTCCACCTTAAAAAAATATTTCTATATCTAAAGGTTTCTTCTCTTTAGAAGGTAGGAGGTGGAGAAATAATCTGACATATTTAGCTACATGAAATCTTTGTTTTTAAACTTAAATACAAGGAAAATAATTTACAAGGTTGCTTAGTGATACTGTGGGAAAACGCGTATCTTGAGACTATTCAAAGGCATCTCAAAGTAGATTTAGAAACTATGGTTCCTGACAAGCACTAGAAAGAAAAAATACTGCTTCTGGTGCAAGCTGAATCAGTCCTTGAGCGTGTCAAGAAAGAATACCACTTTTCAAGTGATTTTTGGAACAAATCCAGGGTGCTTGTGAGGTGACGTTTGTTGTCTGAGTGGTCTGTGTTATTCCAGCTGGCCCTATACTAAAAGTTAACTCTTGCTTGCTGCCAGCTTCTTTCTTGAGAGCAAATGGGTATCTGTAGCTTTGGTCAAAATAAAGTTGTTAGACATCCTGGGGATCACAAACATGCTTCTGTCTCTTTGTGTTCTCTGTCCATGGTGAGTCCGCCATGCATTGATGGCAAATGGTCTCCTCAAGGGTAGTTTGCACCCTATTACAGATCTGGGAGAACTGGGAATAGAAAAAATGTTCATTTTGCAGGATTACAGCAGTGCTCAGATGCTCTTTTTGCCATTGGCTGCACAGTTTTCCTACTGCATGTGCGGGTAGTTTGTTTCCTCCAACATTGCTCTTTACTTTTTGATCTGACATGTACAACAAATTTTGTTACGAGATGACTACAGTGTTTGATTCCAGCATTAAGAAGAAGAGGAAGCTTGACATTGATCAAGGTCTTTGACATAGAGGGGAAAAAAGCTTTGAGGTTGTTTTGGATTTCTGAGAAACACTGATTTGTCGTGCCAGCAAAATCAAGTTGTGGGATTACACTGACACTGAATATTAAATACCAAATTCAATATCCTAAGAAAACGTCAACAGAAGATAAAGGGGAGCGTAAGGGAGTGTAAGCAGTCACATGGAAACAAAAATCAAGTTCTTAAAAAAGTATGTTTGGAACTAATTGTCTTCTCTGCATTTTGTGGCAGAAGTCAAGGGCTGCCACCTGCCTCCGTGGCTCAGCTCAGGGAATTGGGTGTGGTTTTCCATCTCCTCCAGAAGCACTCACTCCCTGTTAAGCTGAGAAGGATCCTTGTGTCAGATATCCATTCCTGATCCAGTCTGTAGAAAGCATAAAAGGGAGACGACATAATAACAGCCACTTGCAACAAGATGTTCTTCAAGTTTGAGTGCTCTGATTTCAAAATCATAACAGGCACTGTTACTAGAGGGTAAAACCACAGCTGATTTGAGGCCCTCAGAAATGTCTGGGTGTGCCAAGTTCAGCTTCCTATCCATAGGGGCATGGCTTTCAGTAGGAGTTGAGTGCTTAAGATAATAAAAGCTGGATTAAACAAAGCAGCACTCATACTTCTTCTTGTCAGACAATAGGATGGCATTTGACCATAGAGAAATGTGAACTTTGGTGTGTGCTGTTGCTGTTGTAGCTGCCAGGGACAGGGATACATGGATATAAGGTTATCTTGCACAAAGCTAGGCAGAATTTCATCAGCCTGTCTGCTTTTCATAGCACTCGAGTAAAATACAAAGGGTAGGAAGGGCCAGATTATAATTGTTTTGCAGAGGGAAAACATGGTCCTTGAGGCTGATTAATGTAGCAATAGAACTTCTGAGGCCTTCAGTGAGGAGCTGCTTGTAGCATAAACAGGTCTGAGGCAGGCAGTTGATTGAAGTGTTTGTTTATTTTTGTGGATCTTGAAATAGGTCAGTAAATAGGATTTACTCTGTGGACTGTATCGAAGCAATATGTTAGTTAGGTTCGAGATGATGCCAATGTTAAGCGATTCCTTAGGGCAGCTTCCTTGATTGCAGCTCCACAAAGTCAAAGAAAAAGCTCTTTTTGGTGTTTGCAGCACCTGCCTGATTGAAACTCTGAGGCAGGTTGTGCTTTATAGTCAGCTTATTAAAAAAAAAAAATTCTAAACACTATCACTAATCAGAAAATGCTATGAAATTTAGACCTTTCTGTAGTCAGACCAGGGCAATATTACATTCAGATAGATCATTCTCTCAACTGGTGTCAGAACTGCTTTCGGGGTTTGTTGCAATCAATACTCTTTCTTGTGTTGAGCAACCATGTTGGAGCAGTGGCAGTATCAGGGGAGAAGAATCTATGTCTCCTTTAATGAGATCCGTTAGGTTGCTGCATAGCAATCATCACATAAATCCACTGATTTCTGTTTAAGTCTTTACTCAGTATGTTCTCTGGTAGCTATTTTTCACCATACCATATTACCTAGAGGAAAAAGAATTAATAATGCATCTAGTCTTGGATACGTATGTTTAATGGATGATCTCACATCCTATCTTGGAGTCAGACTGCACAGAAAAACCCTGTTGTAATTGATCTTCAAGGTTCAGCACATAAAGAACAGAAAAATGTAATTGTGCTTACCTAAAATTTTCTTTAACTACTAAGGACTGGCACACAGGAGGTAAGTGGATCATCTAGAAGAGCAAAGGAAGTTGGTGTCTGAAGATTTGATTATGGAAAAAATTTCTCAGATTTTGTTGCATGAACAAGCGTTGAGATTTTTTTTTTGGTGGGATGTGCTGTTAATACAATATTTAATAATTAATACCATTTAATACTTAATAAATATTTAATTTAGGAAAACTAGAATGGAGTGGTGACTGGAAAAAAAATTTAAGAGGCAGAAACTTGAGTAGGTGGATCGTTGCTGTCCAGGTCAGGCTGTTCTGTGTGACTGACAATGGGTCTGTGCTGTTCTGTGTCAAACTGAGCAGGCTGAAGGCTGTTGTACGGGTCAGCAGTGGTGGCTATTTGGGGAGGAAGGGGTGGAGGAATTTTTTTTCCTTTATTCTGTACACTCAGAATACAGAATGATTCTGTCATGCAAAGCAGCCTCTCTCTGAAGGTTACAGTTTTGCAAAAGCATAAGAACTTCCTTTAACCTAGTAAATCATGTTAGCCCATTTTTCTTATATAGCATCATTCCATATCATGAATTTTTCTTGTGTTTTGCCCTTACCAGATTCATATGTTCCAAGCAGTGGGAGTTTCCACCAGTTCCCTTGGGAAACTATTATGAGGTCCAGTGAGTTTTGTTGTAAGGTCCTGTTAACATAGTGCTTACATTTTCCTTTAATTTCATGTTATTAGCCCTTAGGCATGAACTCATGCTTGTATCTATTTATGGCTTAAACTTCCCTCATCTTCCAGAGATCTAGTGATCTTCTGCTCTTCTCTTAACAAATCATGTCTGATAATTAGGTGAAGGTTCTAAGTTCAGTCTCTGGGTCTTTAAACATCCATCCCCTATCTCCCAGCCATGCTCTTAATCTTTTATTCTAGCGTGATCAGGGCTCCAGAGGAGGAGAACCAAGTCTAGTGAGAATTTCCTCATCCCAAACAGTTGGTGATGTATGACATCCCGTACATAAATAGTAGCCTCATATAAATGGAAGGCATCACAAACATAGAGATAAATATTATTCAGATATGCCAAATGTTTTCTAAGAGGGCCACGTTGGCTCTCTAGAAATATGTAGATGGCACTGTAGTTTTAATTCTTTACCGAAACAGTCTGTACATCTGACTTACATAAATGTTATTTTTTAAAGAAATACAAGGCTGTTCCTGAAATATGTGCATTCTGTCTTTAAACATAAATCTCTTTCCAACTCCAGGCTGAAGTAGATACCACAAGAGACTGACTTGATAAATGGCATCATTGATTCACTACATGGTTTAGCTGAGATTTGTGGCAACCTTCACTTATGCTTAGTTTAAAAAGGGAAGGAAATGCAAAGTTGAGGCTGAAGCCCTGTCCATAATGTCTTCTGTCATCTCTGGGCAGTATAGAGGTGCAATTACCAGGGGCAGCTGTAGCTTTGATCTAAATAGGCCATTTGTGGTGCTAAAGGAGAGCAGCCCCTGCAGAATCACACTGCTTGCATGAATGCTGTAGCTGATGGACTCAGCTGCCAGGGACAAGCTAAGGGCGGAATTTAATTCTTTAGCTGCAGCCTGGGTAAAGATTGATGCTGTCTTACCTAACTGCCAGGTTTCTTATCCCTTCTGTATAAAGGAATAAGTATTTGACCACTCGTCAGCTTCATATAAAAATACCTTAAATAAGTATTAACCTAATACAGTCTCTCTTGCTTTTGTAACAGCTCTGTGCCTTTCCCAGCTTGATTTCAGTTCTTCTCTCTTTCTGCTTCCATTTTTAGGTCATGTTTTATCTCTTTTCCCTTTGATATCTCTAATAACTCCCTCTTTTTCTTCACCCCCTCAACTACTTTTCTCTGCATCCTTTTTACCTTGATGCCTTCTCACTGTATTTCCATGTTTTTAGACTATTTAAGAAATTTGCCAATTAGTTGATATTTATGAAATTCTTACTTTGGAAATGACTGTGTCATCTTCTTTGACTGCCAATTGGGTAGGGTCTGGATGTGAAGAGAGTGCCCTTTGTTAGATTTTTATGTGGAATTATAGGGGAAGGAAAAGGAAAGAAAATCCCAAAGCCCAGAAAACAAACCCCCACAACAAAAATCAGAGCCCCAAAGTAGCTTTGGGCTCAGAAGCCTTTTTCAGTCCTGAGGAAGCAGCAGCAACCTTAAGTAGAGGCTGAGAGCAGAATGGGTATTAGTCTCTGTCTGTGCAGTCCTTCCTGCCTGCACAGTTGGATGATGGAGAGTGGAAATAACTTACCACTAACAGTTGTATTTTGACAGAACAACTGGTGTGCAGAGGAGCAGGGCTGAACTCTGGGAGGGGAAAATTGTTCTGCACATGTCTGAGGACAAGTAAATTCTCAGACATGTTATAAAAGGTGAGTGTTAAAGGTGGACAAGGAAAGCAGGGAAGGTTCACAGGGATATGCAGGGGCCTCTTGGCAGGAAAAGGGAAAGGCTGGACTGGCTTTTATAGCAGGGAATATGGATTAAACAGGAAGGTTGTTTTTGTTGGGTTTTTTTTAAACAATCTTAGTGTGTGTGACCTTATCTAATGGTTGCTGCAGTGCAGCTGGGAAGTGGTAATTGTTCAGCTGTGGTAACTCAATTACTTCTGCTCCTGTCCCTGTCCCTTGGTCTCAGTGGCAGTTCTGGCCAGGGGATACCATCAGCTCCTGCATCCTCCTCGTCCGTGTGAAGCACCGTGACTCCCGGGGCTCCTGTCGGCTTCCACGGTGTTTGCAAGGCTGAAAAATGGCTCCTGTCAGCTTTCACTCTTCTGTGCCTCGCGAAAGCCCTGATCTGCAGGGAAGGCAGGAGAACTGGCTGTCAGTGAGCAGATAACACTGCACTGATTTATATGCTGCTCGCATCTGCAAAGTTTTCCACTGCAGCAATGGGTCCCTTTGTGTTCAGTCTTCATTTTTGTTTTGTTTTAAGGATTTTGGTAACTTTTACCAATAGGCAGTGGAATTTTTTTCCTATGTTGTGCTGTATTCACAAATTTTTCTGTCTGTGTAGATTGATGACAGTGCCTTGTTAGTTAAATGCTTTTTGCTTTGTAAAAGTATGAAATAAGTTCTATCTTTCTCATAATGCTAGAATTGCAGGTTTTTAAAACTTTGAAAAAGTGATCTTTTCAAAACTGTCAGATTATATCATGAGCAAGTATTTTTCTTCCTTTTTCTTGCAGTGATGTAGAAATGATTTTGGGTGGTTGAAGGTAGTACTTGGATCAGCAGTAATGCTGTGTGACAGCAGAAATGTTCCATTTCTTGTTGTGACAAGAGTAACAACTGGTAATTGATAAGTGTAGGGAAAAGCTTTAAATGTATATAGATATAGAAAAATCTAAGAATAACTGTCATTCAAAATGTAATTTAAAAAAAATTAAAATCAGTGTCCAAACAATACAGAGGAATATTAAAGCAAGGCCTGACTGGTGGTGCTTTCAGAAGGAAATCTTGCATGTCCAAAGCTACCACTATCTAAAAGTTCTTGGTGTTTTAAATTTTTCTTTCCAATTCCCTTAATGTGAGACAGGTAAGGGTTATGCTACATTAATCATACATGTGCTCACAGTTCTTGCCAGTAGTGCAGCTTTCCAGCTGTTTCAACTTTGAAACAGCTGCAAATCTTCTGCAGATAAAAAAATTCAGTTAGCTAAACTTTCGGCTATGAAAAAGCCCATATTTGCTTTCTTCTGAAATGAATCTGAGATGACCTGAAGCATTCTAATAGACAAATAACTAATGAGCACGATACCATTTGTTTAAACTGTGGTAAGTCAGACTTCTGTGTAAGCTGCCTTGTATGGGAGGAGCAGCAAGGGCTGCGAGCAGTAGCAGGGAAGCAGGAGGAAGCGTAGGGATAGTGTGTACTTTTCTCTTTGACCCATTTAGGCTTCAGTCTCACATTTGCTTTAAGTTGATCCATGTGTCTGTGGCTGCTGACAGCATTTCTCCTCGCCCCTGCCACATTCTGCTGCCGGTGGGGCTTGGGAGGCTGCTTGTTGAGTTACATGAGGGAACTGGTCCAAATGAAAATTCAGCTTTTTTGGTTGTTTGGGTTGATTTTCAGCACCGCAAATGCCCTAATCTGTATCAGTGTGTGGCCATGTAAATGCCATGTTGGAGGTGGGAACGCTGTCTGCAGGAACAGCTTGGGCTTTAGCGTCACTTAAAACAGTCTTGATCCAGTTCCTTCAGTGCTGGTGAATCAACAGATAAGGGTTTTGTTGGGGTTTTCTTGCTTTTATTTTCTTTAAATGTCAGCATTGACTATGGTTTCCCAACATGATACCATAAGTGAAGTTGAGTAAGAACTTTATGAGCAAGCAGTTCTTTAGCTGTGCTGAAAAGAATAATTAAGCAGGGTTAAGAAATGAGCAAGCTGCTGTCTTGAGGGTGATGGGCAAGATTAGCAATAGGTTAAGTGCAGCCCCTGCATCAACCGTATGGCTTCTAGTCTGTTGTTGAAGTGTGGGTAGCAGTTGGATGGATAATGGGAATGAAATGGCAGCAGTAGAAGTGCCACCTGTGAGGGAAGCAGAATTCCAGGAACTGAATGCAGAAAATCAGAGGAACCACTTGCGATGCCAGATTTTTCAGAGTGGGTAAGACAAATTAATTCAAATGGCCAGTTGCTTTATATGCAAAGAGGCTCTCCATGTGGGAGTGGTATCATAGGATCAGGGAATGGAAAATGTGCTTGAGGAGGTGGGTGGGAGAAGTTATATGGGCGCTTTGCAGGCCTGCTTTGGCATTAATGGAATACAAGGGCAAATTTTGAGAGAATGAATACTTAAAGAAGTACGGATAAGTGCTGAGAAGACATGTTAACAGCAAATTTTCTAGGTGAAAGAAAAGTAGCTTAGTATCAAATATTTAAAAAGCAGTTGCAGCAGTGACCACTATCTGAATTTTCAAGCCATTAATCTTAAAGATGCAAGATTGTTTTCTTTAGCTGAATGAGTGAATGAGCTTTTGACACGCTCTGGAAGGGCTTTACCAGGACAGAGGGGAGCTGCACCTGGTAGATGGGGCACTCTCATGGGAGGCAAAATGGATGGGTTGGATTGTTGTCAGTGGGCAGAGAAATTGAATACAGGTCTCTGCACTGAGATAGGCTGGGTCTGGACCTACAAAGATAAAGAGGAGGCATCAATCCTTCAGTAAACAGGTCTGGATTAAGTCTTTTTTATTTCACAAGGTTATTTTTAACATGGATCAGTTTACTGGTTTGGTTTTCTGTCCATCGCCACAAACAGTTTTGCTGGCACAGTTGGTGAAATATCGCAGGGGAAGGGCCAGGAACTGTTTTATTCTGCTGAGATAACAGGAACAGAGTGTACCCTTGGGCAATTGCTGAAGCAGGTCTGCCAGGTGACAGAGGCACTGGGGATGCATCAGTCGGAGCGAGGCCAAGTGTTCACGGGCTCCAGGTTGCTCAGCCTGGGGACTGACACATCCCGTAGAGGAACTGGGGAGTTCTTGTGTGGAGCAGCCTGGCTTTGGCAATGTGGGATGCACCCACAACCAGATGGCAAGATAGGGATTTGGAGCTAGGCTCGAGTTAGGTGGAGCGTGGGCATGAGGCCAGCGTGGTCATCACTTTCCTCACGGGCAATTAGGTGTTACTGGAAATAACTCTTAGCTAACCTTGATAAAATTAAACTTGTTATTGTGCTGGGTCAGCACTGCTGCAATGTCCTGCTGTGCTGCTACTTTTACTGCTCATTGGCCTTTTTCCTTACAGGCTCACAGGGATAAAGCTGTTCCTTGCTCCCGGTATTGCGTGTGTGGCTGGAAATGCTCGGTGTGAGCGCTGCAGCCATCACCTCGCTTCCCTCCCTGCCTCCCCCCATCGCTTGGGCTTTAAATGTTTTCTTGTCTTTGATCAAAGGACTCTACCCTTGATTAGGCTGCTGGGACCAGCCTTCATGAGTGTAGCCCCACTGATAGTCCTGGACTGTCCCTGTTGTGCCTTTGTTTGTTTGTTTTAGTGATTTGTAATACAAATAACATAGAAGCCTGGCATAGAGCAAAGAGCAGGAAATTCATTCAGGCTTTGAGCTGGGAATTGCTGAAATTGAAAGATGTGACAAAGCATGCAGGGATGCTCACACATAAAAACTGCTCTTTTTTCCCTTTTTTTGGAGTTCTTTTGGGGAGCCTTTTCAAAGAAAGAAAAGGAATGAAAACCCAAATGCAAAACAAAATCTGCCCATAAAATTCAGTTGATAAAGTAATTCAAATGCTGGAAATGAATACCCAAGTGAAAACCATCCGAAATGTTTCCTTTAATAGAATCTAGTGTTTGTTACCATAACAATCCTTTTTGCAAAAGAAGGATTAGCACTGTTAACATGACTCCATTCCCTGATTCAGGTAGCACTAGTTTCCAGGGCCCCTTGAGCAAATTGCAGAAGGGGGGAAAATCCATATGCCTGGATTTTGATGATGCACTTCAGTATCGTAATAACAATTCATTTAGGCTCTGGCTTTGTACTGCCTGTTATTTCCCTAGAAACTTACGCTTCGTCCTGACAAGTACTATGAAATAGCAGTGGCACAGCCTCTGTCAGACTGAAGGAAAGGCTGCAGATGAGCAGGCAGAAGCCAGAAAAGAGTAATGTAGAGCTGTAGCTGCTTGACATTACTGACTTTTAAGGATCCAGGAAAAGGTATGATTCCTCTTCCACAGGCGAAGAGAACAAGGTGTTTCTGTAGTAACGAGATCATAAAAGAAAGAAAATTGCTTGTAAAGAATATGTCTGATTTTCCCTCTTCTTCTGCTTTGCTTCTATTATAACTTAAGCTGCAGTTTTGCTTTCAACTGCCTCTTGTGTAAGCATTTAATAGAACCAAGATATTCTGCAAATCTGGTTTTTTGACAGTGATTTCTGGCCTACACATTTTGTTTTGTAATAACCACTGTTTCCTCTGTCAAAAGAATGGAAATTATCTGAAATAAAAGGATAGTAGCATTCAGTGGTCCTATGTGAACTTGTCATTTCAGGTCTGCTGTGCCCGTTCAAAGCATTGAGGTTGGCATCGGATGAGAAGATGATGGTGTTTCTTTCAGCATGCTGGGAGTAGATGGGTAGAAACTCGGTTTTTTTTTAGTAGGCTTGGAACTAAAAGCTGAAAAGGGCCTTTTGTTTTTTGCTGCAGATTCAGGAGCGTGATAAACTTTACTACTTGGTAGCCTGGGAACTTGATTTTGTGTGTTGATTACAGCAGTGCAAACTTCTCTCTTTCTCTCACTTCTCCCCCTGCCTCCCCCTCCGCCCCGATGCTGTGATGAGCCTTTGAGAAATAAATGGGAATTGCGTGGTTTGTGCTCTGTGCATTGCAAAATTCCTGTAGTTTCTAGACTTTTGTTCTTTTGCTCCTTAAAGGAAAATTTATTACCGTTCTACTGGTGAGGGAAGGGGGAGGATTTTTGAAACCTTGCTGTTGGGCTTGTCCTGCCTTTTTAAAAAGACACTGTTCCCTGCCCTTCTCCCAGAGGTACTTAGACACCAATTTTCTTGCCATCACTAAATTGCAAGGGCAGCATGAAGTGTTAAGTTTTGACCTCAAAGGTGCTATTTCTTGTGGTTTAAAAAAAGAATCCCAGCATCTGTCAAAAACGTGTAAGGCCCAAAAGAGGCAATGCCTATTGCAAGTTACTAATAAAAAATGCACCTACTAAGAGACTTGTTTTACCCCCATATATTTTGTGTTTTAACTTGTGTTTCTGCATAGCAATTCGGAAAAAAAATGCAATACTTAATTC
The DNA here is from genome assembly GCA_013398115.1 of Falcunculus frontatus. Lineage (NCBI taxonomy): Eukaryota > Metazoa > Chordata > Aves > Passeriformes > Falcunculus > Falcunculus frontatus. The sequence continues at coordinate 2,005,643 of VZRV01002986.1, forward strand.
TGCCTGTTCCACGTGATGATATTCCTTTATTGTACTGAGATAGTAGCTGCAGGTTTTTAGAGCAGGGTCACATTGAAACTTCTAAAAAAGCTGTCCTGCAGGATAAAATAGATAAGAAAGTCAAGAAGCTGTTGTCCTGAGTGTTCTATAACCCAGAGCACGGCAGGGTTTGAAGGTGTGTCAGTTCTTTTCCGTCCAGTAGAGCATCTCAATTCATTGGAGTTTGTAACACTGTGATGGAATTGGGTGAACACTGAGTGGAGCAGATTGCTAATAAATTGCACTGTGTTGTTGGATGTTCCCACTGTTTCAGCTGAGATCCTCAGGCTTGTTGCATCCTTGCAGCTGGCTGGATCAGCTCACTGGGACCCTGTGGTGAGAGTGGCACAGTGTGGGCATTGCCGGCCATAAGGGCTGATTGAAGCCATGCTGGGAGTCAGAGCAGAGATGGAGACAGGAGGGGAACAGCAAATGCAAGGCTCTAAAATGCCACCCAGCTAGCGAGGAGCAGTGTGGGAGTGGGAGGATGTTCAAGGGCCATAATGCAGTGCTGTAGGGCTGCTGGAGGGAATTGCTCACCTTCCCAGCCCTGGAGCTTGCAGCTGCTCGCAGCTCCTCCCTGTGCTGACCCTCTTGCTGGGGGAGCAGTATCCCGATGCTTAGCAAGGTTTGTGGCTGCCACTGCTCAGTTTTGAGGGCTTCATGTTGAGGACTGGCAGTATGAATGAGTATTTGGACTCTTTTCTTGTTTGTCAGCAGTAACTGGAGCATTGGATAGAGGATTTATTTTGATCAGTTGTTTTCTTAAGTCCAGTTTCTCTATGTATGAACATCTGCTCTTCAGATAGCTACAGATTAAATCACTGTATTTATAGTTAAATAAAGTATTATGGAGGCACGTTTTTCAGCTCTGGAAATGTCAGATTGGTGAGCTAGGCAGAAAAGGTTGGAAGTCACAAAATTACATACTTTTGGTTGTCATCTGACTGGGGTGAGGGCACTTTACAATGGTTTGGTTGTGTACTGCAGTACCGGGGTGACAGCCATCTAGCTGATATCTGCCTTTTCTTGGGCTCTGTGAAGTACCTTCTTGAGCCTGGGAAGGAACCAGAAGAAGTAAAAGGTATCTTGAAGTTCCCTGTGGAGAAATCTAGAAGCACAATTACTAATGCTAACTTTTCCAGCTATTTTTTTTCTTAGTGTTACATAAGATACCAGAAAAATAGAATTTTGTTGTCATGTTAAATTCAAGGGGTGGAGGTGGTGATGGGGAAACAACAAAGCTTTTGATCTTTCTTTAGTAAATAGGAGACTGGTTACAGAATGTAAATGTTTATCTTAGATGATGCTGTAAGCAGTAAATTTCTTTCTCTCTTCTCACAAATAAGGACAAAACCAAGTTAGTCATCAAGATACACATAATTTCTAGGATGATTCTTGTCCTGAATTAAGTTGTTCATTTTGGGGATAAGCAGCAGTGTAACAGTTGTCTTGTTTTTCTACAAACTGTATGACTGATACAATACCACAGAGCAGCCTGAGGGAGTCCTAGCACACCGAATTAAAGCCTTCTCTGGTCTGCAGAAGGTTGAGTAAAACATTCGGAGAAATAGCATTTCCTAAGTAGACAAGTACCTTTCTCTTAGATCTCTTTGGTATTTTTTCAGTAGACAATTACCCCTAAAGTAATTCTACTTTAAAATATTGATGGTGGATGAAGAGCTCAGCTAAAAATGCATATATTACTCAAACAAGCATACTGTTTTCTTAGGATGGATTATGATGAATTAATTATATTACAACATTTGAAATTAAGAAAAGGTTAAATACTCAGAATATTAACAGTTGCTTGGGGATGGGAGCAGCTCAGTGGTGAAAATAGCTTATGAAAGAAATTAATTTCAAGTATCTTCCTCTGTGTTATTCTTTTTTTCCTCTTTTGGTGTGTTCTTTGTTTTTGAAGGGAAGCTGCTTTGCTGCCACTGCAAAATGAGTTTTTAGTACTCAAGTGCATTTCTTTCCCCCCAGATGAGTATAAATGGATTCTTTCATAGAGACAGAAGAAGCAGCATACAGGCTGCAGAGTGTGAAATAAAATTCTGGAAAGACTGAGTGCTAGTTAGTACCTGAATTTTGGGAAGATGTGGTTATTTGTATTTGAGGCTGGTGAGTGCCAGTCCAGGGCCTGCTGATGGCAGTGGAAAAACTGTTCACCTAATGGGCTTTGGATTACTCTTGAGTAGCTTATTGTGCCCGCACCTCCCATGAAGGGTGATGGATCCTTCCTCTGCTCTTACTGCTTCACCCAAACCCGTTACACCTCGTTGACCAACGTGCCTTAAAGGATATCTTGGTGGTGAGTGTGATAATTTCCACGTGTGCAGAAAGGAGAAGCTGCTGCTTTGTGGCAGCTCCTCTTTGGCCGGAGTCCTGCTGACCCTGGCTGGAGTCACTTCTTGTTAAAACCAGCATCTTTGGCAAAAGGTTGTTCAGAGGTGAAGCGTTTTTACCATGTTATTAGTGATGATGAGGTAGGGATTTGCAAATAAAATTGCAAATAAATAAATACATCTTAATAGATTATTCTTAATTAAAATTAATCTTAATAGGATTAAGATGTGTGGTCTGTGCAGGAGCCGGTGGTGTTCTGGGAAGCATTACTTCCTGTGAGCAGTGGTGGGCACAGCAGGCACCTTTGTGCCCCTTCCACAAGCTGCTCATGACATCTCTGAAGGGAACAGATGAGTGTTTCCTGTAAATACGTGTGCTGGAAACATCTGCCCAGCACATTGAATTAAAGGATTTTTCTTGATGTGCTGTCTGACCCCGTATGCTGAGGAACTTCAGTGCTCTGTTTTCCTCATGACTTCCCCCATCTTTTTCTTAAGCTGTCTTTTCGGCACATTCTTCTGAAGCTGGAGCTGTGGGGACGGGTTGGACCTTGCTTCCCCCATCTGTCCCAGCAGCTGGACCACTTCCTGCCATGAATCATCCGAAACACACTTTTTTTCTTTTTATTGTTTTATTTAAGGGTGAAGGCACATTTGTTTCCTGAAGCCACAAGCTAATCTAAGTAGTCTGGCAGATAAGGCTCCAATGAAGGCTGGGGTGCAAACGTGTTCGGAGGAAGGAAGTGCCTCCCATCTTTGGGATCACGGGCAAGCCAGGAGCAGAGCTCCTTTCCTTGTGGACTTCATTTGTGGTCAGAGGAACAGCAAACTCCATCACTTCTTGGAGAGCTGCAGCAAAATGTCTTCTCTGTTTGCACATCATTGTCAAACACACCATGACCTCTGGTTTTTGGCTACAGCTAATCAAGTGCTAATTGGCAAATGATGTTAAGGGAGAGGGGCATAATCTTTTGTCTGAGAAGTCTTGGCTATGGTTTGGATCCTCTGTGGGACTGATGTTTGTGGCTTAGTTTTCCAGAGCTCATTGATTGCATGTGTTTCAGTTTTAGCAGTCCAAAACAAGGCTTTCTTTTTTGTCCTAAGAAGCTGAGGCTAAATAGTTCCTGAAACTTGAGAGGTCATTGTATTTCACAAAGAGATGAATCCAAAATCCGCCTCCTTAATTTTGTCTTAAAGAAAAACCCCAATACTAAAAGACCCCAACCTAAAAGCACATTAACTGCATAGTTGTTAAGCTTTTCTTTTCCTTGTTAATTTTTCTAGGGAAGCGTCAGATTCACCACTTGGGAAACCAGCTTCAACTCAATCAACATTGTCTGGATACTGCCTTTAATTTTTTCAAGATGGCTGTGAGCAAACATCTCACCCGGGGCAGAAAGATGACCCATGTCATTGCTGCCTGTCTCTACCTGGTGTGTAGGACAGAAGGAACTCCTCGTATCCTTTCACAGTTATAAAATATAAATAAATAAAAGACTCACTTTTAGCAAGTCAACTATCCCGGTTAGACCTTGTTTCAGAATGTGGAAAGGTAAGTGTTTAAGAGCTAACTTGGTCATTGCTGGTTTTATACGTTGAAGTGAATGGGAGTGTTTCCTGTGGTTCAAGTAAATTTGTTCCCTTTTAAAATGTACAATACTTAGTATTTAATGCTGTGAATGTCACTCTGCCTCCCATCACTAACTCTGAATTTCTTTTTTTTGCAACACTTGCTTCAAGTACAAAATTGCACTGTCCCTGTGCTTTGCTAGGGTTTATTATTTGGGGAGTAATTTTTTGTTTATTTTGTTTTTCTCTTTTAAAGTAGATGACAGTTAACCCCAAACCTCCTGCATCAAAGAACAGATTAGAGTTCCAGTGGGTTTTCCATCAACGTACTTGGATTTCCTTCTTTTAATACTTGCAGGAAGGACAATATCACTTCTATTTTAGTTTTGAGAAAAAAATTGTTTGATAAATTCTGAAATTTGCTCAAAAACCATACAGGAAATCAGTGGCTGGAGGTGCACACAGGACAGATTTGCGAGTACTCCTTGCTTTACCATCCCTATTTTTGTCTAGGGAAAAATTCATTAAAATCCACATAAGTTTTAAATACTGATGACCATCCAAATTTATTTGGTTTATGTATTTTTATTTCTTTTATGTTGTATTTAAGTTGTTGGAATTCACAGTTTAGTACCCAACAATTACTTCTGTTGTTGTGGCTCTGAGCAATCTGGTCTAGTGAAAGGTGTCTCTGCCTATAGCAGGGGGATTGGAACTGGATGTATTTTAAGGCCCCTTCCAACCCCCAAACCCTTCTATCATTTTATCATTCTACAATTCTGTGTTATTTTAGTTCTTTTCTACTTTAAAACAGTATGTCCACATCTTCAGTATTTTATTTGATTTGGTGCTTTTTCTAGATTGCTGCTCTCATTCTGTATTTTTGCAATTGAACAGTTTAGCTTTCCTTTTGAGACAGATGATTTTTTTTTGTAGTTTCAGAAACTACATTCGGTATTCTAAAAGTAGTGCTTTCTGATAGTGTTGTCATTGTTTTAAACAATGACAATTTGCATGTTTACAAAACCATGGTTTTGCAGGAATAATGGTTTTAAAAGGAAGGCTTGCCTATTACACTGGACTTTCCTGCTGTAAAGTCTCCAGGTGAACTTTGAACAGTAGCACTCTACCACTGCCATAAAGACAGTGTTGATTTTGAGGTGTTACCAATATTTTGATAATGTATCTTCCAGGTAACTTCCTGAAAGAGGGTAGGATTAGATTAGATATTAACAAGAAATTCTTTACTGTGAGGGTGGTGAGGCCCTGGCACAGGTTACCCAGAGAAGCTGTGGCTGCCCCGTCCCCGGGGGTGTTCAAGGACACGTTGGATTGGGCTCTGAACAGCCTGGTCTGGTGGAAGGTGTCCCTGCCCACAGCAGGGATGTTGAAAATAAATGATCTCTAAGGTCCCGTTTATGATTCAGTGTTATATTTATGCTCATGTCACATTTTTAAAGTAATTTATTTACAGTTGTTATTTGATACTTCTGAGTGATAGCCCAGCCGTAATATGCAGATCCATTTTTCCCCACTGATAGTGATAAAAAGCATTTGAAGAAATGTGAGCTGTAAGAGGCAGATAGGTACTCTGCAGTGTACAGCCATCTGTGCAGCAAGTGGAGCTAACGTGTAGCAAACAAATAAAGCAAAAATAATTTACTTGTTTTTTAACCTTCTTTAAAGTATTTCAGCATGTATCTCACTTATGTGCAAGATGTACTGGTCTGGTTGACACTTAATAAATCCCTAAATGAATTTCCCAACTTTCTTTGTTAAATGGAGATAATGTCCTGTTTGATACTTCACATAAAATACTAAAGTAAAGTATGAATAAAACTGCGAAGATGAGCTCTGTCTTTCTGTATCAATAGCACAAAGTACTGCACCCTCATTTGCACGGTTACTGTGCTACCTGGGAATTTAAAAGTTGTTGTGCATGTCCACATGGCTCAATTTTTTTAGTGTTTATTTTTTAAAAAATCCATTAGATAAACTTAATTTTGTAGCTGATATTAAGAATTTAACCTTTGTCACTTTGGGAGAGGGAGTTCATCCAGCTTTTGCCTCTGTTCCACTGTGGTTTTGTTTGTTTGTTTTGTTTTGTTTTCTATTAGTATTTAAAATCCAATGTAGTTTAAAAAACAAACCCGAAATAAATTATGGACTCTAAACACTGAAATACAAATTCCTTTTCTGGTATCTTTTGCTTTCCTGAGAAACTTGAAAACCTGAGGGCTACAGGTGCAAACTGCTGACCTTTGAAATTAGAATGTGTTCAAGGCCCCATAGATTAATTATGATGATCATTATCAGCATGTTATTCTTGTTCCCAGCTTAAATCTGGCAATACAGACATGGGCCACGGGAGGCAGGGGTGTTCCCAGGGCCTTTGGGGCAGAGGGGCCAAGAGCAGGTATGGAGAGGATGGCCATGTGACAAAGGGCTTTAACAAGAATTAAAATGTGTGTTCAGGGTAATAAACTTGCCATTGGTTTTGGTCTCCTGGAGGAGGTGCTGAGGAGGGCTTGGAAAGAGGAGCAGTACACTGAATAACGCTGTACAAAGGACATGCAGTATTTTTAACACTGTAACATTTAAATGCACTGCTTAGCAGTGTTCCTGAGTTTAAAGCAGTCATTGTCATTGTGTTCATTTTGGAATTCTAACAAAGAAATGTGGGAGAAATTTAGAAAAGGAAGTGAAAGGCCAAAGACTGGTGAATGTATTTTAGAGTTAAGAGGAAGCAGTGGCGAAGGGCAGCAGCATCCTCAGAGCTGAGAGACAGCTCACTGATTTTGGGTGGTCCAAATGAGTTATCTGAATGACTCGGGAGTTGTGGAGGCAAGAGATGTTACCTGGGAACAGAACAGTCTGTTAGCAGTAGAAGACATCATGTTTCTTAAAAAGTTGTGTGGTAGAAGGAACACAAAGGCCTGGGGAGGTACAGTGAGATGTAGTAAGGGACTGAAATGACAAGAAATGTTGTGTTCTTGTGGCAGAACCAGAGGAGTGGGAAGCATTTGGAGAGGGAAAAGAGAATTTAATTGTGTCTGCGAGTTCAGTTTGAGGGAGTGGAATGTATTTATCTGACATGGTTATCTGCTTATTCTTCTTTTTTTCATAATGTACATGTCTCCAGCCAGCCCCTGTGAAAATGTGAGGAATACTGTAGCCAAGTCTACTGGTGCAGTCTGAATTATGCCTGAATAAACCTCAGCCTGAAATAGGAAAACATTATGTTCTCCTCGGTTCTTACGCATTATTTAATTAATGCAAAAATGCAAAATATTCTGGTAACTCAAATTTTTTTGATCTGAAAAAATAGTTGTAGAACTTAAGGAGAAAATACAAATTTATTTAACTGAAGAGCAGCTTTTATTTGTAATCCTTTGGAAAGTTTTGCGTATATTATTTGAGATGTGAATTGATTTTACATCAGTTTATGGTTTTTATTAGGTTATGTGACACAAACCCCCACAGTGCAGCCACTTTGGCACAGCTTTTCATTTGCCTTCCTTTATTGCTTGTCAGTGTTAATGTTTTCCAGGGAAAACAGCTTGCTAACTATTAGCTGGATGTGGGAGGTGTTTCATCCTTCTGATGAGTTGCCTATAAAAACTTCAATTTATTATTCTCTTTATAAAATGTGTCTATATTATCAGTGTCAGAAGTACAGATACAATGCAAAAAATAAATCTGAAGGAGACAGTGGTTTTTAAAGCCTCAGGTGTGATGGAACCTGTTGTCCCCCTCCCAGGGACTGAGGGATGCTGAGCGTTTCCAGTGACGTCTGACTTTGTCTGGCACTGCCAGCGCTCCGGGCACTTCAGACTCTGGCTTTTAATTTGTTTCTTGGAATAGTAACAGTCCTCAGTTGTTCCTCTTTAATGCTTTGAACAGCTTTTCCATCCCTACACATGTTTGAATGGAAACAAAGGGCGCTTTAGCCGGTCCCACCATTCCCGAGAGAGAGAGAGAACTTGGGAAGAGCCAGGCAGGGTGTTTGAGTGACTTATGGGCTCAGCTGTAACCTGTGGCTGACTCAGGAACAATGACAGCCTGGCCAGGATTTTCCAGGTGGGATATAAGTTTGTTTTAATCAAGGAACATTTCATTCTGTTTGTAATCCTGTTACTGTACACAGCGGTTAGAAAAACTGTACAACTGTCCACTCTTTTGTGTAATGTTTTCCAGTGCTACCACCTGGGGTCTTTTATAGCAACATTTTACATGGTAAATGTCTTTTATCCCACATACATACACCTTTTTTATATTATTTATTTATTCTTTTCCTTTGAAGCTCTCTGAAAAATGCACCCTTAGTTGTAAACCAAATCCTGTCTTGTCAGAGCATAGCAAATAAAACCTTTTCCACATGAGAAGAGTCCCTGCAAAGTTCCCTCACCAGCTATCTTGTGTAAATAACCCTCTGTTTGTCTCTGGAGGTAAATTCAGGGCAGGTTTTTGTCCCTCCAGTAGAGCTGATCAGTCTTGATGATGGGACTCTCTGAGCTGGGCAGCCTCTGAGACTGAGGTTGAGTTATTCAGGGAGTCTTTGACGGCTTTTTTTTTGTCAGAGGACAGAGGTGGGATCCTCCCGGGGTCAGACCAAGGCAGCCAAGTGAGGCCTCTCTCCTGAGTTGGTTGCAGAAGAATATTTCTGATAAATATATAAGAAAAATAACCTCTTAAATTTGGGCGTTGGGAGCAGAAGGCTGTCAGGAGAACGTCTCGTGCCTTGAAGTCTTTCAGATGTAAACTTGAGCTGGGTGGGAAAGCATAAGGAGCTTTTCCTCCCCGGCTTCCTCTGCCCTGTGAACCTCCCTTTTGTTTGAGGGAAGATCATGAAGGCATTGCTGGATCCCAGCAGGCAAGAAAGCTTTGGGAAGAAACTGGGCATCTGAATGGGGCAGCACTTTGTTATTTCCTATCTGTCTGCAGTACTTGTACTTTATTGCCAAGCTATTTGAAAGTCTCCTGGTTTAATGTGTTTATTTTCATGTCACAGAAAGGGAAGTTGAGAGCATTTATCTTCATTTCCAGGTGCAGAACTGAGGCTAAGTGACACATTCTGAGTTACCCAGAAAATCTGTGATGGAGTAAGGAACTGGTCTCTTTAATCCTTGGTTAGGCAGCAGCTACTGGGCTTTTCTGCCACGTTGGTCTACGCAAGAGGAGTTCAGCTAATTCCCTCTCGAGCATTAGCAGCTCTGTCAGCTGCCATGGTGTCTTGGGAAGCTTTGTACAGCCTCGCCATGAGAACCTTTGGTGGATACATTCTTTGTTTCTCTACTAACACTTCAAGGTCTGTCTTTGCAAGGAAAAGGGCAAGACTTCCTTTTTTATTAGAAATTAAAAATTAGATCTCCAGCAACCTTTGACCTCTACTAAAACTTCCTGGAGCCAGCAGGCCCTAGTTCCTGATTAAAAAGTTAATTTTTGAAATTAGGCTTTAATCAAGAAAATTTTAAAGCTGTGGTTAGGGAGGTTAATAAAACCAGTTTCTATTTCTCTCTGGTTAAGGACTTTCTTTTTAGTAACTGACCTTTTACTTTTTTTTATTAACTGCTGTTGCATTGAAAATGTGTTTTGTTCAAGTGTGGAGTATGACAAGGACATAAGAGAATAAAAATGGGTTTTAAATTGCACAGTTAAAATACATATAATATTTACTGAGGCAAATTACTTCATTTCACTGTGTGGTAAAAGATGCCCAGATCTTATTTCGTAGTAAGTTGAACAGAATATTTTCAGTTGGAACTGACCTACAGTGATCATCCAGTCCAACTGCTTGACCAATTCAGGGCTGACCAAAAGTTATAGCATGTTATTAAGGGTATTTTCCAAATGCTTCTTGAGCACTGACAGGCTGAGGGCTTTGACCACCTTTCTAGGAAGCCTGTTCCCATGTTTGACCACACTCTTGGTGAAGAAATGGTTCTTAATGAAGCATTTGCTTGGACTTGAAGGCTTGCAAAAGCCTTGTTCACTTAATTTCAAAATGAAGTTTTAAAATTGCCATGTTTTTCAGTGGATGGATTTTAGCTGGAAGAGCTTCATCTATTAAGAAAAAATTGCTGCCATAAATAGGGTGTGACTGTTGTTGCCCCATGTCATTTGCATAGATTTCCAAAGAGTTAGGTGTTTGGTAATGCTTGGCTTGTGTGATCATTCCTATTTAGTACCACACAAGAAAATGCTGGAGATCTAGGGAAGAGGGCAGCCAGGGACAGCAATAGAAATTTAATTTCTGCACCTAATTTCTCCCCATCACCCTCACCTCCAGCCAGGGCTGGATGTGTTGAATTTCAACAGCAGGGCTCATGACCTGAAGCCTGCATATCCAGTCTGCTTTTCCGTGGAATGAAAGAGAATCATATCATCTTTCACTTGCAGTGATGCCTCACATGTTTTTTTTCCCTATAAAGAGAGATGTATAAAGCAAGCGTGGTGCTAAGAGAATGACGTGTTTCGTGTTTCCAGTTGGTGGAAAAGTAAAATTTTCCTTTCCATGTGCTCATTGACGTTGTATATTCCGCTGTGTGGCTCTGTCCTCTTCGCTGCTGCATCCCCTTACTGCCAGGGCTGCTCATGGATGGGCAGCAGTGGGACGATGAGGCAGGAGGAGCCTCTCAGATATCTCACCTGGGCTCCAGCTGTGTTGCAGGAGAGCCTGTGTTTCCCTAGGTCCTCTGGATGTCTTCGTAGTGTTTGAAGTGGTGCTGGGTACTTGAATTGCTCCACTTGTGTCTGGTGGTTTGCAGTGTTTTTTTAAAGATAATTCCTTCTTGAGGTGAAAATAACCTGAAACCTTTCAAACTGGTTGTGTGGCCCTGCACCCTGGGGGAAAGGGCTGGGGATATGGTTAGTGGCCTTCAGGTTCTCCTCTTGTCCCTTGGAGGGGAAAGCCATAAACCTTACTTGTGCCTGACTCAGATGTGGCAGGAAAACAGTGAGTGTGATTGCTGACTGGAATTATCCTGCGGGGTGCCCTGTTCTGGAAGTCATTGAAGCTTTCTGCTGGGAGACTGCAGTTTTAATGTGGAGATTCTGTACTTGGGTGATTTCCTTTGTTCCTCTAAGATTCTGAAAATATAAAAGGGGAAGGGAACTTTACATTGTGGTGTGTGTCAGCTCAACATCTGACTGTTTAAATCCTTGTGCTAAATGCCCATTACGGATGCTGCAGGGAGGGAGGGGAAAAGCTGCTGTAAGTGCAGTAGTGATAATTGACCCACTTAAGAGAGCTGCTCTAATTTTGCATGTTACAGCATCCTGGAAATTCAGATAAGAATGTTGATCTCTCCAGCTAATAGGATTTCTAAATATATCATCCAAAAGAAGCAGGAGGACTGTAATTTTGCACGCATGTGTGTGTGCTCAGGCTAATGTTTTGTTTAAGAACTGCACACTCTGACAATTTGCTTTTCTGTTCACTTGTTACGAACTCAGGATAAAATAGAGCTTGGCCTTTGGTCCTGCCAAGGGGAGACCTGATCATGCCCCGTTAAATTCCTTGATGAAATTCTCACCAGCTTTTGTGTAGAGGGGTGACCAACTTTTTTCCTTTCAGGATGTTGGTACACAGCAGGTGGCTCAAATTGTCAGCTTTTCCATAATGCAGCATTAAACAAACCATCTGCAGAGATGGAGAGGGGGACAGGGTCACAAGATGGCCTATCAAGATTACAGATTTTGGCTGGTGTTGATAGCTTTGTTTTCCTCATTTAAGGGAAATTTTGAACAGTTGAGGTCAAAATAATACTCTTTTGAAATCTGTCTGCAGAAATACTTTATTGCTTTACAGAGCAGAGTGTTTCAAGTCTCTCTCTGGGCAATTTTTTCTCAAAGCACAGCACTGGGGTGGCCTCACTTCCAGTCCTGGGTGCACTTTTGGGCACCACAATATAAAAAAGACATTAAGCTATTAGAGTGTCCAGAGGAGGGCCATGAGGATGGTGAAGGGCCTTGAGGGGAGGCCATACGAGGAGCAGCTGAGGTCTCATGGGTTGTTCAGCCTGGAAAAGAAGAGACTGAGAGGAGACCTCATTGCAGCCTATAACTTCCTCGTGGGGGGAGGAGGAGGGGCAGACACTGATGTCTCTTCTGTGGTGACCAGTGACAGGACCCAAGGGAATGAATGGCCTGAAGCTGTCAGGGGAGGTTTAGGTTGGATATCAGGAAAAGGTTCTTCACCCAGAGGATGGTTGGGCTCTGGAGCAGGCTCCCCAGGGAAGTGGTCACAGCACAAAGCCTGACAGAGCTCAAGAAACATTTGGACAACACTCTTGGACATATGGTGTGATTCTTGAGGTGTCCTGTGCAGGGCCAGGAGTTGGACTTTGATCCTTGTGGGTTCTTTTGAACTCAGGATATTCTATGACTGCTGAAAACCATGGGGTTTGTGGTCAGTAGAGCTGCTGCACCTACATTGTTTTAATTCTGGAGGTACTTTGCCCTTGCCCATTGTACCTTTCTGTGCTGGGACAAAAAAGAATCACCGTCACCCTTTGAAATGAAGGGACAGGCTTCTGGAGCGGGTTCACTGAAGCCTTTGTCACTGTGGCCTTGAATTACATGATGTGTGGGTAGGAGGAGTGTTTGGCAACCCTGTGCTCCGTCACCATGTCAGGCCTTGTGTAACTCAGAAATACTTACAGCAGGAGCATCTGAGCCAGATTTTTAATGCGTGCAATACTGGTCTGTTATTGCATGCATAAAAATAATAATTAATGAAATGAATTGCATGGTCTGTCCTCTTAGTAATTAGGTTCCAGTTTGGGGTGTCTGAACTGATGAGACATTCTCATGGTAAAGGAGGAACAAGGAAAGAACCAGAAGCAGGGAGCAGGAGGGCTACAAAGGCATCAGTAATTCCGGGGTGGAAATACAAGGGACAGCCCTCACTGGCAGCACTGAGAGGGGGTGAAGCTGAAAGGTGGTGGCAGAGGCATGGGGGATAACGACAGGAACAACGTCAAGATGAGTTCTGGGTGATGGATGAGGGGAGGGAAGTGTGATGGCAGAGAGGCCTCCTTCCAGGGAAATAAATACAAAGGAGGGATGATAAGGAAGGGATCACACCTCTGATGTCTTTGACCTTCAGCGATCCTTGCATGCTTGTGAAAATAAATATTTAACAATCTTCTTAAAGCTTGTTTAAAAGAGGAAATAATTAGGTTGGCTCTCTGCTTAATACAGTTTATCTCTGCATCTGAATTTTGGGGCGTATGTCAGCAAAACCAGATTTATAACTGGGTGGTGTTTTGACCTGATGGGGCTAATATGTTGCTAACACCAGCTAAATAAAAAGCAGTGGGGTACAGCCGGTCATTGTGCAGCACATTCTTGCTTTTGTCAGAGGATATGCTGAATGTGGGATGAGGAGGAGACGCTTCCCCTTCCTTCCCTGCATGGCCACCCTCCTCTTAAGGAAGGAAAAAAAGAAAAAAAAAAAGAAAAAGTGTTACCTGATGCTTTGTTTAAATAAATCCTGATAGCAAACATGATCAATTATGGTTGATGTTTTTGATCTGGTTACTGAAAAATATTCCTGGTTGTAGCCATCACTAATATTTTATGCATTTTAATACTTTAAAAGTCAATTAGAAAATTAAATGCTCTCTTTCATTAAAATAGAAGATTGTGTGTTTGAATTTTAATGCAGTAAGAATGCTGCCTTAGAACACAAATTCATATTATTAGATTAATTAAGATCCGTAATGCAAAATAGGGTGAACAAAAGCCGATGCGTTGAGACCTATAAGCCTTTCTGTGCTTGCTATCTGCAAATATTTTAGCTTGAGGTTTTCTCAAACTGTGTCCACTTTCATCATATTCTTAAGTCTTATGCATCTTTTTCTGTCTTGCAGTTTTTGATGTCGTAGGAACAAAGTGAAGGTATATCAGAGAAACAATATTACCTGTCAAATTTGTTTTGTAAAACCAGGATTCATTCTCACACCTGGCCTGGCCTTATATCTTGAAAGTGGTCTTGATAATGGTTTCTTACATCCTAATGAAGTATAAGCCTCTTAAAAATGGGTAAAGGTCCTTCTCAAGAGCTGTCTTATTTGCTTCAGATGTTTGTCACTAGGATTTTGTTTGCATGATGTAGTTTTCATACACAAACCTCATACTGGAATTGCTTCTCAATGAAACATTTTCAGCATTTTGCAATTCATGCCAAGTAAAATGGTGAGCTGAGACTTTTCTAACTTTTCCCTGCTCGTCTGCCCTTATGGCAAGTCCATGTCCTTCCTTGAAGGCAAAAGAAAATGTCTTTTAAGTTCAACTGCCAGACTGGCTCAGTATTGTTGTAAGTATGAATGATGTAATACTCAATCACATGGTGGTATGTCTGCTATTTTCCCCTCTTTGAGAGAGAGAATAATCTTTCCATCTTATCCAGTTTCAGCAGTCTGGGAAAATAGCAGCCTTAAATGAGGCCCAAAAGAACCAAAATCTTGATTTCTTCCAGAGCTTTTCTTTTGAAGCCAGATGTTCCCTATGTCTTCTTTATTTTGACTTGCTAATTGGAAATAAGATGTTGAAGATAACGTGTGCTTTGAAGCTTGTATATTGTGTATTTTATTTAGATTTAATCCTTTAAACATTTGACAATAAAACATAAATTGCGGCGCTCTCATCTTTAGATCAGCTGTAAGTGAATCATTTAAGTTTTCAACATCCTTCCAGTTTGGGAGAAACGCAGTAGTTTCAGTGATGTTTTGACTGCATGTGTTGGTAAAGTGCTATGAGATTTGCTAATCAGTATTTTTTAAATGGAGATATATTGCTGTTTCTTCAATGAAGGAGCAGCTTGGCTCCCAAAAATAAAGTCTCAGCTTATGCCTCGGCAGGGAGTAGAAATCTGAGTGCTCTTCAGAGCAAGGAGGAATAGTGAACAATATATTTTATGTTGTCATATGTCATGATGGAAAGCAAATTTTGAAAGAGGGGAGATATATAGATTGAAAAAAATAAGCCTTTTAGTGTGGACAAAAAATAGTGTGTAACTTCTACTAGGCTATAATATTTTTAATGTGGAGAGAAAACTATGCAGTGTAAATGCATATTCAGCAACATGACATGTACTAAGCGAAATGGGAAAGTCCTTATTACATAAAAACCAGAACTCCAAACATTGCCTCTGTCTTATTGTCAGGAGAAATTCTCACCTTATCTGTTTTACAGTATTTTTCCTTCTGAAATTGGTCTTTTAAACTTTTTATTGTGCCTGTAGTGTCCTTGCAGCTTCCAAGGGAAAACAAAGTTGGTTTTGTCATTTCAGGTGCTGTGATGTGTGGCACAATTTTAGGACAAACAATGAGCTGGTGTTTCAAGATAGACTGCAGAAAATTTGAGAGGTTACCTGAACCTGCTTGTTTCTGAGAAAGCACCACTTGCCCTTGCTTTGCAAGGATTTTACCCTGTTCTAGTTCACTTGCATTAAAAATACACTTTTTCTCCTTCCTTAATGAATCCATGGCTTCAGTGTAATGCAGTTATGCTTATCCAGCTCTGATGGCTGTGAGATTATGGATGTTTTTCTGTGACTCTTGCTTTTGGGCAAAAGAGCTGGGCTGTCTAAATTGAGACTATTTCTTTTGAAAATTGCCATTGAAATCACCAGTGGACCAGCCTTGATCTCCAGGGATATGAGGAAAGAAATGCAAAATAATTTTTAGTCATTACTGAGGAAGTCTCTTTCAAAGAGACATCGGGAGGTTTCAGCTGCTGCCTCTCACTTGGTACCTGAGATCAGAGAATGTTCTATTTGTACTTATCTGGAGTTCAAAGTTTGGTTTTCCCGCGTGAGTGCTGTTAACTTCTGCAGAATCTAAGCTGAATTTTCTTTTCCATTTGAAAACTTGTGGTCCTTAAAGGATCAGTCTTCTAGAGGATGCACCAGATGGACTGCATCTGTGCTGCTGTCTCTGAGGGACTCCCAGATCACCGCATTCTTGTCACATCTGGAGGACCCAGTTCATTGCCAATAATTATTTCCAGTGCATATTCAGATTATAGTTTTTCAGTTGAAAAATATTTTTGTCAATCTTCAATTCAATATTTATTATCATTCATCTAGAATCTAATCTCTCCCTATGGCAGAGGAAAACTCAAGTATTGACTGCTGCTGTTCTCATTCCTCAGACTTTGAATGGGTGGCTTCTGTGTCTCAGCTCTTTCTCACAGTCATTCGATGGTGAAACAAGAGAATGCCCCAGTCCTTGATTTCTGCAAATAATGTTGGCAGCCCTCCCAGCAGAGCTGTGAACTGGTCACTTTCCTCCTGTTTCAACTGGAGAATTTGGGAGCACCATCAGGAGCCAAGAACATTGGCTGAGAGGTAGTATACACAACATGAGGACAGCATCAAAAAAAAGTTTCAAAGAAATGTAGCTTGACAGAAGTGTTACATTACAACAGCCCTTCCCACTGAGGGGCTCTAGGGTAGAAGGAAAGACAATACAGCGTATTTTCCACTGTCTCTCCAGCAGTCAGAGGTGTGATACAGGGAAATGTTTGTATAGGTAATGTATCTGAAGGTGATGAAACGTGTAGAAAAGCCTGTGCCCTGTGTAGGATTGTAGAATAATTTAGATTAGAAGGGGCCTCTGGAAGTCGTTTCTCCATTCCATGCTCATATGCTCAGTAGATTCCTGAAGCCTTGCTCTGATTGAATGTTGATTGTCTCTAGCAATGGACATGTCATGTTCTCGCTGGGCTTTATACCTTTATGCCAACAATTTTTTTTTCCCAAATATTCAAACAGATTTTTTCTTGCTACAGTTTGCTTCTGGGAAGAATTTGGCTCCGTATTCTCTGTAGCCTCTCATTAGGTAGGTAGATGGTGTTAGGTGTCCCCTAAAGCCAGGCTGACAAACCTGGTTCTCTCAGCTTTTCCTTGTAAATCACATGTTCCTCAGCCATGTCAGTGTCACTCTGATGTTGTACTTGAGAACCCAGATCTGACCAAGGCTCTCCAGGTGCAGCCTCACTGGTAGTCAATAGAGGGGAATATCCACTTCCCTGGACTGCTGGCTGCACTTTTGCTAACACAACTCAATATCTATTTGGCCTTTCTCAATGCAAGAGGCTGCTGCTGGCTGCTGCTGAGCTTTTCTATGGGGACATCCAGCTCTTTTGTGCCAGCTGTTCTTTCCCTGGTCAGCCCGTCCTGTAGCAAAGGGTTGCTCTGTCTTTGCATGTGTGGCTTTTTAGGAAGTTGAAAGACAGATGCAGCTCCTGTCAGCCCAGTTCTCCAGCCTCCTAAGATCGCTCTGAGTGGAGCCCCACCTGATGCAGGATTGCTTGCCCAGCTTGGTGCCATCTGCATACCTGCCTGGGGTGCCTCTGCCTCCCTGTCTCACTGCTAATGGAGACAGCGTTGTCCCCTAGGGATGCCTGCAGCAGCTGTCTGCTAATTGGACTTTGTACTATTACTCACAGCCCTGCAAACCTGGCAATCCAGCCAATTTAATGCTTGCCTAGGCCAGAAAGCCAGGCCACGATGTCTCAACAACTTGGCTTTAAGAACACCGTGGCAGACCACATGTTCAGCTTTGCTGAAGCCACAGTGAGCAGCTTCCATTGCAGTGCCAGTGTCCCTGAGCCGGTGTTGGTTGGGGGCCATGTAAAACTGATGGGTAGGTGACACTTTGCACAGGGGTGCAGCTGAACTGTGCCTCTGCACAGGGCGGGTTTTTTGGCTGGTGCTCTGGATGGAGAATTTCTCTTTGCTCAGAGTCCGGAGCGATCTGTGTTCTGATGGGCAACACAGCAGGTGCTCATTGATTTAGTCTGAGGTTTTTTTAAAGGACTGGTGACTAAAGCCTGTTCCTGGCTTGCACAAACCCCAGATTCACTTCTGTAAGGGGAGTTAAAAGCTGAGAGGGAAGTCAGGGCCGAACCCTGCCCATTCTCCTTTTGAGGCTGTTGTTGCTGTGCAATCTGAAACGCGAGAATTGTGGGGCCAGGAGAAAGGCAAACAAGTGGAAGCTTTTGTAGGTGAATGGCCAGGCTTAGAGAGGGGGGTATACCTAGTTCAGCTTCTTTCTCTAAGGTTACTCCTGTATGTTTCTTTTTTTACAAATGTATTAATTATATATTATTCTCTTGACCTAATGCAGGAACAGTTGTGGCAGCAGGACTGTAATTCCAGTTTGCCTCCTCCCACCTGAGGGTCCTGTTGGTGGAGGTGTAGAATTTAAAGTGTTTTATGGAGAAGGTCAGTATTCTGATCTTCTGTTTGGAGAGACTGAGGCATAGAAGGGAAGCAAAATGACTTGTTCATCAAGATGTAGACGTTTTTGTGGCCTGTGTGCATCTATACCTCTTACTGCTGCCTCCCATAATGTAGGAGCCCTGTTCTACATACTGCTTTCTATTTAAATTTTCTAAGACACTGTACTATACTTTTCCAAGTATATTGGCTAAATACATTGGAATTTTTAGCTGAAATTTCCAAGAGGAGCAAGTTCTTCAGGCCCACCAGCTCTGGTATTGCACTGAGCTTGTTGGCAAAATTCTAGGCTGAATTTATAAATCTCAGTGGTAAGAAAAAAGTTATCATTTTTCTTGAAAGCTTTGCAAATATGACACAATCAGTAAGCAGCTGTAAACATGAGACTCACAATAGCATTCTCAGTTGTTGTTCAGAGCAGAGCTGTATTTTAGGAGCTTGCCATCAGCGTGCTGGATAATGTTATTGGAAATCACACTGCTGGGTTACAATAAAACTACTGCAAGTCTCTGTGAAAGGCGTCTAAGGAGATCTTTCCCAGCATATCACTGGCAGTTTTTATTTTCCCAGAGGCAGATGATATGTACATCATTACTGATTTTTTTTCCCTTTCTCTCATGAAGAATTCCAGCCGCTGAGATAAGTTTACAGCTTCTTAAAAACTGATAATGACAGAGCAGTCTCTGTGCTGTAAGAGAGACATGAGATAAGTGCTTGCCATTGCTACAGCATTCAAAAGAAGATAATAAAAGGATAAAAGTTTAAAATGACACTTCAGGAAAATACCTTATTTTCCAGCTTGATTAAAGCCATTTAATGAAAGTTCTTCAGTTTTAAGAATATGAGAAATACCATTTGCAAGTAAATTAACTTCAGTATGTTCACTAACTGATGCTGTGCGACACTGTCTTGAGATGCTTTGAGAGTTCCTACCTAAGTGAAGTAAATATTGACAGTAATGCCAGCAGAATTCCAGTATTTGTGACAAGGGAATTGTACCAGATTGCTTACTGAATACCTGAGTTTTCAGTAGGATATCAGTGTGGGTATTCTGTCCCCTTCCTACTCTCCTTTCTCCCCACACACCTTGCCCCAATAAAGCATTTTCCTTTATCCTTAATGATCCCTTCATAAAGATGTGTAACCAGTAACAAAGGAGTTGACACTCGCTTTCTTTTTTTTTAACACTGAAAATTTATATGTGTGCTTACGAAGTGATTTTAGAGTAAATTGGTGCAAAAGCAAATTTAATATTAAACTGAATAAAGGATTTTAAAGTTAGTGTAGGAGGTGCTTAGCTGTAGCTAGGTGTAGCAAGCTGTAGCTTGTAAGTAGGTGTGTTGGATAATAGAGGCATGAAAATTAGGACTGTCATACTTGAAAGGAGGGACTGAATTTGCAATACCTCTTGCATCTCTATTATTAAAGAAGTTCAGGATGTCTCTTAGCTGTTAAACCCTTTTGCATGTTTTGCACAGGGGGACAAATTTCTTTGTTGATTTGCATAGAAGGGATATAGCTTGGGTCTTTCAAAGGCAGGGAGCTGGTCTGAAAAAGAATTGTTGCCCATAAAGTTAGTCACCTGCTGGGGTATTATAGCTGAAATATATTTGAAAGCTTGTTTCTGTGACCTTTTGCGGAGACTTGGGAACCCCAGAGTCAAAATGTGTATTGTAATAGTAAGAGAATCAGGATATTTCAGAGCATTTTACCAAGGAAGGGGAAACTGTTATCTTCATTATGAAAACATGATAAAGGATGGAATGTTTTTTGTCGGGCAGTGGCAAAAATGGAAACAGAAATCCAGTGTCCTGAGGCACAGCCAAGAGTCCCTCTGGGTTATGCCTTTCAATTTCTTGGGAAAAGGGATTCCCAAAGGGAAGCATTTGTTTCCCATCCTTTTGTGTAGATGAAATACAAAGTGTATCAAATGCCTGTGACTGCATTTTCCCTGCTTAATAGATCACCTCAGAGATTTATTCTTGTAATTGAACTCTCTGAAAAGTTAGCTGCCTTTAAAATCTCAGATATGCAAACTCCTCCCTCCACCTGCTCTATTATGCCTGTTCAAGGACCAAATGTAATCTTGTTCTAGAGACAACCTTTTGAGACATATTTTAACTTTCAAATCCAGTATATTAGGTCCTTGAAGAGAATGTGTCATTTTGAGAATTGTATTCATTTCAAGGTGTGATGCATCACTTGTCCTTAGCCCTGAAAGGTATTTTAAATTGGTATTTGATATTTTGAAAGTTAAAAAAAGCTGTTGCAGTTCTTTTTATTTTTTTTTTTTAGTTCTACTTGAGCTCTGTTCAGTTGGGCTGAACAGAAAGTGTCAGTGAAAGTATCTTCTCACCCTGCCAGTGACAGCTAAAGGCAATCTCTCACTTGTGCATTGCTGGGAAGTAGAAGTGAAGGCGTGTTTGCATATTGCATCTTGTCCACAGGTTGGTAAATTCAGATGTGCTAACTCAGTGCTTCTGTCTGTTATCATATCCCAAGATACCTGGGTAGCTGTCCAAGGAGGTAATGTGAGTTTTCTACTCTCCTATTGCCAAATAAACCTCCCTCGAACACTCCTCCAGTGGTACTCTAAAGTGGAAGATGCATTATTATATAATTCGGTGAAATGCTTTATTAGTAACTCATTTGGGATATGCTGCTATTTATGAACCATAAGGCAACTCTCTTTAATAAAACTCAAATTCAGTATACCTCAGTGCTGTTACGACTTACGTAGTTTTCTGCTACAGCAAACACGTAGGAATCTTTTTTTAGGTTTAGTGTAGGCATTTCTCAAATTGAAAGCATGGGCTGAGGATTTTTCAGCCCACCAATGCAGTGCATCAGTTTAGCTTCATGTATTTGTATTCATTTTCTTGATAATACCTAAACCAGGCTGCTTTGAGGAGCTCAGCCGCTGTAAAAGTGGTGTGTTGTCCTGACTTCCAAGCACTGCTAGTGAACTAGTCCTGAGAGCCCAGTTTCCAGCTCCACGCTGCATTTAAGTTCTGTAAGAAACACAGGTGACTGGGGAAGTTGCTGTGAGTTACTGTAGTGCCTTTAATCGAACTTTGATTACTGCAAGAATAGTAATTAACAGTTTGGTGGCATCTGTGAAAGCATCGCTCCATCCATGCCCCAAGAGAGAGCCAGCCACATCCATGGAGCCATTATGCCTGGCACTTTTCCGGTGGAGTGCTGTGGGTGTGAGGGAGGGTGAGAACGCAGAGAGCTCTTCCACCTGCCTAGGTGAGGTTTTCTGATCAGCAGGAATACACCATTAGGGAGAAGGGTATTCCTGTAGTGCCCACTTCCAGAATAGAAGGGCTCCCTTTGGTGCAGTTCAGGTAATGAAGGGTTTCTGCAGGTGTGTGCCTGTGGACATCTGATAGAGAAGGGTTTGTCATTGTCTTATGTGACATATGCAGAGATGGTTCTCTTAAAGGCCTTTGAGAGTGGGAAATTTAACACATCCCATTGTTGTACTTCCCACCAAAGGCCATTAAGGAGCCAGCAGCCTCAGAAGGGCAGGGATGCAATTCATTCCTTTTGAAGCCGTATTTTCTCTTAAATCAAAGGCTCTAGCGTGAGAAATTTTTTGCTAAATGAGTGACAGTGTTTTATGTGTATGATATTAGATCATGCCTATGCCTGGATAAGTCAAATCCACTGATCCTGGCAGGAAAGCAGTATCTGAGTTTGTGTGCATGTCCCAGTGCGGGGACAACAGCTGCCATGCTCCCATCCCAGCAAAGGTCTGCTGAGATAATTCACTCAGGAGCACTTAATACCGGTGCATTTGCCTCAGTATGGATATGAAAGTTAAGATGTAACACTTGGCTTATGGCATGGGAAATGAAAAACATTATGTGTCCACAGAATTTGGTTTTATTCTGATTTAATTGAGCACTGTAATGCCGTTTTTTTCGAAAAGTATAGGTGAGTGCTTACTGTGGGTAAACCAGAGCAGTACTGTGACAAACTCTCACATGGGAACTGTGTTTGTACTTAAAACAAGGGAGGTGTTACCAGTTTTATAACATTTGGGGTTGCTATGAAGCAGTTACTCTGCAGCAAGTGCTTACTTGTTTTTTCTCCTTATTTGTTTTAAGGCTTCTCTTTCAGACAAGGTAGGTCTTTGTGTTTTGGAGCAAGCTGGGAAAAACTGTGCAAACTTTAAAGAGAAATTTGAGAAGGTGGGATGGGTGACAGAGAGATTGTCTCAGGCTCTAGTTCTGGAGAGTGCTTTAAGCCACTGTGAGCTGGCGCAGCTTCAGAAAGAAGTTATCTTGCTTTGGCCTTGCTTGCTCAGTCCTCCCTCAGTCCATCCCTTGCCTTCTGTCAGCCCAGGTGTTTATGCAGTTACATGTGAACTGGGGAGTTAATCCAGCTGAAAAGAGGCAAAAAAAGAAAATAGCAAAGAAAAAATGTTTATTTCAGACAGTTCCTTTGGCTGGTTTGCCACCTCGTTGCACAAATAGCAGCCATGAGGAGGGGGATGGTCATGAACTGAAATCAAGCTGGTTATGGCAGGGTTTTTTTCTTCTTTTCTTTTTTTTTTTTCATATTTTTATGTATTTCCAAACTCTTCCATTTGGAGTTTTCTGAAAAAGCAGAGTGTCAGCCTCATGACTGTGCTGGTTTTCCTTTGCCACCTGTGAGCAGGCAGTGATTTTCTTCTGCTGCTTCTCTCAGCCAGCTGCTTCACGTTTCCAAATGTGTGCATCGCTGCTGTGCTGAATACTTGAGAGCCATCTCAGAATAGTTCTTCTAAGTCTACACCTCTGACTTATTTGGAACTTTTCTTTCACTGTTGGCACAAGAGTCATAACCTTTATAGACTTTGTACACAGAGAAAAGAGAGAGAACTGAACTGCTTTACATTTAACTTAAATCTTTACTATCAATGTCCTCCTTCCCAGCTTCTTTTCATAAACCCACTTTATTATCAAATTGTCCTTCTGTGCAGATTTTTAGACTGTGCAGTTTCATACTTGTTTGTGTTTTCTGCAGTGATTTTGCAATTTATTCAGGTTTCTTTTTCCCCTTGCAGCTTGAGCTTTGCTCCTTTCCTGCTGCCTCTTGCTCATTCTCATCTGCCAGCCCTGCTCTTCTTTTAAGTTCTTCCTTAAGCCTTGCTTCTCCTAGCAACCTCTCTTGTTTTCCCTCACCAGTGCTTGTTCAATTTACTGTTCAGGGGATGGGGTCTCTCTTTCTTGTTTGGAGACTTTTTGTTGTTTAAATATAGCCAACTGTTATTTATACATGGCCACATCATTCAAGTTGAAGATTAACCTCATGTCTCTCAGAACTTTTAAATTAATATTTACATTTTCATTCTATGCCTAAATTTTCTTTTCCCTAAGTAAATATACTAACTAGATTATCTTTCAGGGGCTTAGTATGGATATTCTCTGCATATTTTATCCCTTTGATACCCTGTATAATTGCGAGTTGACTGTACAAGCATTCTGAGACAAGAAATGTATTTTCTACTTTTTTTTTCTGTTGTGTTGTGCTGTGTTATAAATTTTCACGTGACTGTTATAAATTTACATGTGACTATGTAAATACTTGGCACTACCCCACAAAGCAGGTTTTTTACTTGAAGTCAGTAACACTGGGAGCACAGCTTAGCCCCAGTCCTTTGAAGACCGTGTTCTCCAAGGGCAGCGTTTCCAGAAGTGCTGAATGCTCACCGCGTATTCAGCCAGCCTGGGTGCTTTGGAAAATGTTCCTCTAAATGGCAATGACTCTGAAGACAATTATTGAGAAAAGCTGCAGCATTAATTTAGGAAAGACTGAGCTGTATGTGCGTTGGAGTCTGAAGGTTGATGCAGCTCGCAGCCCTTGGATCCCTCCTGTCTGCAGCAGCGCAGATTTGTCTGCAGCTGCGGGAGATGCAGGAGGGGAGAACTGCTGTCTAATTCAGGCTAATTCAGGTCTTAGGTGTGCCAGAAAGCCATACTTGTAACCCTTTCAGTTAATGCTACGGGATCAGGCAGGCTGAATGCAGCCCCAAAGGCCTGTCTGCTCTTTGATCTGCCTGATGCTTGCACGATGCTGAATTACTGGTGCTAACTTTGCCTTAGCTGTGAAGGTAGTGAGGCTGCACGTGCTGAAAGAGAACTGCTGGGAAAACATCCTGATAGACGTGGGGAAGGAGTGGGGCACTGCTTTTTGTTTTCAAATTGGGCATTTTGGAATACGAAATTTAGAGCAATACACTTTTATGAAACAGAGTCATACAGCTGTGTGCAAAGAAGAAAAAAACCCTGCAGACCAAAATGCAGTTCTTTTTTTATCGTGCATTAATCTACACATAAATAAAGATTGCTTTTTATAAAAATGGCATTTGTGCTTAGCAGTTTCATTTGTTAAGTGCTGTTTTTATTTGTGTACTTGAGTGCAGCCTGTGCCACGTGGACTTCTTTGCACAGGCAAAATTGGAGACTGAAGAAATTTTGGAAGCTGGCTCTGTGGACATTCAGCCTCAAGGCAAAGCTTTCATTAAAGTTGTCAGAAATGAGTTTTCTGCAAAAGAATTGGGTTTGGTTATTATTTTTTAATTGTTTTAGTTTGGTGTCATTGGAAAGAGAAATGTTTACTTTAAACAATTAGCGTTGTCAGTCAGTCTCAATTAATGGCTAATTAAAACGGTGAAAGTTTGGAAAGCAGCAGAGGTATAACTGTGATAAGTCATAATCAGAAATCATATGGTGTATGAAATTATGGAGGGAGAAGGTTGTGAATTGGGTGTTGAACTGAAAGGTTGAAAACTGGGTTCTGGGCCAGCCAAATGCTGTCACTAGTTTTTTACCCTGGTATCACCCCACTTCTCTGTCCACCCTCCCTTTTGTCTTATTTCCATGTGTTTGTTAAAGAAAGTGCTTCTGGGAAGTTCCCATTTGCTATATAGTTTATTCAGAACCCTGACACTGAAATTGCAAATATTTCTTTTCATTTAGAACTTGAGAAAATTTTGTTTTAATATTCAGAATTTTTTTTTTTTTTTTGCTTTTCAGACACGTTTCCTATTAAGCTTTGCTTTTTTATTTGCAGCCGGCTGAATTGCTGCTGTTGAGTACAGAAAGTGAGATTATGTTTAAATATTTTATATATTTAATGGATCTGGTTTTAGTTTTTGTGAGAAACAGAAAGCATTTTAGCTTAAGCTAAATAAAGGTGACACTTCATTACGGTCAGCAGGAGTTTTATGGATGTCAAATTTCTGCTGAGTGGCTCGCAGTCACAGTTCCTTGGCACTAGTCCTCCTTCCATGGTATGGCTGCTTTTGCAGTAAGCTTGTAAAAATAAGTAAAAAATGTTCCAAGGGTAACTTACAAAAACTAACTAACAAACTAAAATAAATACTAGACCCTTTGTTTTCTCCGTGCTTCTTAATACGGGCCTGTGTCTCCCAGATATGACATCCTACACAGTGGAGGATTTTTGAAACAGTAGTGTGAAATAATCTGAAGGTTTCCTGATTATTGTAGATTGTCAGACACTAAAGATCTTAATTTTTTAAAGATTTTTTTAGGAGGGATAACAACTTTATTGTAAATGATGGTTGTTATTTTAACAGTGTCTTGCAGCATTTATTCCTGCAAACGGCAGATTTGCCTTCTGCTAGATATTATTACTGAAAATCGGGGAGATTTGGCTGCACAAGTACTTTAGGATTGCTGGAAAATGTAAAATGTAGGTCTCTCTGAAGTACAAATGCATGCTTGTTTTGGTATTTTGGGTTTTAGGTTTCCGGTACTATTCATTTCTTCATGAACTTTTGTTTTCTCTGGTGCTGAGAATGAGATCATTATTGCTGTGAATCATGGAGCTCTCATATTATCCACAGATTTTTGGATTATAAAGGCAGAAAAGGAACATTTTGGCCACTCGGTCTGACCTTTTGCGTCATGTTAGTCAAAGGATTCCCTTGATTTTAATTTTTTGAAGTAATGCCTCTAGACTTATCTCATCTTGATTTAGACATTTAGACATTTCTAATGATGGACAGTCAGTTGCATACCTTGGTGAAACTTGCTTAAAGAATGAGTAGCAAAGGAAAAGCAGTTAAAACTGTTAATGCTTTTTATTTTACTTTTTTTTTTTTTTAAATTTGGGCACATTTATAACCTAAGTCCCCCTGTGCCCTCTTATTTGCATGTGTATATCTACAGTACCAGTAGCTTTCCATCCCTTTAAGGGCTATTCCATGTGGGTAGCAGTCTCCATATGTAAAACGATCATTGTTTTCTTCCAGCCTCAAAGAAAACATTTATCTTACAATTGTATAATTTTTGAATACATATTAAGTATTATCTGCTGTTTTCAGCTGTTGTTGTATGTTCTCCTGAACTGTTCCAGCTCTGAAAGGGAGTTTGAAAACAACGGCCTGTTTTTACAACCACTTCCTGCTGATAATCGTGCCCACGATATTCATAGTAAAGGCCAATCCAGTGCTACTGCATGACTCAAGTTTCCCCTTTTGCTTTGCTGTAGTAGCTACACCTCTAATCAGGGAGAGAGATTGCTGGAGGCTACCTTAAGTGAAATCCAGAAGCGCCACATTTTTACTGTGACCTTTGCTTACAATTTCAGTGGACACTTGAACTAACTTCTCTAAGGAGCAAGGGAGCTGTATGTTAAAGCATCTATAGTATAGCTCTGAATTGATTCAGAGTTCATGCCTGAACCCTGCTAGTGAATTTCCCAACTCCTTAGCTCTGATCTTGTGTCAGTATAAATACATCCCACGCTCTCTGTTTCTTCTCGGACTAGAAGGTGGGGTTGTTTTCCTTACAGTAATGAAGCCTAAGCCCTTGTACTGTGTTAGTAATTTTAGATTTTCCACCGAAGTGTGTTTAACAGTTTGAGGAGGTTGAAGAATACTCTGGTATACAGATTGCATGACTGTAACTGAAATGCCTGGGTTAGAAAAGTACCTCTCTGGCTCACCTAAGGATATGAATTAGTATTTGGAACTGATGCTTCTTCCAACTCCTCCGTCTCCAGTGACAGCAGCCAGGCTCTAGGACCACTCAGTTACTCACTTTGGTGCCTCAATAACCTGTGACATGCTTTTCTTTTGGTGTTTCAGGGGTTTTTTCCCCCCTGAATTGTGGTGAGATCCATCAGATATGAGTGATATTTTTACTTTGTCTCAGTGAGGACAGTATCTCAGGGTGGGCATAGAATAATCAGGCACTTCATGTCAATAATGAGCTGGGAACATCTTCAGACTTAGAATATTTCTTGAGCACAAAATTGGCATAGTGATTTCTTCCTAGATCTGTTTGATGAGTTGACAATTATTATGGTTCCTTGGCAATTGCATTGCTAAAGTCTTTCCATTTTCTCCTTTCTCACTACTTTTACAAAAAATGTGCACTGAATTCAGTATTGCTCTGTGTAGATTTCTAAGCTGTGTATTTTACAGATGGTTTTTGTTAGCAGTTTCCTTACTGTGTTAAAATTTCAGATTAATTTAATGTCTTGCATAATACTACCTATGATGGATTTTTGATTTTTTTAGAGCCATACTGAATTTTCAGCTAATTAACTACTCAGCTATGCTGTGGTTTTTAATGTGGAAATTAATTTCCACCAAATAATATTAACATAATGTATTAAATTTTGTAACAAAGTTGGAGTACATTCGTACAGTTTCAAATGCAAACTAAGGGTAGAAACGCTCAAGGATAAAAGTTCTTAGCAAGGAAAATGTTTATGTATAAACTGATTACGTTATCTGAATTAGTCTCTTTCCACAGCTGATAATGTTTAGGAGAAATGTGTACTGTATTACTCTGGCTTACTTGGAGAACATTCACTAATACTTACATTACCACAGTATACACCAAACTACACTGGTGTCCTTGCATTTTATATAATGCTGGATTTCTTAACACATTGCTTCATACAAAAACTCCCATAGCCCTGCATACATGTTTTCTTTTCCTGCCGCATTCTCTCACTCTCTCCCCTTCTCTCCCACTTTACCTTGACACTCCTTTTAATAATAAAACCAGAACCCTTTTACAACATGTAAGCCACACCTGAGTAGCTGATAGGAGATCCGGCATGTGTTCATTAACAGCAGCAAAAAGGCTACCTTTGCACTTTGGGCTTCATGGTGCTTTTTTTTCTCTGTTTTGGATACTGTTTAGACAATGCGTTCATAAGTGTGCTTGCTTTCAGTTAAATCTAATGGAAACTTGTAGTGTTTTGGCTTGTTTTTAACTGTTATGTTTTCCAAGTGTGCCCATAATGAGTAGATGGTGACCTAACATTTTGCAGCAGCACAGGATATCATGAAGGGAGTGAAAACGGAAAGGTAACAGCTGATTTGCTTGGCTGGAGAAGGGAATAGCCAAAGCAGCTTTCCCTTCCCAGGTCTTTGACAGGTCCTCATAGAAGAGAACAAAAGAAACTTATTTCAGTTTTCTTAGTTCGCTCTTCCATCAGTGTTTCTGGGCTCTTAAGCTGGCACAGGAGACTGATGATGCTTTATATTCCTAAGTGTAATAAGAGTGTTCTAGCTTGATGCTATTAATGTTTTTAGTTATCATAGAATAACAGAAGGGCCTGAGTTGGAAGGGACTTTGAAGATCATTTCGTTCCACCCCCTGCCATGGACAGGGACACCTTCCACTAGTCCAGGTTGCTCCACACCCCATCCAGCCTGGCCTTGGACACTTTCAGGGATGGGGCATCCACAGCTTCTCTGGGCAACCTGTGCCAGGGCCTCAGCACTCTCACAGTAACAAATTTCTTCCCAATATCCAATCTAACCCTACTCTCATTTTGAAGCCATTCCCCCTTATCCTGTCACTACAAGCTCTTCTCCATGCAAGCTCTTTTCCATCTTTCTTGTAGGCTCCCTTCAGGTACTGGAAGGCAGCAATTAGGTCATCCCAAAGCCTTCTCTTTTCCTGGTTGAACAATCCCAATTCTCTCAGCACCAGAGGTGCTCCATCCCTCTGATGATCTTGCTGGGCCCCTCTGGACTCTATCTGACAGGTTCATGTCCTTCCTGTGCTGGGATCCCAGAGCTGGATGCAGCACTGCAGGTGGGGTCTGAGCAGAGCAGAGAACCCCCTTATCACTGGGTCTTTCTTAGGCTGTAGGATATGGTGAGTATTGGCTTGTTCTTTGAGACCATCACTTCACAGAGACAACTTGAGCAGTAAATTCAGCAGGTGCTGGCAGGGTTTTTTGGGCAGCTGAACAATTAACTGGATGTTGGCTGTTAGCGTAAGTGGTGAATTGACCTAACCCATATTTAGTTTCTTTGACAGTCCACCTGGGTTTATTTCTTCCCTTTCTTTGGCTTGCTAATGAAATGAAATTAAGAAATGCTGTCACATTCAACAAGCATGTATATTCCTTGACTTCTTTCACAGACATGTTACTTGACCTCAGCGACCTTCTTCAGGTATTGTACCCTTTTTTTAATTTGACTTTTTTTTTTTAATTGTAAAGTTTAAGATGTTTTAGTTTTTCTCTAAAAATTCCGAGTGGAAAATCACTGGGTTTGGAAATCTGAGTAATTTTTCAGTAAAATTAAATGTCAAAAAAAATTGTTTGCTTTTAATGATACAAACAACATAGCAAGAGTTAGTGTGAGCCTTTCATGGGGATTCAGAGTCACTGCAGTGGCACAGGGTCAGATGCTACATATTTTTAAAACAACAGTTGTTGAAGACAAAAATAACCTTTTTGGTAGGTAATGCTGTGTAAATGTATTCGTGCACTTCAGAATTGTGTTTTATAAAATGTATTTTGAGAGAAATACGAACTTGCTCTGTCCGTGGAAATGGAAAGCTCTGCTGACATATGTTGTCTTACCCTCGTTCTCTCTGTTACAACTGCTTTACATACAATGCGAGTGGGTTACTTGCATCTATTTTTGTCCTCCCAGCTGTCTTGGTAAATGGCATCCCTCTGAAGACTATTTATTGCTTGAAGCAATCTGCTGGAATTGCAATAATCAAATGAATCTTTAATTCTGCAATTTAGTAACTTTTTTCTCTTTTCTAAACTCTGATTGAATTATTTTGATTGCTTACAACCAAACAGTGCATGTGTAGAATGGAAGGTTTGTTTCCTTCTAAACACAGGTAATTTTTCATGGTGATGGTTTTGAAATAGAGCAATCACAGTAATATGAAGAATAGTCACAATGTGAAGTAGAAGAAGAGGTATTATATCTGTAAGAGGAAAAGGAAAAGATGTATTGTCAGCAGAAACAGACAAGAAAGATTGAATGATTTGTCTTTTCCCCTCTGTGCATTCCAGCCAGAAAAGATGCTGAGATGGTGCTTATGAGGACCAAAAGGTTAAAGAGGGGTAACTGAGAAGATGGGAAAGACAGAAATACATTAGTAGTAGGGACATAATCAACGCCTGAAAGAGAAAAATCCAAGATTTCAGTATCTTGATCTGCATTTTACTGTGTCTTCTGATGAGCTCTACTTTAAGGCTTCTCTAAGATGAATCTGAGCAAACAGGAATGTTAAACATTACTGTTAACTGTAGCTATCCAGAAAGTCCTGTTTAAGAATACATAAATGAGTTTTTCAGGTTCTAGCTTGATGTTTTTTCCTCCCACCCCAAGTCTGTTAAAAAAAGATCAAACAAACCCCCACTAACAAAACCACAAATGAAACAGAAAACCACAACTACAAACCAAGCAAAAAAAACCCCCAAAAATCAACAAAACCCAAAAAACCCCAAACCATCTTAGTAGCATAATATTTGTGGCCCGGGGAGAAAATTTCAGTACACTCTGCTTTAGATCAGTCTTTGCTCACAAAACCTGGATCTAAAAAAGAATTAGTTTATTAAAAATAGTTCATTAGATGGTACTATTTTACCTTGAGGTGTCTCTTTTTTTCAAGGACTGCTCTCCCATCCTGAATTGGGATATAAATGTCGATAAGGAAGAAGAAGAGTTGAGAGCAGTAGTAGTAGTGGCAGTGGTATTATCTTTCCAAAGTATTTAATTTGTTCATACTCATCTGTACAAAATTTGTCATAGTGGTCCAGCTAACTGTTTTTCTTGATGAGATGAGAAAGGTGTTGATTTTATATCACAAAAAAATCACATCTGAAGTCTAAAAAAATGAGCTACTGCTGACCTGCACCAACTCTTGCTTAGAAACTAATAGCGAATATTGAGATTTTCCTTCAGAATGTTCTTGATGCAACTCAGTTGCAGTGGAAGGTGAGGGACCTGCAGTGCTCTTTGTCATCTGACTGCAGGAATTTTGTGAGAAAGTCACCGCATGAAACATCCTTATAGATTGCCTTCATGGAGGCTACTGACTGAATTACTGAACACCCTGAAATAGGTTTCAGTGCATTTGAGGGCAAAAAAATCATAGAAGCAGTAAGGGTGGAAAAGACCTCCAAGATCACCAAGTCCAGCCATCAACCACCACCATGGTCACTGCTAAACCAAGTCCTGAATCTGCTGTTACCTGCAACTCAGTATTTCTTTAATGACCTGTCTTATAGTCTTTCTTTCTTGCTGATCTGTTTAGCCTTTTCTTTCAGTTTTTTTTAAAAAAGGGGTAGAGAAAATCTTAAGCATGACCTCTTAGGCTCTGGTTTGTACTTGTACAGCCTCTCTTCCTGTCTTTCTTCAGTTGCTTTGGGACTTCAAAAATTTTTAAAATATGAAAAGCTGTCCCCTACAGTGTAATGTGCTTTTAGGATAGTGCTGCTAAAACTTAGCAATAGAGGAGACTAATTTTCAGTGTTAATGGCAGTCTGTTTAAAAAGTCGTATCAGTTTTCCTCTTATGCTGATGACTGAGATGTGGGAGTTTGTCTTGTTCCACTGGGGAACTGCTGCATTTTCATAATAATTTTTGGAGTTTCAAAATTGCTGCCATCTTGGGAAAAGACAAAATGTCTTTCTTTTTTGTCTTTTTTTTTGGTCTTTTTTTTTAATTGGAAAGGCAATTTCTTTGGTGCTTTATCTTCATGTGAAATACATCTTATGCCTTGGAAATCTCCTGTTGAAAGTGTTGTCAGATTCAAATGCCTCTGATACCTCTGGACTTCAAAGCATGATCTGAATTGAACTGAAAATGTCCAGAGCACTGCTACAAATCAGGTGCCTTCCTTGTGCCGAGCAGTCGTGCTGCTTGTTGATTGAGTTGGAAGGACGACCAGTCATCAGTCTCTGACAGGGAAAGTACTTGCTTATATTTTCAGATCCTGCATTTTACTTGCAAATACAGTCCTTAGAGAGGTCTGCAATCAGGCCTTTTGTTTGCTTTTTTGTTAGTCCAATCTAAGCGACAGGCCTGGCTTGTTTAGGAGAGCTGCAAAGCCTGTCTAGCCTTGGCCAAGTTTTGAACAGTTTAGGTTTTCTCCCATCTTTCCAAGCATCCCATTCCTTGCACCTGGAGAACTATTTGGCTGAAGTTTCATCTCAGTGTGGTAAAGGACTGCCTTTCACATCCTCAGAAAGGACTGGGGTTTTTTTTAGTCTCTTCTCATCTCTAGTGTCATGGTCTCTGCAATGGGGTCGTAAAAGACCTTGGGGAGAGGGGTTGGCAGTGCTTTGATCCCCAGTTTCAGCCTAGTAGAATATAATTTTTAGTGTGCCTTGTAGTGTGTCCTGCTGTTAAACAAGGCTGATGTTCACTAAAGAGATCTTAGATGTCTGAAGAGCCAGGCTCTTTATAGAAGTGTGCAGCCGAAAAATTACCAGCAATGGACATAATTAATTAAAATGAGATGTCTCTACTTGATATCAAGAAAAGGTTTTTCACTATGAGGACAGCCAGTTGTGGAAACAGGTTTCTCAGAGCAGTTTTGAAGTTTTTATCCATCAAGGCTCTCAAGATCTAAGCAACCTGGTCTGTTCTTGTGCCTGACCCTGCTTGGAGCAGGAGGCTGGGCTGGAGACCTGCTGAGATCCATTCCAACCTGAACTATACTGTGGTTCTAGGTAAGGGGAGAGGATGCACAAGATGTGAAAATCAGTCACTAGTATTTGCTTGGTCTAGTCCTCCTTCGATCTCTCCTCTGCTTCAAAACACAACTCTCACCCCTATGTCTTCATCTTCAGTTTGTCTAGTCAACTAACAGTACTTTCTTGTCCAGAAGGATTTTTATTGTGAGTTATTTTGGGACACTTGTTTTCATTTATTTAATCTAAAGGCAGCATTGGGCTCCCTGATTCCTCTGTGATTGTTGCAAATTATTACTCTTTGACTTTCTTGCATAGATGGTTTGATAATGGCTTATTGTACTGCTGTGTGTTAGCAGAAGGAGAGTCTCCCTTTGGAGTCTCCAGACTGAAGGCAGTGCTTTAAAGCACAGTATGAGAGGAAGCTGCTTAATTTTGATTTTGTGTCTCTTTTGAACGACAGCCTGACAAGCTGAGTTCGGCTCTTGTGTGTATTTTTGTGTGTTACCTTTTGACTGCTCTGATTGCAGTATGGATCCAAAAAACAGGAAGTTTCAATTTATTGCATGGAGAAAGGTAAATAGAGTATTCCTTTAAAGACTGTACTGGTTTGCTTCAGTTTTTAATACCCTTTGTTCATTTAAAGTTATTAACATGTTGACTGTATTTGCCTTTATTGCCCCTATGCAAATTGCTGTTGATTGAGTTAATTTAAACAACCTGGTTGGGACCTTCAGGCATTACTACACTAGAAATGTTAATAATGAATCAAATAACCACAGGTGCCTCTTTCCCCAGCAACAGACACTCTCCTTAAAAACTCATTTGCTTTTCATGCTTGCTTAATTATTTAGGCAAGCAGCCATGGATGTTTCACAGTGTGAATTCTCATCGTGTTCCAACTGCCCGGTCTTTGTCTTTCTAGAGGAATATCTTAACCACTGTCACCATTTGTAGTACTTTGCCAGAATGCCACACTATGGTCCTGAAAAGCCTTTTTGGAAATTGCTTGTAGAAGGGTTATTGATTTATAACTGTATGGAACTTAGGGTCAAACAAAACCTTCCATTCAGTGGTGGCAGCTTTATTTTTTGCTACTGCTCAGAAGTTAACGTGTCCTGGTAACCTGTGTGAAAGGGAGATTCTCTGTTTCCCAAAGAGAGTTTAAAATTCTGGAAGGTGTTAGACTGATGAATTCCTGTGTTACTGGAAATGAGGTGTTGTTATTTCTGAAAGTGGAAGTATACTGGTATTTGTGAACAGATCAGGCATGATGTGAAAGCAAGAGGAAATTATGAAAGGATAAGAGTCTCTCTGGAAGTGTCCCTTTGAAATCAGTGTCTGATGACTGACAGATGTGAAATGAAAAGACTCTGTCTCCAAAAAATACTGTGAAGGGCAAAGAGCATAACAAGTAGAAGGATCTTGTGAAGATGTTACTGAATAATTGGAAGCCATTCCTTCACTAAATGCCCCTTTTAATTAACATAATGTGTTTGATAATGAGGACAGAAATTAACTGTTGGTAAAGGACAACATCTTAGAGAATCTTAAGGTCTGTAAAAAGAGGCTTTTGCAGTACCGTGGTGAGCACATCCTTTTTTGTCTGAAAAATGTCTTCCTGCTAAAGAATCTACTTGTTTTTTTGTTTTGCTTTTTTTTTTTTAAATAAAAAATCCGTGATGGGTCCACATGCTTGAAAAATTACTCTGTTAAATATGAGTTGAATGTAAGAGAATATGGTAGAAATTATCAGGGTATGCAGATAGCTTAAAATCTCCCCTCTAACAGCAGTTGACATTCCTCTTTTGTATTAGGTGTTGATGCTTAAACCTAGTGATTGCATCAAGTTTAGGGAATTTTAATATCTGGTGAAAATCTGCAAAAAAAGAGCACAAATCTTATGAAAGTATATAAAACAATGGTCTTACTTCGACAGTTTTGATTGGGGAAGAGTTTGGAGAAATACTGTTTTTCAGTATGATCCTTTTAAATTACGGGGAAAAGAGGCTGAAGTTGGTGTGGTAAGCTTTAAAGCTCCACCAATTCAAGTTTAAGCCAGAGACATCCTTTTAGAAGGGCATTTTTGTTTATTCACCATTCTAAGAACTCATATAAAATTAGGTTTTATAAATGCAAATGTCATATGATTCTAAATTTGGAGCGTTAAGCTTTTGATGGATTGGAGTATATGAATTTTTATAAGAAGTTCTTAATGAAGAAAGAACTAGAAATTAAAGTAGGCCTCTAAATTAATTCTCTTAATTTTCTAAGCTTAATGGAGTGCAGAAAAACCAAATGATGAGAGTAAAGAAAGACTCTCTCTAAATGCCTGTTTTATATCGTATCTCTTCTATCATGGGATCTGTGTGTGCCTAATAGTTGAAATCAGTGATAGTGGAATAAAATTTTAGTGAAAGGGCCACCTTCCACTAAACCCAGAAGATCTTAAATACCATGTTTCAGGAGTTCAATGGCATTACTGATTTCTGGGTGAACTTTACACAATCTTTAATTTTTCATTAATGAGAAGTGCCCCAGAACCTGTGAATATCTGTTAACTTTTAAAGTTGAGAAGCATATTGTTTGAGAGGGCCTGAAGTCTTTTTTCCTACTGATTTGCCAGGAAAGCTGGAAGCAATTATATATTCCTGCTTCTTTTTGTGACCCTGGCATTAAAAATGTGTGAGCTTCATGAGGAAAACAATACAGAACATGGAATGTACTGTATATTTTGCTTTCTTTCTAAATTGGTAGCAATCAGAAACTACAAAGAAATGTGCTTGTGAGCAAAAGAAAGAAATTCCCTCATTTACCATTTCTATTTTCGTCTATTATTTTGCGCAAATACTCTGCCTGCACCTTGAAGTCAGTCATAAACCACTGATGATGTGAGTGAAATGGAAAAGCAGGTTAGATTTAAGTGCATTACTTCTCAAATAAACCGTGGATCAGGAGACTTTTAGTTAGGCCAAGGAAAGAAGGATAGTCATTGAGCACATTTATTATTCGTCTTTGCTTTAGATATAATTTGGCAATCACTTTGGTTGTTAGAACTTCACTAGAAAAAAATACCTACTTCTTCATGCCTCTTCATATTTATTTGCTCTTTATTATTGCGTTTATGGAAAGTTTGCTTGGGAGGAGTTTCTTAGAGAGTGACGTGGTTTGATGCTGACAAACATCAAGTGTTTGGATGTCGTGACAAGGAAAAAGGCTAGAAGGAAAAATAGTTGTTTGGATTAGAGTTTTATGGTTTTTTTCGTAGACTAAAATGAAGGAACTAGATGAGTTTGTGAAGCCTCTAATGGAAACATCATATGTACTTGGCTGCACTGAAGTAACTTTATTGATTTGTGCGGTGAAATCGTCCTTGCAGAACAAGATCTAAGTGATGAGGTTCAAGATTTATAGTAACTTGGTCGGCCAGCTTAGAAGGCTGAAATTACAGCCAAACCCTCATTCTTTATGTTAATATTTTTTCGACAAAAGGTCAAAACAACCCCTTTCGAGCTTGCAGTGAATCTAAAGCCAACTGAACCACTGCAGACACTTTGCTTTAGTGCTATCTGTTCTGTCTCTGTGCCTCATGGAAAGTCACATGCTCTCAGACTCCAGTATGAATTGCCAGATTCAGTAGGTGCTTATTTTTTTCTGTATAAAATTTGGTGATTTATTTCCTAGAAAATATACTTCTCATTCAGAGGGTATGTTTTCCTCTTTTGCTTCCCCGAGAATAGTGCTTCTATGTTGTCTGCTATTTCAGGAAAAAAAAGGGCAGTAAAATTTAAGGCTGTATTTTTGCATCTTCTATGTCAGTCCAACCATTGGTCAGACACAGTGTGGAAGATACTCACTTTTCACTAAATATGGAATGAATTACCATCCTATCATGTATAATTGATTGCACAGTCACTTTCAGGATATGTGATCATTCTGAGGATTTCTTTGAAGTTCTAATTTCTGATTTGTTTATATATTTGAGAAAAATACACATTAAGAACATTTTCACGTAAACATTTTGAAGGGCTAGGTGAAAATATGTCAGTTGTTTGGGGGTTTGGTTGTTGTTGTTGAGATACATACATTTTTGCTA
The DNA here is from genome assembly GCA_013398115.1 of Falcunculus frontatus. Classification (NCBI taxonomy): domain Eukaryota; kingdom Metazoa; phylum Chordata; class Aves; order Passeriformes; genus Falcunculus; species Falcunculus frontatus. The sequence continues at coordinate 2,042,883 of VZRV01002986.1, forward strand.
GCTTAGTAGAAGCATCTATACACTTGGGAGGAAAGCCTGCTTTTAAACTAATGTTGGCAAAGCTTTTTGATGAAATGGAAAGAGCAATAGTTTTTTAACTCCATAGGTTTGTACCTATGGAGTTAAAAAATAATAATCAGTTTTGTTTTGTTGTTATTGACTGCTTAGTAAACACCTTCACTATCTGGGCATAGGTAGGAGAGGGGAAGTTTTGTTCCATAAAAGCAGTAGAATATATACCATTGTTAAAAACCAAACAAAATAAAAACCTACTTGTTTGGAGTGTAGGAGGATGGAGTTTTTTTTACTAACCTTGACCTTTACATATGCCTTGAGGGAAGCAAGGTGTTCATGGAGCTCCGTGGGAATGTTTGAGACTGATTGGGAACCGGAATATATCCTGCCTTTCTTGCTGACCACAAAAACACATCTTAAGATAGAGAAAGAAAACTTCCTCAGACTTGTAAAATACAAATACAGTTGTCTATGCTATAAATTGCAAATCAGAGTATGAAGAGTAACTCCTCCCCTCAATTTACATCCTCCTGGGTGCAGCAGTGAAGGAGGGGAGGGGAGCAGAGCTCTGTCCCTGGTGCCTGAGCAGGTTTGGTGTGGTTAAGGCTTTCCTGGTTGAATTTTTTGTTTTGTTTTGTTGTTTTTTTTAATGGTTCTTAATGATTTTAATGTGATCTGAGGTAATGTCCAAACAGCAGGAAATGACAAATAACCCTTGGGGCATGTAGCACCACTCCTTGATTTGGTGAAAAGTTTGGTGTGTACTTGTGCAATACTTAATTATGCCACTACAGATGATCATGCAGAACTGAAATTTGCACTGACTTGTATTTGCTCAGGTTTTGTAATGGTAGAAGATAAATGACACTTTATATATACTGATATTACACTGAAGTCTACTTAATGCCTTATGATGTAACGTGACAAACTGAAAAACTGTACTACAGAGCAGCACTCAACCCACTCAAGAGCATGATGAACAACTTTTTATAATTTTTTCAATATAAACTTCTGCTTTGATTGACAATGCTAATTTGTGCAGATTTTGACAAGCACTGAGTATTATCCTGTACATATGAATATTGCTTGTATAACTTGAATCGAATTTTTTTTGAGCAGGTTAAGATTTCAAAAGTTGGGGTTTTCTCCTTTCCATATAAATGTTCTATTAAAAACATTTGTGGTTTAAGATTTACATAATGCTTTTTTTGTCTTTTAATAGGTGAATGTCTATGTGCTGGGAAAAACTTTCCTTCTGTTGGCCAGAGAACTCTGCATAAATGCTCCAGCCATAGGTATTTTTTAAATGATTTGACTTTTCCATGGTTACTTGACAAAAATATGTATGTATATGTGTATATATACATAGTATTATATGTTAATACTCAAGTAGTAACTTTAGAGTGAAGCTGGACTCAATCCAGGCAGAGGAGCATTTCTGACTGTAAGAGCCTGTTCTCCTTTATTTAAGAGCTTTTTTGGAACTAGATGCTGTTTTCTTTTGCAAATAGTTTTGTTGCTTTTTCCAAGAGTAATTTAGGCTGTACTAAGACAATGGACTGACGTGTTACAAATCTGTGTGTGTCAGCAAGCTCCTACAGGCCTGTCACGCTTCAGTTCCGAAGACGCAACATTTGATAAATATTTGCCAAATTTACTATCTGCCCATCACCTGTAGCTGAGGTGTTCAGTGCTTGAAATACAAGTGGCTTGATGGAAAATGAGGAGCAACTTTTTCCAAACATGTGAATAACTTTTAATAAGTCAATACTGAAGTCATAACCGTGATAAGGAAGGTGGGTTTTAACCTGTCGAAAGGGTATAAAAGCCATTCTCTAGGTTGTGGGTTTAAGCCAAGGGAATTTGTGCCAGTTCTAGTTAAAAGAGTGCATTTATCGTGAGGTCTTGTGACTGTTATCCACCTCTGTGCAGGAATTATCTGCCTGCATCTTTACCCACTCTCACTCCCACTCTCCTTCATCTGTACAGAGGGAATCAGATGGCTGTGTTGAACAACAACAACAACACAGGCACACCCGTTCAGCTGTACTGGGCTGGCACAGGATTGCTGCCTTTGCAGCAAGGGGAGCAGCAGCTCGCACACGGAGCATCGCCACAGCAGCACCCGGGGAGCGCGGCACCGCGCAGCCATCGGCCACCGTGGCCAGCTGGCTTCAGCAGCACAGCTCCAGCTTTGGGAGAGAGGTCTTGTTTTCAGTAAATCGCTCCCCTTCGTATTTTTCATTGGGTTTTTTTAGAGAGAGAAAGCAGGCAGGATTTGCATTGCGGCTTAGTTTCAAGGTGAAAATTAATGCAGCTTGGGAAAAGGCAAACATGTTAGATGAGAGGTACTTGTTATACACAGAAAAAATACTGCTTTTAGACTGTTGTTTGAATACTCTCTTCCAAGGTCGTCGTAAGATTTTTTAAATCCAGTAAATATTTCTGATTGGCTCAGCTGTAATGATCATCAGACCTTTGAGAAAAAACATGTACTTTTATCATTTTCTGAGAAAAGTACTAACATGAAATGACTGCTGCTAGTGCCTGAGACTGTGTTTTCCAAAACAGATAGAGCAGGAAGAAAAATCCAACAGCTTTTTTTTTAAGGTGGCTTATTTCTAATTAGTAATCTTAAGTGAACCTAAAAACCATCTTGCAAGTATTTCTCTAATGCCTGCTGCTCTGTAGAAGGATGGGATGTAAATTCAGATAGTGTCTGCCAGTATTACAGCCCTGGGCTAAATTTGTGATGCAGCCTGTCACTGAATTAATTAACTTCATCTGTGTGTCTTGACTCTGGCCATTCAAGGGGGAGTGCAGTTTGACAGGAGCAAGTGGCAGTGTTGCTGTTTGGTGGGCAGGCTGGAGGTTAACATAGATGCTGCATGTGAAGGGGCATTAGGAGTTTTCAAACATAACCACAGGATGATTTTGATCAGCTTTGATTACACTGATGGTTTGTCTATCTTCAGCTTGGGCAACACACAAAAAACCCTGAACTTCCACAAATGTCAGCTCCTTTTCTCATGAAGGGAAAATAAAGGCTGCTGATGCATAGTTTCAGTTACCAAGAGAGGGAACCTTCCTAGTTGCTGGGTGTGGATGCAGACAGGGACCAGACTACAGTGTCATCACCCCTGTTAGCTGTACGTGAATTAACATACACAAGCCATAAGGTCAGCAAAGATCAAGTACACAGGATTTAGGGCAAGTAAAAATGTTTTATATTTCACAGATTCGTAAACTGCTCTAGTTTAGAACATTCTGTTTGAGTCAGCTGCAGTCTGCAAGTTAGTTATCTATATACAAAATAAATGCACAGTACGTGCAAAATTTAACATTTTTCTGCATGTTGCAGTCTTAATTATTAAGTCAAATAGCTTATGAATAAATAAAATAAGATTAAATTCAAGAGCATTCCTTCACTTATTATAGCCTGATGTAGCAGATAGGTAAGTAGCGTAACATTCCATACTGCTGCAGAGTTTGTAGTAAAACCGAAAAATCCCTTAATGTGCATCGTTGCAGCACTGGAATACAATCAAGGTGAAATGCATCATGCATAGAAAATGAGCTCAGGTATTTGTCCTCCTTGTACTCCGGTTCCATTAGTACTGTCCGAGGAGCACTGGAACTGGAACGTCACTTTCCCGCACTGCACTTCAGTCATTCCCTCTTGTCCAAAGTAACTGAGTTCGTTACCATCAAGAATAGCACTTACATTGTAAAACGTGTCTTGCTCAACCTGCACAGGGTGTTCAAACCACACAGAGAAGGTGTTACTGGAGCCATCGGAGGTAAACTTTGTCAGATTCTGAGCAAGGACAACGCCTAAGCGCTTCAGTTCGATTTTGACACTGTATTCAGCTTTGCCACAGCTTGACCCATACAATCCCAGTCCTGCTATAAATATCCGTTTGTCTACGGCAAACTGAATACTGTCACATCGCCCCCGGTACCTCCACTGATTGCTGCGATACGCAGACGACTGAAACCGATGGCAGCGCTGAGGCACGAGTCCTTTTCTTTTCGTCAGGGGGAACTCTAATTTGGGTTTATTTGCGGCTGTGTACCATAGGAATATGTTGTGAGTCTCCTCAAGGGTGAGGATGTCGGACTGGGCAGCTCCATTGGCAAACTCTTCCAAAGTCATGGTTGGAATCCGCACCAAGTACAAAGCTTTCCCTAATACATTCCTCTTGTTGCGTGGAGTAACCGGTAGCCCTTGCCTTTTGCATTCAGCCTCTGCCCAGTTGAGAACAGCCTCGAAAACTACCACTTCCTTGGTGTTGAGTGCTTCCCGGGTTACAATGATCTCTAGTGTTTGTTGGTCTATCTCACAGAAGCCCTCTGACTTCAGTGCCATTTCTGCCTGAGCATCAATCACTTCCCAGCAGCGCTGCGTCAGCTCTGGCTCCTCGAAGAGCCTGCTCTGAGACAGCAGGACACAAGCGTTCTTCGCTTCTAAGCTGGTCTCCAAAAAATTGACACAAGCCTTTGCTAGGGCCGGCACGATGTACTTCTTGGCAGCATAGAGTGTAGCCAGAACTGTGTCAGCTTCCAGGTCTATTTCATCACTATACATGTATCTAGATGGGGGGAAAAAAAATCAGTTTCTCAGGGAAAAAAGAAGTAGGCCATGAAAATAATCTATAGTCGTCTTTGCTGGCAGTGAATCTGACAATAAGTATTTGTCAGCACATTAAGTAAACAGCAGTAAGTGCATATTGCACAATGCCAATTAGGAGATGTATATTTTATAAGCTACTTTGACTCTGTCCGTGTAATTAGCAGACTTGTAGTGGCCACTTACTTTAATAGGATTAGAAAGGCTGCAGGTTCCACATCTGGTATATGGATTTCAGATTTGACCTCTGCGAGATCGCCATAAAACATAGCATAGAAGACAGAGCTACCAACTGCCAAAACATACTGGAAAATAAAGAGAGAGAAGCCTCAGTAACATGGATCAGGAACAGCTGAGCGTGCTGGCTTTCCTAAAAGCTACATTTAGTGAAAGTTACAAGCTGCAGTGGAAGCAGAACACTGCCTTACACTGTTCCCTTTAATTGCAATGTATGTTAACTACTTCTGGGATTAAACAAGAGCTATAATTAGGAAAAAAAAGTGGAACTTAGTTGTAAGGCAGGGGGAGAAAGCGACCTGCACAGCAGCATTAAAAAGCCAAAAATTATCTGCACAAACCTTATGGGCAGGAACTTTCTTGGATGCCCCTGGCGGGCCCACGATGAAGTGAACGTCAGCCATGAGTTCGTTATTGAACATCAGCGCGTTCCTGCAAGCAGGGGAGGGGGGAGAAGCCCCGTTAGCCGCGGGCTGCCCCTCGCCCGGTGTCCCAGCCTCCCGCCGGCGGCCCCCGCGGCTCCAGCCCATCCCTGCGCTCACGCCTGGCCGGGGCGCAGGTGCACAGGGCGGGCGCCTCTCTCTCTCTCCCGCCCGCCCCGGGAGGGTCCGGCGGGCCTGGCCCTTACCTCTCCCGCAGCGTGGGATGGAAGGATTGCCAGTTGGCGCTCTCCAAGTTGTTGTTGTTGAGGTTTTGGAGCTGGGGCGGCGGGGGCGGCTGGGCGCTCTGCTGGAGCTGCAGAGCGTTCTTCTTGCTGTTGGCAGCGGTGGCGGCGGCGGCGGCGTTGCTGTTTGCAATGTTAGTGTTGGTGCTGGCAGGGTAAAGTTCTGCAGCCATCTTCTTCTTCAGGGACAGGGGCACTATCTCATAGCATCCTGGCACCTTGCCGTTTGACCTCACACTCTTTTTGGACTTCTTTAAGGTCTCTGGAAGCAGAAGAAAAAAAGTCAAACACTTCATGATCCTGCCATTGAGGCAACCAGGGGGCAGTGGCATGAGCAAGAGAACTAACAGATCCCAAATACGAGTCCCACTATGAGGATATTTTGTACGCTTCTAGATGCAGGGTGGCCTTTGGTTTTTTTGGAGTGTGTGCCCGCTCTTTGGTTACCGGCCCGACGCACCTTTCCGGGGGGAAAGGGGTGATGCTGTGTCGGATCAGTGCCAGCGCTCACCTTGGCTTGCAGGGGGGTCCCAGCCTCCACGGCACTGCCACGACTGCAGCGGGGAGCCCGAGCGGGGCCGGCAGGCAGTTCCTTCCCCGAGGAAAGGGAAGAGAAAAATTAATAAAAGAAAAAAAAAAAAAAGGAAAAACAACAAAAAAAGCGCCAAAATCCAGCAACAAAACCCCAGGAATCCGGCAGAGGCGGTGGGTCAAGAGCGAGAGTCAATCCACAAATCCTCCGAGTGCAGCAGCCCGGCGAGGGTGAAGCGCAGCCAGCCGCCCGATCCCCGCTGCCAGCGCTCCGCTCCGTCCTTCCCGGCCCGGCGGGGGCACATCCGCGGCGGCCGGGCCG
>VZRV01002986.1:2049593-2423267 GCA_013398115.1 Falcunculus frontatus
CGCCGCACCGCGCTGCGCTGGGTGGGGGAGCCGCGCTGCCCCGCGGGGCCGCCGCCCGGGACGCGGGGGGCACGGCCGCGCCGGGACTGCTCCAGCCGAGGGACCTGCGGGGCTTCCTTCCCTTTCCCCGCAGCTGCCGTGCCCCGCCTGTGCGCGCCCTCCCCGCCCGGCCCGGGCCGTCCCGCCTATCCTCCGGGATCGTTCGGCGGGGACTGATCCCCGCACTGTGCCCGTTCCCTGGGGGCGACGTGCAGCGGGGAGCGGCTCCCACTTCGCTGCGGGCCCCACCGGCCCGGGAACCGCTTTCGGTGGGGAGCACTCTTTTAAACAGTGCTCGAAATTGTTCTTACATCCCTCTTAGTGACTGTGTGGCATCAAAGTTCTTCCAGAAGTCCAAGTTCCAAGTCAGAATTGGGATCAGGAGAGAAGGGAAAGTTTTCAGCAAAACACATGTTCCTTTCTTAAAACATGAAGTAATGTTTTTCTTGTGATCTGCGTCATGCCCCCTAACATCCCCTTTTAGGCAAACCAACGGGGTTTTGCCCGACTGGAACTTGATCACTTGTGTGGAGGGGTTGCAGCCCCAGCGGTCACCCGAAGCCAAAGGGGTCCCTCTTGGGGGCAGGGCACCCTCGGTGCACCCATGCTGCTTTGGTGCCCGAGCAAGGAAGCAACGTGTTTGGAGTTTGCAGCTTCTAACATTAATTAATTAATTTGTTTGTTTATTTTCCAATGTTTGCATCCATGCAGGACATGTCTGCGCTAACCTGGGCTCCACTTCTGATTTATATGTTCACCCTCTTACTTTTTTTTTTTCTTCTTTAAGGCTTGCTATTTAAAACCCACCCACGTATTCATTTTCTGACTGTTTGGTAGCTTCAGAATTCAAATTAAGGATGTGCAGTGTTTTTTCAAATGACCTGTGGGCATGAATGCCAGCAGAAATGTCTGAATAGCTACAATGCAAATGTGTAAATGCTCCCGAAACTCAGCTCCAGAGAGAGAGCTGAGAGTTGCTCCTTGCTTCTTGCTCTGCTCTGCTCTGTTCTGGTGGCTGCAGGAGGTGAAGTTGGGCACTCTCCAGATTAGAAGAGATGGAAAAGCAAACCAGACATTGCTTTGTAACATCGCACGTGTTCCTGTAGTGCAAAGAGCAAAGTTTAAATGTATGTTGAACCCCAGGCTATGGCTTCTGAAAGGTTGGGATTTTTGTTGTTGAATTTGGAATTGGTCATCTCTCTAGAGTAGAGCCTTATAAAATCATATTTGGAAGTGCAGAACACCTGCCCTTAGAATCACGGGGACTGGTGAAGTTCTCCTAAACCTTTGATTTTTAGGGTCATGTTTAGGAGGGGACTGCAGCCTGGAATTTCTTCGGTTTTGAGGGAGTTTGAGGTTGGAAGTTCTTGCTTTATAAGTGCTTTCATTTAAATGCTTCTGCGGGGCTGATAGGCATTATCACCTATGGTGTGATCTTGGTAATTATGGATAGCAACAGGGCATCATTGTTAGAACTTGGTGCTAAATGAGACTGCTTTGATTAGTTGTAAATCCCTAAGATTTTTCCAGTGTTTTGAGCTGAATTTTCATCTTTATCAGTTTAAGTGCCCACATAGGGGATCAGCAGAGGAAATTGAGTTGAGACTAATAGTTAACAATTTACTGTACATCATGGATTTTCGGTCAAGTGATAAAAGGCTGGCAGGAAATGAGAAACTGATATCTCAACTAAAAGTAAACATGTGTTAAGTGTAGCTTTTACAAGATTGTTTGATAAATTATAAATTGGTTTAGGCAGAGCACAATCCGTACTGACATATTTTGGTTGGTTTGAAGCTGTTAACACCAATGCTTGAAATAAGTTTATACATCTGGAGGCAGATCTGTGGCCGATGTAAATTGTCTTAGTGCTAATGATGTTAATTGGGTTCCAGCGCTTTAAGCTGATGGAGAGTCTGCCTTAGTGTCTGTCATAAACAGTGTTTTGTATTCTTGGAATATGAGTCTGAGAAGCAGCTGGAATTAACTTTAAAGGTAACTACATTTTTCTTAGGGAGGATTTTAAGCAAATGAATTTTTTTGAATCTTACTTTGTAGTTAGGTTTGAGATGAAACATGCAAGTTACCTTGTTACTTTTCGAGAGATTTTAGAAGGTTTGGGCCTAAATCATGTCCTCATTCTGCAAAAGCTTTTGTAAATGCTTCACTTTGGGCATGGTTTCACTGATACCAGTAACACTGCTCACTTGTCAGAGTCAGCGTGTGCAGCCTTGGACGCTGAACAGCGTGAAGAATGTTTGTACAGTGCTTTAAAGATCTCTTGTCTACAAAGCAAGAAATGATTTTGTTTTAGGTTATCTAAAAAGGTGCTTCTAAAGCTTAGTGGTCAGAGGATCTGGCCCTGCAGCACAGTCTGTGATTGCCGGACAAGCACAGCAGCCTCACTGCGTTTCCTAAATCGATGGTAGGGTTAGACATAATTGTGTTCTTTTCTGTTGCAGATCCGTGTTTGTATATTCCTCGTTTTGCACACATGCTGGAGTTTGGGGATAAGAACCACGAGGTGTCCATGACGGCTCTGAGGCTGCTGCAGAGGATGAAGCGGGACTGGATGCACACCGGCCGCCGGCCCTCGGGGCTCTGTGGAGCAGGTATGTCAGAGCCTGGCTTTATCCCTTCCCCCACAGCAGGTGGGATGGGAAAGGCTGGAACAGATGAGGACTTTCCCCTTTCATTGGTGGTATCCACATTCTCGGGGTTTTGTTCTGTCAGGCATCTACAGATTATATAGGTCTTCATCGAAATAGCTTCTGAAACTCTAACTTCATTTTTGCCTTTGCTCCTACAGTACTTGCTCAGATCCTTTGTAGCTTACAGTTTGGATTTTTTTTAAGCTCCTTTCTGGTGCTTTTCTTGCCCCCACTCTGCAGGCTCTAACTGCTAAAAGGTTTTTTTGTCAGCTAAAATGACACCATTAGTGCAAGCACTTTGATTTGTGTCTTTACACAGAGTCTTATGCAAGAAGTGCCCTCTTTGACCTGTTTTGTGAAATTATTTTCCTCTCTTTCTTCATCTTTTTCCAAGATCCATCGCTGTCATGATGCTTGCATAAAACCTATGGGTTTGGGAGGGCCACATTAAAAGACAGTAGCCAGTGAGGTCAGAGTAACAAAGAGTGTAGGTAGTCACAGAGTTCATGTATGTGGTCTATTTTATTTGAAAGATCTTACATGTGTATGCATGAATGAGAAGTAATGCTTGAGCCTTTGGGAACCCAGGACTATGCAATCTTTTTGACATTTCTAGCCCCTTTTGTTAATAGTACTTGATTGTTGCACATCGGTGAAAATTTGAGTATAAGCTATGGGAGAGCAGTCTGCTCTTTGATGTGCTACATGGGCTCTATCCACACGAGCAAGTAATTTAATTCAACAGACATGGATCAATAGATGGAAGCAGGTGGTGCTGAGCCCCCTCTATCCATCCATGCAATATGCAGCTCATGTGTTGGACTGTGGACTGGGTTTAGTTTGATTCCCTGGCCTAAATGTCCATGCCACACATAGATTGAAGGACCACTTGTTAGTTCAGCCCTGATATTCCCTTTAGGAGCACTTTAAACACATACCAGAAGTGGAGCTCTGGTTTAGTTTCTTCTGTAAAAAAGCACTTTTGTATGCTTAAAACTGCTCTGCACAGTGAGCTACTGTATGATGAGTGGGGGTGGTGCTTCAAAACAGATCTGGTGCTCTGAATCAACTCACCATGTAAATGCAGCTGGTTATCTGGCTGTGTAGAGGGTCTTGCAGGAGAGCTCTTGGGCACCAGCAAGACAGGGATAGTAGTGGCAGCAATGAGGAGACCAGCTTAGGCACGTTCAGTGTTTCTCTGGGGATCTTCTTGTTCAGGACAGAATTCAGTAAGTTCTCCTAAAAAGATGATAACTGAAAATAAGTGATGATTGAAACGTTCTTGTGCTGTAGATGACCATGGTTTCCCAAACGTTAAAGCATAGAATTTTTTAGGGTGCAATTTGCACTCAGCTTAGTGGGTAGAAAGCGAAGTTTGTAAAGTCAAGTCCATCACCAGTATTCAAGGACACGGCTGAGCATAAGCATTTACAGCTCTTTAGCTGAAGGCGGGGACAGAGAGAGGGTATAGTTACCTGTCTGTTTTCTGCTTTTCTTCAGAAAATTTCCCTCTTTTTGATACTAACTTTCCCTGCTTATTCTCTAGCTCTGCTAGTGGCAGCAAGAATGCATGATTTCCGACGGACTGTTAAAGAGGTCATCAGGGTGGTGAAGGTTTGTGAGTCTACATTGAGGAAAAGGTCAGTGCAGTCTTACTGCTTTTATCTTTCATTTACAGTACTGAACAGTGATACGGTCTAAAATAAATGTATATTGGAGAAAACCAGGTTACTGTCACACGTGCCACGAATTTAAAAAGTGTATGTTTTAGCTGGTCATTTTAAAGTACTAACACCTTGCCTCTTATGTAAGGCCTCTAATGCTTAGCACAGATGGTAAGGAGCACTGTGCCTATTTAACAGGTAAGGCAAAAAAATACTGTGTCAGTAATATTAACAGTATTGTCATGTCCTCAGAAGAAATAATTTACTGATTCTCAAAGCTGACTCTCGAAGTGATTTTTTCGTTAATCCAGAATCCAGTGATGGAAAGTCTTGTCTTTAAGCTGCTGTTGAACAGAACTTTTCAAAATATTTTGCTGGAATGTTCATTTTTGGTAATGTTGCACTGCTAATGAATTGAAGACAACACAGTGGGTCTAATGACAAGTTCAGTGAAGGATCCCCTGAAAGTGGGAATTTTCCAAGTACCTTTTGTGTGTTTATTTTTTTAAAGATCGAGTAGCATTTTCCATATTTTAATGATGTAAGCAGATAATCCAGTTTCTGTCATTTTACTTTTGAAAAGTTGTAACATACTCTTTCCCCATAGGTTGAATAAAAAATGACCTAACTGAAAAAGAGTGATTTCTGTTGCCCACAGTTGGAAATTTTTCTATCAGCAATATATTCTGATGTTTGTTCCTCCAGGGCCTGTCTTTAGAAAGCTTCCTTGGTGTCTCTCTTCACCTTGCTGGGATCGGCTTAAGCACATCGGCTTATTTTTAACAAGCCTAATACTTGTTAAAAATATTCACTTACTAAATGTGGAAAATGTTTTTGCCCCAGATCTTCATTGGTGGAACAGGAATGATGCTATTTTCCTACTATGCTTGGGTGGTATAGGGATAAATTTAAAGTGTTTTAAATGCTTCATGGTACTACAGCTGTAAGTATGGAGAAGGACCAATGCCACATTTTTTTCCTCTGGCCAAAAGGTCATGTGTTTTACTTGTGCATTTTATATGATTAATGAGTTATGCACCACAATCTACTGCAAGATGCTTTGGTAAAATAGCTAAAGAGTTTGTACTTACTAAGAAAATAAGCATAATAAATTAGAGTTGGAAGGAAAATTAATTTGAGCAATTGTTTCAAGCGAGAAGATCTTACTTCAAAATTCATGCTTTGAAATGTTTACTCAAGTCACACACATCAACTAAAATGACAGCCTTATTTACTTTGACAGGGTAAACGTGACAGCTGAATTATTTTCAGGCAGCTATAATTACAACTATTTATCACGAATCTATAAATTTGATTGATGTTTTTCAAATAAGAGCACGTTATATAGTATTTAACGAAGGCAAATAAAAAAAATACCTTTGAATAACTTTTTCTGCACTCCAGTTTTTTTCCTCTTCTTTCAAGAACTCCTTTCAAAATGCCATCAAATAGAAGTTGTCTAAATGAATAAGAACTTATTTCACATTCTTAAAAATTCCTTTGCTTCTCAGTTTGATGTGTAGTCTTATTTCCTTTTAATTATGGTTACTCTGGTTGGTAAAGAGCTGCTGGTGCTGCTGCTTTGTGTTTTATGAAGGTGTTGGGTGCTGTGCTCACTGCTGATGGCTTTGCCCTGGCAACTCTGGAAGTGAAACCCATCATGAGTCCAGATAATGCTGACACTTCCAGCCTGTGGGTTCTGCTGTGTGGTTTGATTTAGCTCCCAGTTGGCTTCTTGGGGAAGCACAGACCCTTGGAAGCTGGGTTTGCTTTTGGTGACCATGGCAGAAATCTGCAAGGGGAGGCTCCATATGGTGTGCCTCTGCCTGGGGGGGTGTGACAGGAATGTGTGGATGAGGATGCAGGAATGATGCTGTTTAAGAAATCCTGATTGGAAATTCTTGTTTTGGGAAGACCCTCAGCAAGGGGTGGCAGCCCTTCCCTGAGAAGGGCACTATTTCTGGTCCTGGGCAGTGCAGCTGGTGGGACTGGATTAGTTCACCCTTTTGTCCATCAGCTGGAGAGCACCAAGCCCACGTGTCTGGAGGCTGTGTCCTCTTCCACTGCTCTGAGCCGGAGGAGTAGCTCTTAGGAGGAGGTTCACAAAAATGTGATGTATCTCCAGGTCATAAAAATTCACAACCTGGTCATAAGGGGAATCTGTTTTGGAAGGAAAAAGCAACAAAGCATGGGCCATGTGTGCAGTCACTCATCTTCCAGTCAAGAGTTCTTAATTTGGACATTGTTTGGTTAGAAAGCAGTGCTTGTTTATTTTTAATATGTGTGGGTTTTTGGTAATAGTGGTAGAGAAAACTTTGTAGTCACTTCACAGGGCCTTCTAGCTTTATGTGTTGAAGCACACAATTAAAATGTAAAGCTTGTTGCTGTTGTTGAACGCGAACTTAATAAATATTAATAAATGCACTGATAATTCTATCTCATTTCCAGTCTAATTGAAATTATATTAACTTATATATCACTTTATATATTCGAAGTACTGTACAAATGTTAACTAATTAGTCAAATTGTTATTTTCTCTGTAATCATCCGTGGAGGTAGCAGAAATTAACTTTTAATAAACCCAATCCTTTTATTTAGTTCAGTCCTCACATTTGTGTCTATGTTCAGTGCACCTGTCTTCGCCTCTGCCTTTTTAACCTTTAAATGCTCTACCCCTTCATCTTTTTTATTCACCTATTGCATGTTTTCTCTGTGTTCTAAATTTTGTCTTATCTTTGGTAAGAATAATTCTTGTGTTACTTGTCCATTGTACATTATCTAATACTGCGTGGCCCTAATGCCTGTTTGAAGATCTTAGGCACTTCTTCCTTAGAAATAAAAAAAAAAAATCAGCTTATCCTTCCTTAACATTTGCATTTTGCCACTTTGGCTTGCTCACTTTATCTTTAAATTGAACTGCTTTTTGCATAAAAAATACTTCTTCTCAGTTCCATAAAGTACTATCTGCTAAAAAACCTATGTGTGATGAATTTCAGAAGCAGTAAAGCTTCATTTAGAAGAAATTGGAAGGAAAGGCCAGAACGGGTTTAAACAGCTCGTTTTTGAGGTGAATGTTTTTTTTCCTCACAACCTGATAGTGTTTTGGGAAGGAAGACAAGACTTGTTACGAAGGAGCTTCATTTACCAGTTGTAGATGCTGCAGGGACTTTCATAAATGCGGTCCTTTGCTTATATCCTGGGGACCCTGTTACAGCTCTTTCAATGACTGAGGTGGTAATTTTCTGGAAAAATTAAAGATTTATGCGTAGAGATAAATGTACTGAATGTACTGCCTCCAGCTTTTTGCCTTTTTCTTTTTTTTTTTTTTTTAATTTCTGTAATATATGGCTGCCATAAGCCTCGTGTCCAAGCTCCCAGTGCTGTCTCAAGCTGGACAGATGCCTGTGAGAGCAGGCAAAGTGAGGAGCTGGTCCATACATGAGTCTGGAGTCAGGATGAGAAGGGAAAGAAACAGGGGCACTGGTAGCTGTGAGGTGGCTGTGAGGTTGTTGTTTTTCAAAACACCAAAGCCCTATCAAGGCCAGGACTGAAGGGAAAGGCGTGTAGAAGTCAGCGTTGGGCTGTGATCCAAGTACAGCCGTGCTAAAATTCTGTGGAGAGTATCCAGTGAATCAGTGAGAGCTGGCAACCTAAGGTGTTTGAGCATGGGGGGGCCGAGGATGCTCAGAATGTCAGAGTTGTGTAAGGGCTCATGGTTGAAGTGTGATGTGGAGAGAAGCATTTAGAATGCCAGGACATTTATTTCATGTAAAGGAGCTTGTGGTGGTGTCCGCTCTGATCTCAGCTCAGCAACCAAGCAGCTCCTTCCTTGGCTGCTGCTGCCATAAGCTAAATTGAGAAATATCTCATGTCTCCAGTTAAATCAATTCAAGTGGCTTACAGATGATTTCTAGAAACCTTTCTAGTATGGTGAGTAAAGTACAACTTGATCCATGTGGGCTGATACTGCGTACCTTTGTAAGTTGGATTGTCTGGTTTAATAAAAAAAGGTTTTATTTCTGAGGAATCCAATTTCACAGGCAATGTTCCTTTTTATAAATCGAGCTTCTATACAGTTAGCAACTTAATACATTAGTTAGATCCCTAATGTATTTTAGTACATCATACTTAAAAATATAATTTCAAAATTACTTGGTGACTCTAATTTTTCAAACAGTCAGTAACTTATTTGCACTAACTCAGGCTTAGATCTTGTAAATAGTTTTCCTGTGTTTGACTTTCCTCATCTGAGTGGCTGTTAAGAAATTAAGCAGCTCTATTTTTCTTTTCCAGGAGATCATAGAGTGCTTTTGACAGACCACGGCAGAGGAACCATACTAATGAAGCAAAATTTTAAGGAATGCTAAGACGTTTTGTTTCATTAGCATGGTGTGAGCATTTGAATCGGGGGAAAAAGAGAACGAACATTTTCAGGTGGTATAGACTGACAGAGTTCTGGGATGGCCAGGGATGTCCGTTAGTGGGATTATCCAGGGGCTGACAGTGGGCCACAAGTGTTAATGCAAGTTAACTCTGTGTGTAAGCATTTCTAGAATCAGGGCTTTAAAATTTATGCTGATGAATTTGTGACAGTTTTAAATCTCTGTGTTGGTGTGAGCAAGTAACAGGAACTAATTCTAAAGGGTGCTTTATTTAGTACAATCTTTAGCGGTACCTGTTTTTAATACTTAGAAAAACATCAGAGAGTTGCCAGCAAATGAGCCCCATGAATTATCACTCACCTGTTAACTGGCACAAAATGTCTTTGTGTGTATGCTCTTAGTCCATTGCAAAAAGAGGTGATGTGTATTAATGTTGGAAGTTGTTTAAAGGTGAGAATATTTCTCTAAAGAGTTGCATTGGGCAGGGAACAGACAGGCTGATTTAGCACAGTTTGGGTGATAAGTTGTAAGTTGTAATACCACAGCAACTGGATCACCTCTGATTTTGTCCTTACCTTTAGTAATGAGATACTCATTCATACAGGCTTAAAACTACCTTTTATATTGCTGCAAGTACATGTAAAAAAATATAAATGTACAATGTTTACATATCAGGAGATTTCTGTTTATTTACTTACTGGTGGCTACTGGAAAACTTTGTGTTATGTCATGTAGGAAGCATTTAATAACTATTTCTGATATGTGTTCTATATTAAGTATCACTTTTAGGGTATTTGTTTACATACTTCCATGAATAGTTCATGTCTAAACATTGTATGGCTTGGAAAAAAATAAGGAGAGAAGGATGATGCAATAGACTGTTAGATTTGTAGTATAGAAATAGTGATGGTTTGAACACCAGTGTGAATTCTGAGCTTCTCTCCTCTGAGTGCACAGGTTTGGAAGCACTGATGAGGGTTAAGTTATAACAGTGGGGATATTCTGCAATGTTCCGGTTCTTCACTAAGCGGCAAAAGTAAATCCCTTACTTTTTCAGAGTTTGGAATTGTCTGAGGTGTCAAATCAGCTGATCTATTACTAGAATATTTGTAATTGATATGGCGGCTAAGATTATGTAGATATCATGTAAGTTATTACTTACGGTTTTAATTATATTGTTAATTTGGGAAAACTCAGGGGAGTTTAATTACCAGCACCAGTTTATCTTGAAATAAAGGGTTTCTTTGATATATGTCTGCTAACAGTGTGGGATATTCAGCTTTTTATTTTTCTAACCTATTGATAAAATACTTTAAGTACTTTAAAAAGACCTCTCACAACAGGTTACTTAAAGGCTGATGGCTCGGGCTAAACCCCATGTTCCCTCTTTAAAAAACAACTGTCTCTAAAGCTGTAATTTGTTTGCCCTTCTATATGGAGATGCAGCACAAGATACCTCTGCTCGTGCTGCCTGCTTTCTAGAGCTCGATGCTGATCATGTGTAGGTAGGAGGACACCATGGCTGTTCCTAAATGGTCTCTGCTTAGAAGTCCCTCTTGGGCTTTGAACCTGGGCTCCTGAAGCATTCGTGAGTTGGACTCCAGAAATCCTTGTTCTTTTGTGTGCTTTGTCACACCCCACTGCTGCAGAATCTCAGACATTAAAACTGAGCCCTTAGCTGCACATGAGTCTGTTTTTTCCATTGCTGTAGACTGGATTCAGGAGTCTCCACTGGAGGGTATCCCTGGAACAAAACGGAGTAAAAAGGACATTGCGTGTAACTTCAAAATGATTGACCCATTTTCCCTTATTGGGAGTCAAGTTAAGTGTGAACAGAATTGGTTTACTGGTTTGTGCACAAAAGTGCTTTATCAGAAGCAGAGGTGTGGTTTTGTCTGTAAATGGATGAAACAACAACTGTGGAAATTTTTCTTTGTAAAAAAGGGTTGGGTTAGAGGCAGATGACACCAGGCTCTGGAAAAACTTTTCTCCCAAAGGAATTTGCTTGAAAGAGTCTGCTGTGAGAAACTGTAAGACTACGGTTTATACTGGAAGTTTAATCTTAGCCTGAGCTCCAGTGGTTGCCTCTGCTTTGACTATAAATAGAAAATCCTTGTCTGCCAAATTTCAATTTTTAGAGCCTTTTTGAATTTGTGCCAAGCAAATAATATTTTAATTTGTATATCTCTTTATTTTCCCTCTGTCTGTGCATAACTTAAAGTGGCAACTCTTATTAGATTTTTTTAGGTTAACAAAAGTGAAAAATGAACTTGGATAGCATTTTTATGTGGGACTTAAAAAATAGCCTGTAGCTATTTTTTTTTTTTCATGAAGCCACTCCCTTGCCCCCAAAATTATTGTGTTTATAATTAAGGTTGCGTCAGTTTTTCTTAACTGCCAAACTAATGTTGCTTTGTTTCATGTGGTGCAGACTGCTGCAGCATCAGTTTGTTGCCTTGGTGGCATGTGTCCAAACAGTGGATAAAATTAAAGAAATGTTTAAAAATATGTAGACAGTATATCAGCCAATGTAAAATGTTGAAGCAGGCGAGTGGTTGGCAAACGCAGGTATTTATTTATATCAAGTTAAAGGAGAAAATGTTGAGTGTGCAGCTTGCTCTCCCACGGAGATGATGCTCAAGATGGGATCCTGACCAGGGATGGTTCCTTATTTTGGGAGAAGGGCTAGAGCCTTGGTGGCAAGACCTGAGGGAAGTGAAAAAATTACATGCTGCTCTAAATTTGCATCGCCACCAGTCTGTGCTTAAACTGTGATGCTGGCAGCCTTCCCCCCCGGGCAGTCAGCCCTGCCCTGCTTGGTTTGCATCAGGACTGAGGAAAAGGAGGGCATGAGCATGGGACTGGGTGCTGGTGGCCCAGTCAGATGGTTGAACTGTGCTGTGCTGTGGGTTGGAGCTCCTTAGCAGCAAACACGGCGTAGCTCTGTCCTGGCCTAGTGCAGGCACACTGAAGGTGTTGGGAGGGACCTGTCCTGCCATTCTGGCTCGGGGTGGAAGCTGGTGTTTGAGCTGGAGCTCGTGCCAGCTCCAGCACGTTGGCTCACCCCAGGGCTGATGTTCGATGGGTGCAGGGTACGTGACGTGAGTCAGGTGACACTGTGCACAGGACAGGGACAGACAGGGCCTGAGGTGTCTGCAGGCAGACGTGCACGGGGTTAGGTGCTGACACCTAGGCATGGTCATCTTGTCCCCAGCCTGGTTTCATGGGTTTTGCTCCTGCTGTTTTCCTGGCTGCTCAGCATGTGCAGAGGTGGTGCCGCTTTGGTGGGGCTCTCCTCTGGCAACTCATCTCAGACTTGGAGCAAGTATTGGGTAAACAAACTTTGTGTCTTTGCCAAAGTGCACCTTGGCTTTTAACACTGGGAGGAGAGTAATATTTTAACAAGGCGAGGCTGGTTGGGAGGAAAAGTCTTGCTGAGGTGGGACTGCCTGTGAGTACATGATTCATTCGTGGAGAGATGGATGGCTGTTCTTTAATGATGGTGACTGGGAAGATCCATGCTCCTCAGATGATACATGGGTTTGACATTAAGTGAATCCTGAATTAAAATAATAATAACAGTGCCCTAGCCAGATTTTCCTTCTAGCCTGATAGATGTGGCTCCCTCCTGGAAGGTGGGTAATGCATGCTGGAAGCCCGTTAATGCTGAGAAAGATTTCTAGTCTTTTAATTAAAAGCTGGGTGCTGCTGCTGCCAACAGCATCCTCCTCTCCTTTCCAATTTGATCTGAAAGAGAGGAGGAGGGAGCCGGTCCCTGGTACTCTGAGGGAAGGGTTTGGGCTGTCAGTCACTCTCAAGTACACGGCTAATTTGGGGCTTTGTGGAGATGCTTGAATTCCAAAGCAAGTCTAGTTTTTGGAGACTTTCTTCTCAGCAGCAGCACTAATTCTGGCTGGCATAGCCATGCATGGGCACAGTGTGCTGCTTGCTGTTGGAGTTACACAGAGGTGCCTGGCTCTCTCTGCATTTCATGGCATGACGTGCTCCCTGTGGGCTCTGGCCTCTGCTCCAGGAGTGGGATGCCTCTGGGCAAAGTGTCCTGCAGTTACAGCTTGCCTACACCCCTCCGTATGGGCTGTCTTGTCTTGCTCCTCAATTTATAAAGGAAGAAACACAGAGACTGAGGAGGATATAGCAGGAGAATGTGGCTCTGTACTCTTGGCTTTGACCCTGGTGTGGGCTAGAAACTGAATTTCTGTTCTAGAGAAAATTCCTTCTTCGGAAGGAGTTTCGTTGCAACCAGAGGTAGAGGAGAAAACTGAGGAGAAAACCGCAACTGCTTTTAGGGGGAGAGAAATGCGGAAAGGTCCTGTGCTGAGAGCACTGAATCACCATTTTTAGTTCCCTAGCTTTGCAGATGGAAGCTGTTGTCAGCTCTGCTTCCTCTGGAAGATGGGAATATTCCAGCGAAGCAGCTGCAGACCCATCATTGCCATTTTCCCATGGAAAATGTTGATATTATTAAAAGGGCACTTTCTGTCAGAGAAGCATTCTGCCAGACGTTTCCTGACCTGGCTTTGTACTTAACCTTTTGTCTCATTTTCTCCATCTGTAAGATGGATGTGCTCGTTCTCAGCCACCTGTATAAAATGCTGGTATTTGTGGATTAAGTTATGACCATGTGATCTTATTTAAGATTGAATTCCTCTGAAAGATTCAGCTGCCTATCTCTCACATAGGTAGGAACTTTTAAAATGCAAACATTAAACAAATTCAAAGTTTATTATTGTCAAATTATATTCATCCATATATTTCATCTGTGTGATGTGAAAATGATCAATTTATTTTACCACTGCTTCTGTGCATCCTGGGGAGATTATTTCTTGCCCCTCTTCCAGCCTGCTGAAGTGACGTTACTTTAACATTTGCTTTGTGTAAATTAATCATGCTGACATATCAGAAAGATTTTTGAGCATACTCCTAAACTGTGATGACAGATACTTCATTTGGTGAATCCATTTTGTTGTTGCTATTGATAACAAAAGCAACAAGAGGGAAGGAATGAGCCATGTTTCTTATCTTAGTTTTGTCTATACTTAATTGACCGTAGGGGCTGCAGTATTTCTGTTCAGTCTTTATTCATCAAAAAAAAAGTGTGTTACATACTCTAATAAATCAAAAGCTAATTTGGGATATGAGATGATACTTTCTTTGCAGCAGATGAAACAATTAGTAGCACTTCAGTTTTAATGTAGTCTGTGTTTGGGCCAGAGTTGCTAAGGATGACATGTTTATTCCATAGCTTGACAGTTTGCAAATTTTGTTACTTTCAGAGGAGTTCTTAGAGATGTTTTGGTCATGTGCTGTATGCTTTGGTAGGTTGACAGAGTTTGAAGATACACCAACCAGTCAGCTAACCATAGATGAGTTTATGAAGATTGACTTGGAAGAAGAATGTGATCCTCCTTCATTTACAGCTGGTCAAAAAAAATTGAAGATACAGCAGGTAAATTCTGAATTGGATGCTCTCTGTATTCTTTCCTCTGTCCTCCCTCTGTGCATTCCCTCTTGAATCAGTTAATGCTAAATCCTAACTGACCGGCCCTTGGTAAGGTTTAGTACATTTATTCTGAGGTCCTTGAGAGAAAGATGAGCATTAGTGCATATGATACCCATTAACTAAAGCTATTTTTTGATTTATTGGCAAAGGGATGGTTTCCCAATTAAAAATGTCACGGGATTGGAAACTGTGCACTGTTTTTAAGGTGATACCTGTGGTTAGGAGAAGTGCCATTACATAGAACTTTTTAAAAATAGATATGAAAACAATAACCCATTTACTTTAATGAGTCTGCTGGTGGTTTTGTGTGGTACACCACCTGCTTCCACAGAGATTAGTTTTCATGTGGCTTAATTTCTTTACAAATCATGAACTAAAGCTGGCAGCAGAGGAGGAAGATTTTACTGCTGTCATAGTCAGTTCTTACGTTATTGGCTTGTTAGAGTTTTTGCTTTCTCTAACAGTGCTATCATTTAAGGTCTGTAGGGGTGTTAGTGATGTTCTCAAGAACCAGCCAGGTGCTGTAGGTCAGAGCTTCACTGCCATCACCAGTGTTCTCTGTCTGGTGTGGGCACTCCAGTCTCAGCACTGTCCTTGCACTTCTCACATCTGCAGGCACAGTCACAGAGTCTGACTGCTGGAGAACAAGGCCTTTTATTTATAGCTCGCCAGAGTGAAGGCTCCTTTTGAAGTGTAGAGATGGGGGAGATAACATTTGAAATTGGTCAGTATTTTGAGACCTGTCTGTCATACCTATCTGACACTACAAAGTAATTTCAGTGGTGATTCAGAATCTGTTTATGCTTTTGAAATACCCTGCCATTCTCTGTGTCTATATACAACTCACAAACAGTTCAAAATTGTGCATATTTTTTTAGTAATTTCATGTTTATTTTGTTTATTGTCATTTCAGCTTGAGAAGGCATTATCAAAAAAGCTGGAGGATTTTGAAGGTATAAGTTGTGTTTAGTGTAACATATCACTCATTTCTTAAATATTACATCAATGGTTGCTGAGTTTTATTTTTATTTCAACACCACAGGAGAAATATCGAGCTACCAAGATGAAATAGAGATTGAATTAGAAAACAGTAGACCGAAAGCAAAAGGCGTATTTGCAAATTTCACTAAAGATGGTAAGTCTATAAAGTCTTACGACTCCTTAAATAGTACAGAGTTCAGATCTGGCAGTCTGAAGTGTATGAACATTATGGTGATAAATGTGATCATATATATGCTTGCACAGTACAAGATCTCTTGCGTTGGGGTTCTCTCTGCCAAATAGGTGGTTCATAGATCAGTCTTCAAAACAACCACATTGTTCATTGCAGGGATAGTTCATTAATGATTTCAGTTGTTTTTCTTTTCCTGGTGCAGTATAAGCTTGGCACTGGCACCTGAAATGTTTCTTTTCATCACTGAAAGTGCAGTGGACCAGTATCTAGACCCTTCTGTCGCCAAATTCCCCAGTTGACTTCCCATATGGAAGGGCTTTGTGCAGGTTGAACTGGCTATTTTTAATTTGTAATTATACCAGGAAATAGCTGACTTCTCTCACAAAGCCCTTTTACCTAATATGATAAGACGATACTTCTATTTTACATGATGATTGTAGTCACAAAAATACATTTTAATTGTCAAGGTAATGAATTTGAAGAGCATCTGGAAACTCCATGTATTCATACGTTGAACTAAAATATTGTGTATTTCTTTTACAGATTTCCTCTAAAGATTTTTGTTCTTTAAGTGAGTGCCTCTCTATTTATTTAGTTTCTGTAACAGATGGTACGCAATGTTCTGTTGGGTTTTTTCCCCTTATAGATTCTATAGAAGATAATGCCTCTAGCATACTTGGAGAGGAGGAGGCAGAAGATGAGGAACTAGAAGCAGCTGCTAATCACTTAAACAAGGACTTTTATGATGAACTTAATGAGAAGGATAGAGTTAAAAGAACTGAAGATGGGGAATGCAGAAATGGAAATGAAACTCTTGTAAGACCCCCCGCACTGGAATCCTTGCTTGGCCCACTCCCCACTGCTGCTAGTCTTGGCATAACAGAGTCTATCAAAGAGTGCATATCCACTAAGGACCAAGAGCCTGGTGAGTAGGAGTTCAGCTCAGAGCAGAAACTGGACACAGGCAGCCAGTTGTGGGTTTGCTGTGTCATTTCCATGTATCTTGTTGGTTACTGTGGTAGCGATTCCATGAATCACTGAGACGTCGGGGTACAGGAGCTGCGAGGCTGGATGGGACCAGTGGTCTTGGTTGTTGATGTGGTTGTTGACATCCTGCTCTTCTGGAAGCTGCAGGAAAATCTGGGGTGCCTAATTATTTTCTGAAGCCTGAGAATGTGTATCTCTTGGTTAAGTTGATAGTTGATTTGCAGTCATATGATAGCTGATGGGCATATTTCAAGCCATGCATTCTCAGTTAGGAAATTGGAGGAAGCCTATTCCTGTAAATAAATATAACTGGAAATTAAAACCCAAGTATGAGAATCTTAGATCAAGGCAGACTTTCTCAGGAGACATTTTACTGGAGTCAGACATGATGCAGTTTGAATCTGATTGAGAATCTCTGCAAATGGCAAACATTAAAAATGTTTGCAAGAGGAAATAACTGGTGTTATGCTTTTTTCTTTGATTCGGACTTCAATGTGTGTTGTGCTGGTTTTGCTCCATTTTTCTTGAAATCCCCAGATCTGTCTGCATCATACAGCTCTGTATATCACAGTGGGAGCAGGACTGATCAACTAAAGAAGCCAGTTTTGCCAGAGCCAGTATTGCAAACAGCTAGTCATCCAGGCAGGTTTGTTTGCTTTTTCATACATGTGCTTAAACTTCATGGAGACGGCATTTTTTTAAAATTCCTTTTGCATGTTAATAACTCTAAAAACAACATATCTAAGGGGCATTTTATTCTTTATCACAGTTAATTTTTCCATCATAAGACACACCCATGTGAATCTGTTTTATCAGCTTACTTGGAGGTCTGTGCAGCAGAACATTTTGTTATCTGGACTGTTGTGATGCTGATTTCTGTTCAGCAGTAGATGAACTGAATGCATTCAGATTCTTACTACATTAGTGTTCTGTCTCCAGAAACGTAGCAGGATGATTGCACGTTTTTATTTTGTACAAACAAATTCATACAGAAACAGTTGAGTGGTTTTGGTTTTGTTTTAATTACGATTAAGAAAATGGATGGCTCATGGCTTGTCTTCCTCCTGGAAATCAGTGATTCGTGTCGCAGAGAGGTCAGTCATGGCTAGAAGCTGTTGTTGTCTGGTTGGCCAGTGACCTGTAAAAAGGAGTTCCCAGTGATGGACGTTTCTCAGCTGGCATTGCTGTTGACCATTTTAATGGACAGGCTGAGGACTGAGTGTGAAGATGAAGCAAAGCTGGTGTAGCCAGGGAGGTTCCTCTGAGTCGGGCTCCAGGGAGGTGGGCAGAAGAGTGCAGGGCTGCTCATGCTGTGGCTTGTCTGCCTTTGCTGTCTGGTTGGCCAGTGACCTGTAAAAAGGAGTTCCCAGTGATGGACGTTTCTCAGCTGGCATTGCTGTTGACCATTTTAATGGACAGGCTGAGGACTGAGTGTGAAGATGAAGCAAAGCTGGTGTAGCCAGGGAGGTTCCTCTGAGTCGGGCTCCAGGGAGGTGGGCAGAAGAGTGCAGGGCTGCTCATGCTGTGGCTTGTCTGCCTTTGCTGTTTGTTTTCTTGCAAAAGTGGAGGATGTGCCAAGTGAACTGAATTTCGAAACCAAGCAGGTTTCAGTATGTTCACTCTCTTCTCCTGCATCTGAGAAATCATTGCAGGTGTTTGAACAAGCACTTATTTTCTTAACATGTTATGAAGCACATATGCAAAATTACTGTTTTGGTTTTATTTTGATTATAGATCCTGCCCCAATCTTGGTTGGATTCGGAGGTTTTCTTTGGATGGTGAGGAGGGTGTTTGAGGGTTTTTTGGGTAGATTTCTTTGTTGTTTTGTTTTGTTTTGGTGACTCCGCTAAATTATTTTAACAACTTAAAAGTTTTATGTTAAGCCCGATTCACTTTGGTTATGCCTGTACTGCAGTGTAGTCATTCTGGGTGCAGTTCCCAGCCTCCAGGCCCTTGCCGTGCGGTGCCTGTGTGGTGTGGGTGCATCCCAGTGATGTGTGTGTGCATCATCCCCCTGAGGACCTGGTTTCCATCAGGAAGTCACCTGTGCTCAGGAGCAGTAATGGAACCTTGATGTGTTTTGGGTGAGTGGGAACCAGGTCTAGCAGACAGGTTGGGAATTACACCTGGCTTGCAGCTGGCATGTTATTACGCAGAATAAAGAAAACCTCTTGTTAAGATGCCTCACCTTGGTTACCTTTGTGTCGTAGCTCTGAACCTGTTGAAAACCAGTGTAGATGATTCTGGCACCTCAGGCAGTGTTGTTGAGTTCTGCTTCGTAGCTCTGGGAAGTCTGGGAAGGTAGTACTTTCTTCTGTCAGACCAACTGGTACAGTTGTAAAACTTAGACATTTTCCAGGTTTGTGGGCCCTTCTTCAGGCCTGAAAAAGAAATGACAGTTTTCAAAACTAAATACAGGATGAGAGCAGTTGCTCAGAGTTTAATTTGAGATAGCACAGTTATAGATTGTCTTGAAACAAAAGTAGTTGGTAAGTGTGGAGGGAGGAGGGAAAGCTCACAAAATTCCCTGCATTTATCCTGTGTATTTGAGTTTGGTTTAGTGCAATTTATATTGTGAATCTCAGCTGGCCATGGCTTTGCTGTGGTAGTTCTTGTTCCAAGATCTAAGTCCATTGGAGCAGGGAGAGTGCTGTTTTAACACTGAACTCTTAAGGTGATGTTTTGGTCCTTCTCCACAGCTGGGTAAGTCATAGAGCGGGAACCTGTCCCTTCCCTCAGCCCGCTTCAGCCCTGAGTTATCTCTCACTATGTGGGTCAAGCTGTGCTGGAGACCTTATTGAGATGATTTGGTATCTCCTGCTGGGCTGCCCATGTTGTTGGATGGGTGTATCATGTCCAGCCAGTTCATCACTTGGGAGCAGCGTGCCTGGTGCTGCATGGTGAGGATGCCCAGCAAACTCTTGTGGTGATGTGCTGCAGGCAGGGCAGGTGGCTCCTAAATAGGAGCTCAGCAAACAGGTGCAGTATGTACAGTGTTTGGCCTCCTTAAATGCAGGGTATCTCTCCTGCTCTCTGTAATGATCTCTCTTCCTCAAAAAATGTCTGCTGCAGGTACCTTCTACAAAGTCTTTTCATTTGGCTTTGGCATGTGGTAATTCAGTTTATAATTACCTACATCAGCTGCTTTGGGATATCTTCCACCTTTGTGGAAGCAAAGTGCTACGGTGGCAGCAGCAGCAGGTTTCTCACAAACTGCTTGTGCAGATAAGACTTAGGCGCAGAGCTGAAATATTAGGAAAAAGTAAGTGTATTTTTGCTCCACTTACAATTGGTATTTGAGCAGTGTGAGCTTGTCTGTATGAATGTTTTATGAAAAGCACAGTATTTTAGCAAATTTGCATTACAAAGGCAGCATGTAAGGTACCAGGTTAATGAGTCTGAGGCCGTAAAGTGCTTAGAATAAACACTACATTTGACTGTTTTTTCCTACAAAGTGTATTAATTTGCAGAGACTTGAAGCTGAAAACTGTTTGGGTCTTTGCAAACTACTTTGTTCTTATTCTTCCTGATAAAAGTGCTTTATGGTGAGATCTCAGTTTCAGAGATGGAGGTCAGGTACATCAGTCTGTCCATTTTCCTGACCACGCAGCATCCCAGCATCCTCTCCACACTCCACAAGCTCTTTCTGATTCTCAGTTCCCAAAAAAAAGTGCATCATTTCATTTAGGAGACTGTCACAGTCAAATATCATGGAGTTTGTTCTCGAGAAATAACATCCTTTGGTGTGAAATTTCCCTCTGCAATTTATTTTTATGTCCCTTTTATACCACCTCAAATACTTTATCATCTTTCTTGGTGTTTCTGTCATTCTGATGTTTGCTGTGGCCAAGTGTCCTTCCCACATTGGTCTATACACTCTGCCCGTTCATCTCTTGCCACGTGAAGGAAAAGTGGGAAAGGTCTGATAGTAACAGAGATAAAGGTAAAATACAGGGTGTAGATTACTGAATAACTTTATATAACTTGCCCTTCATAATCTAGGTAAGGTTTGAGACCTGATTTAGGTTTTGTTTCGAATCAAAATTCACATGCAGTCATTTAGGGCAGTAATTTCAAGTAATGTGTGTGCGGTGGGTGGTAACGTGCTCCTGCACGTCCCCATGAAAGTAAGCGGCTTCAGCAGTGAGCAATCGCCGTGCAAGTACCGTCTTGTGCCTGGTTAGGCACCCAGTGAACTGCATTCACTGCTCATTTCACAGAGAATACATGGGAAAGCTTCACAATTAGCAGTTTGCTCATTTATTGCTCCTTGTATTTACGCCTCCATTACTGCTGCAAGCGTAATCTGACAGGGGCTGAGGTTGAAAGATACTGCCATTGATTTCTGTGGGTGTTAAAGACCCCATGCAGGCACTGTTCATTGATTGTAGTCCTTGTCCCTGTGTACCAGCGCCGTTCAGCTTCTTATTCAAGGAGGATGTGAAAAGTGGCTAAAGGTGATCTGATATGAGGTGGGGATGGGCTCATCCTTGTGGGTCATACTCTTGTCTTCTGGATTTCATCCCCTGCAGCTGCCAGCTCCCACTTCATACTTCGTCCTGGCCTTGGGGCTTCACCAGTCCTTCCATGAGCAGATTCAGCTCCCTCGCCCAGCAAGGAAAAATACACGTGCTCTATCCTCCTTCTTTTTTGTGACAGCAGCAGATGACCAGTGCCAGCAGTACTGTGGGCAGGGGAGATTGCAGAAATGTGACATTTCTGGCAGGGTCTGATCTGCTATGGAAGGATGCGTGGAGGTCTGCAGGCTAGAGATGGTTGGAGAAGGGCTGTTGATGGATGCATTTGCCAAAGAGAGTTGATGACCCGACCCAGGATCCCAGCATGGATTGCAGGATGGTGAGCAGCAGGCTCACTGCTGGCGCCATTGTTGCTCTATCAATGGTTGGGTGTTGGACACCTCCTTGTACTGATTTCTTCTTCCAGCATCCTTTCTTCCTCAGATTTTGTGTGAATACATCAGTGCCAACTGTTTGGAAATATATAAATGTATACGTTGCATACGAAAAGATCTGGGTTTTTTCAATCTGGAGAACAGATGTCTTAGGGGAGGCTTATCACCATGTTCCAATATTTAAAGGGTGGCTACAGAGAGGATGGAGACTCATTTTTTGCAAGGAGTCAAATGGAAAAGACATGGGGTAATGAATGAGATTTTGACTGGACAGAAGAGAAAATTTTGTCACAGTGAGATCGTCCTTTGGATTAATCTCCCTAGGGAAGTGATAGATACCCCAAAATAGGACACTCATAAGATTTGGCTGGACAGA
This sequence comes from Falcunculus frontatus, assembly GCA_013398115.1. Classification (NCBI taxonomy): domain Eukaryota; kingdom Metazoa; phylum Chordata; class Aves; order Passeriformes; genus Falcunculus; species Falcunculus frontatus. The sequence continues at coordinate 2,071,300 of VZRV01002986.1, forward strand.
ATGCTGGGCCATCTTGTGTAGGCTGTGAAGGGTTGGACCAGATGATCCTTAATGTCTCTTCCAACCTGTTATTCTTTGATTCTCTGATATAATCAGTAGAGAGAACATTATGAAGCCCTATTACAAATAATTGCTGCATACGTGAGAAATAAAGGTGAGTTTAGTGCTAATTGTGTTACATATTGAAAAGGCACTTGGTCATCAGTGCAAGTGTGTGTGTCCCCATCCTGATCACTCTTCTGGCCTCTGGCTTCAGCACCCCCATGGCTTCAGTGGTTTTATGCCCCACCTGTGGAAATGAGCCCTGTGCTTGATCTGCTTGGTGCCACCTTCCTTGTGCAAAGCCTTCCAAGCACTTTGAGGGTTTGCTCTTTGTCTCCATGTGCCGTTTGCTCACTGGAAAATATTTTCTGTGGCCGGACTAGCTCTTTCCCAATTCTGAGATCTAAACAATAAAAACCTTGGTACAAGCTGATCTTTCTCCTCTGGCCTCTCTATGCCTGTGCTTGGCAGTCTTGATAGGCTGTATCCCTGATTGAGCCTTCATTACGCCGTTAATGAGATGTGAAGCGCTTGCTGCAGCCAGTGCGGCAATACGAGACCACCAGCTGCTTTGAGTGCAGTTTTTTGATACCTGAAGTCTTGGGTATGAATTACAGATGACAGGATTTTCTTAGTTGGCTATGTATGTCACTCACACACAAGTACTGCATGTGCATGTCTCACTCCAAAATCCGTGTGCGTGTTTTTTCATGTAGGATCTTTGCATTTCATTAAGGGATAGGAATGCCATAAATTCATTCCATATTCATGCCTTGTATAACTGGAAAGGTTAAGGGATGAAAACTAATCATGGAGTTTGGCTGAAAGATTTCTAAACAAATTTAGAGAGGGGTTTTGGAGAGAAACCTGCAGTTTGTTAGAGCCATCAGGGGGATAAATTTGAGTGAAAGCATAAGCTGAATCATGTGATACATTTTTATGGCATTTGTGGATGTTTTAGGAATTTTCCAAAGGATTGGGTTACCAATACAGACACTCCCTATAGGAAAATTTGTGTCATTTTTGTCAGAAGTCTTGGTTGAAAAGTGCCCCAGAGTAATAGGTGCTGGGATCAGGAAAAGATACTGGAAATTTGGGTTCAGGTTCCTGAGCCAAATGAAGAAGACCCATCTGTTAAACCTTGCTTGTCCATGTTGCCTGTGAATGAATGCCCTTAGCACCTGGCTGACTGGGCTGGCTGTCCTGTTATCCCCCTCCTACCCCAACTGTTTCAGAGGACAAAGTCTCTTTATGTCCTTCTCCATCTCCTTCTTCCTTTTCTTTTTTTTTTTTTTCTTTTCTTCTTCTTTTTGCTTGTTTGTTTGTTTGATAAAATTCTGGTCTGGAATGGGGAATGTTTTAAAATCCTGAAAGCTTTTCCAGGCTTGGATTTTTTTTGCCTGCCTTGTCATGACTGCAGTGTGCAATGTGTCTTTTCTGTCTTGAATTTCTCCAATAAAAGCACGGTGGAAAATGAGCTTTATTTTCAGTTTGAGTAGTGTAAAAGCTTTACATGGCTCTTTGGTGGGTCTAACCAGCTGCTTAAGGCCTCATCCTCCCTTGTTTGAGGAAAAAAAAGGCAAAAAGCTGCTTTTTTCTCTGTCCGCTTCAGCTGGCTGCTGGCCATGGGCTCTTTGGAGAAGGAGGTGGCAGCAGGGCTGTGTCCCTGGCTTGGAGAGGTGGAACGTGTGGAACGGGGGCTCTGGTGTGTCATTCCATGTGAGATAATTGACATGTGTGTGCTGTGGCATAGATCCTGCTTTTCAGTGGAGCAAGGAGAAGCAGCCAGCCCCAGCAGGTTTTTTTATCCATTGTTTTCCATTGATTTGACGGGAAGTCCAGGTTTGCTGTCACCTGCTCTAGGCTTAGGCTTAAGGAGCACAGAGCTTGGCAAGCAGGGAGAAGAGGAGAAGCTCAGCTGGGGCTTTAGAAATGGGCCTTTTCCTGTACCTAAATAACAGAATTGCATAAGCAGTTGTTCCCCAAATACTAAGGGAGGGTTGTGTTTCGTGGTTGATTTAGATGCCTCAGCTTTTGTAGGTGCCAGTCTAAGGTTTTCCTTCTGTTGGAGCTTCTTTTCAAGGTTCTCTTCTCTCTGCACTCCCAGGCATCTGAAAAGATGCTGGTTCTCTGCGTGGGGGATACTTTCAGGGGCATTTATAATTGCTTCTGTCTTTCTGAGGGTCAATTCTCAAGGAATCTGTGGAAGTGTGACCATCTAAAGGATCACTATCCTGCTCTTAAACCTTGGTTGAAATAGAATCATAGAGTCACAGAATGGTTTGGGTTGGAGGGGACCTTTAGTCCAACCCCCCTGCAGTGATCAGGGACATCTTCAACAAGATCAGGTTGCTCAGAGTCCCGTCCAACCTGAGCTTTGATGTTTCCAGGCATGGGACATCCACCACCCTTTCCAGGGCAACCTGTTCCAGTGTTTTACCAGCCTCAGCCTCGTAGACTGAAGACTAAAATGAGACCTAGGGAGGTGATGTTTGGTGGTGATGACTCAGACACCTACAGGCACTCAGGAAACCTGGCTAAAAGAACTGCCTGCTGGTATAAGAATTATTTGATCCTCTTCTGCACCTGCCAGAACTGGAGCCCAGTAACGCTCACAGTTATTTGGGTAGGTGGCCCCTTTGCAGAAGAAACAGACATTCCTGCCCCGTCCTTCTGCCAAAAAGGAAGAAAAGTCACCAAAAAACTCAAGTGAAAACTGAAATTTTTCTTTATAGAACTGTGGAAAGTGAAATGTGCAGAGGCTACAGAGAGGACACTAAATTTGCAGGCAAAGCTGACCGCTCAGGGGGATGTTATCCAAGCAATTCATCACGGTATCTGAAATGTCAGGAGTGGAGGCCCGGGTTCAGTTCAGGGAGTCTCCATGGTCTCAGTTGTTATTGAGAATAAAGACTTATTAACCCAGGTCAAGGAGCCACAAAACGTGCCCTTGGAAGAAGGAAATACAGCACCGAGAGATTTGCAAGGCTTAGCTACTTTGGGTTTAACACGATGGGTAATAAATCCATGTGCGGTGCTGTGGTGGATCCCGACCACTTGGGTTTGTCTGAAAAAGCTAAAATAATCCTCTGTTTAGTACTTTATTTTCTTGTGGTACAGGTTCAGCTGTTAAAGGCGGTACCTGGAAACTGAAAATCCACTGAAGTAAACCCTTTAAATGGAGTGCTGTTTCTGCAAGGTTTTAATGTTTTTGTGCAGCAGTTGTATTGTTCCGCTTTTGTTCGGTAGCTTGGAATTTAGTTTGAAAAACTAATTCCTGTATCCTCTTAAGGATTAACTTCATCACACCCCTAAACACTTCATCTGTTTTGTTTGTTGGTCTTAAATCCGTGGGACTGTCACAGCAGGCAAGATGCATGGGCTGGACTGCGACTTCTGTAGATGACCCTTGTAATTAGGGATTTCAGCTGTGGCACTGCAGACTGGGGATGAAAACAGCCTTGAGTTTAGCCTTGTATAATTGTAGTTTGACATTTTTAGTTTGCTAAATGCTTTCATAACTAAAAGGGATGTATTATCCAATAGAGGAAGAATATTAATGTTGACACTGTTGGCAATTAAAAACAATCCTGGAAACTGAGTTTTACTACTCCTGATTGCTTTTGAAATAATTTGTTTTTCAAGGTTACTTTAGGATTGGTTCATTTATTAGGTCTTTTTTTCTTGTGTGACAATGAGATAATTGCTATTTATTTTTTATCCTGCAAGCAATTATAATCAAAGCAGCCAAATATAGAGTCTGCTTTGACCTGGAATCAGAGTGACCTGTCAACATGAGGCTACTGTAGTCTTCAGATTTTCAATTTAATTTTATTTCATAGGCGCTCACCAGAATGCATTCAGCAGGGCTGAAAAAATTGTGGGTAGAATTTTCAGTGTTCATTAATTACAGTGGTGCAGAGCCGAAGAAGTGGGCAGATAAGAACAACTTTGGGTTGGTTATTAATAGCAAAAATTGTGATCTTTTATCTGGGGTTGGGTGGACTGTGTTGGGCCAATGTCCCAAGCGGTCAGAGGAGGAGATGCTGGCAGGCTGCCAAGGGAGGGGTAGCTGCAAATTAAGGGAAAATTGCAAACAGTTGCCTCTAGGGACTTTCTGCAGCCAAGTTTTGCTAAAAGGAAGCAGAAGATACTTTATTTTTTAAGTTAGCAATATTAAGGTAAAGCTCAGCTTTCATGTTGAAACATACATGTACACCTAAGATTGTAGAAGTTGTTTTCTGTTGTGAAAGAACCGGACATCTTCAACTGTGTAGTAGGAATAGGGGAATGAATATGAAATAAGAATGAGTAAATAATGTTGTTAGGTAGATCCTGGAAAGAATTTAGAGCAAGGAACGAGGCTCTTGAGACAGGTATAAGTGCAGAAGCCAGAAGTAAACAGCTGTGCAGGGGGTGGAAGGGTACCATTTTTCAGCAAATTCAGTGCTTACATGCCATGTTTGATTTAGTTGCAGTGGGGAAGCCACTGTGTGCTCACAGATAGGAAGGAAATAAAATACTGCTCTGTGACCAAATCCTTACCACTAGCATGGGATCAGGGCAAATGTCTGATTTTGGGAGTTATGCTTAATGGTTCTTGTTAATTTCCTACTAAAAGTGGAAAATGCAAATCTACAATACCATCAAAGTCATGTATTGAAATGCAGCAGCATCTTTTCAACATGAAATGGTGTCACTGGTGGCAGCCTTGTATTCTGGCAGTGGTTTCCATTAAATAAAATATACTTTAGTGAGAAGTTGCTTTTCCATGAAGTCCCTTTTCTCATTTTAAGCCAGAGTTTTTGCACTTAGTGGGAGCATTGCTTTTGTGTCTAATGGCTCTGTAGCTGCTGCAAGACTACCACAAAGCTCCTGTACGAAGTTCTTTCCCAAGAGCGAAGACAAAATCCCTGTTTTATACTGCACTGTTTGGATTTGGCCTCCAGTTTAAGACAGAGCAGGTGTGTTGGGATGTTGTGGGTGCTGTTGGTTGAGGTTAAGAAGTGTCTTGCCTTACTGGCTCATCCCCCTCCTATCTGCTGGCATCGGTGCACGTGTGGTTGCCTCCCTCACCTGGGTCTGTCAAAAATGTCACAGGCTCATGCAGGCTTTTAATAGCAGGGTTATTTTGATGCATGTATGGTAGGGAATGACACCTTGTCAGGTGCAGTGGAAGGTGGTGGGGAAGCAGAAGGAAGGGGAATGGCTGAGTCAGGGGGGAAGGAACCAGCTCCCCCAGGGTTGGAGGAGCATTTCAGAGCATGTGTTTGCAGCAGCAAAGAATATGTATTTTGGAGGCTGAGAGTGGCATTTGTGCTTGTGCTGAGGTTCCAGTGCTGGAAAGGTTTTACAATCCATCAGTGACTTGGAATGGGCAATTTCAGATCTGCTGTCACTTTATATGCAGCGTCTTTGTAAAGAGTAAGGTTGATGCTCAGAAGTTCAGCTCCAGAAGTGCAACATTTAGAAATCTGGGAGCAACAAAGAAGTTTGGTTTAACAAGGTGGGGAGGGAATTCAAAAAGGTAGGCTGAATTCTCTCCGGAAAAAACCTCCTTTTAAATTTAAAGTTTATTGCTTTATCTCGACTTTCAGAAAACCTGCATGAAACTTCCTTGCCTTTGAAAGCTTGATAGAAAATCTTGAAGTACTTTGACTGAAACAGAAAATTTAATAGTGAGGCATTTTGAACACCGAACGATGTTTGTGGGCAGGTAATTTAAACAGGTACTAATATGAAACAGTGTTGTACTTGAAAGGCTACAACTGGTGTACACACATAAATGGGGTGGAATATCACTGGGAGCAATAAAATCTAGGGATGCTTCATACTTCTTTCATTGCAAACAATTTTTATGGCATGGCCTGTGAAGCAATTGAAATGCAGAGAGCTGGCACATCACTAGATTGATAATTCCTCCTGCTACTTCTCCAGCTTATTCTCAGTACAGATGTCCCCAATTCTTTCTTTCTATCACATTAAAGTTTCTTGTCTGATTCAATTTCATGCCTGCCTCAAACGTAGCATTTTTCAAAATTGTCCCTCCAATTTATTTTTTTTTCCTCTTTAAAAGTTTATATCAGATGAAACCTAACTGCTAGTTTTTATCCCAAGGTTTACACTTAAATTTTTAACAAGCTCATTTTTAAGATTGGTCTTCCTTGAGAGAGCACTTGGCTGATCCATCAATAATTACGTAGTAATAAAACAACTGTGTAAAAATGGCACCTTCGTGCTGAACAGATTGGTTTGCAGAGCCACTGACAAAGATGAATGTTTATGACAATTTACTACTTTTGGTTCTGCAGATGCAATAGAGCTATTTTCTTTTTGGCTTAAGTGTCACAAAAAGTAATTTCCAATTGTGGAATCTTTATGATAATAAGGATGTATAACTAGGAGAGCCCAGACCGACTTACAAATACCAGCATGAGTTTGCAATGCTGGTAATTTAGAACCAAAAAAACCCCAGAGAACATTTTTTATTTCATTTCATTGCTGAAAATTTTTTTTAAGCAGTCACTGGGAGAGAACACACAGGGAATCCTACAGTGTCATGTAGTTACTCTTCTGAATTAATTGCTATAATATTAATTGTTGATTCCTCAAAAATTGGCAAGTTTCCTCATTCTCTTTGCTGCATCCAAAGATTTCTACTGTTGATCTTACTACAATGTGAAGAAAATGTAATGTCTAAAATTAACGCAAAAGCCTGAAATTGTTGTTCTTATTTCCATTATTGTTTCCATTATTTTTTAAGTGCCAGCACAATTAAGGCTGTGATTTGGATGACTTGTATTGTTCAAATCTGTCCTCTCCTTTTGGGCAGAATAACATACTGTGTAAGTTTTTATGGCTGGTAGGTGCATAATTTCGGTCAGCCAAGCCAGTTGATTGCAGTGTCACCACGGTGATGATATTGTCTCTTGGTAGCAGCTGAGCAACACCTTGAGAATTAATCCATTTTGTGGATGCAGATGCTGGGATCCGTGCCCTTGCAGCCTCCAGCACAGCCTCTGGGTGCTCCTTTGCTGGATTTCCCCCAGGTGATGCCAGGGTACAGATGTCTTGGCACAGCCACACTGGTGCCTGTCGGTGGTGTCAGAGCTATAAGGCTCTTTCATCAACTTGCAAACCTCTTCTGGACAAAGGCCAAAATTCCTGGGTTCTTTCCCATTGCTGCCAGAAATAGTGCCTTGTCCTTATGTTGGGTCTGTTACTCCCAGTTTGAAGGGAGGGGTGCAGGTGGTCCTTCTCCCAAAAGGCCCTCGAGTGGCAAAGCCCTGGCTTCATCCCCTCGGTCCCTGGGGACGATGGCAGAGCCGAGCTCCACGTGCCTGGTTTGAGCTGTTCCACAGACGAGTTTGCTGCCACAGCCCTCAAGCCTTTGTGGCAACTTGTAGCCACGTCAGCAAACACTTTCAACCCGGATCGTTCATTTCAGCTGGCAGTTGCTGACAGTAATGTTCCTTTGCTTGGCTTTATTTTAGCATTTAATGATTTTTATGTTGGTTTTGATGGCGTGAAGGGAATTGCATGGGAGTGTTTTGTCTGGACTTTAGTATTCTCAGCTTCATCTTGCTAGCAAGATTTAAAATCTTAGTCCTTCAGGAGACAGGGCTTTTGTCTGTGCACCTTGCAAACTCTTCCCTCATCGGTCCCTTCTGTCAGCCCATTATCCTGGGCTTATTTCACTGCACAGTTCATGATGCTAAAGTTTGCTGTGGAAAGAGTTTGCCTAGTTAAAACTAGCATAAGGAACAATCCATCTATTCTTACCTAAAGAAGTAAAAGAAATACAATATAAATAAACGTTTCTTCCACAGAAGAGGAAGGTAGATCTGAATTTGAAATCATGATCTGGTGGGATTTCGTAATGAAATAGTAAAATGTTATCCAGAACTTACTTTCAGAGGATAACTTTGGTTTTATTAATTCAAAATAGACTTTCCTGATTTCAGAGTAATCAGTATTACCTGTGGTGTTGAATGTGTTTAAATGAATTGGTACAAGAAAAGTACGTCGCTCTCTCCCAGTGGGCTGTGGACATGCAGTCATGTTCCTGAGAATGGGTGCCATAATACTGTGTGTTATGGAGAACCTGGATTCAGCTCCAGGAAAGCATCATTATTCAGTTAATTAAAGAAGAACAACCCTGATACTATGCCATATGCTGTACAATAAAATGTCTGCATGGCAGAAAGAGCCATGAATCCTTTCAGTGTATGTGAGGCTGAGACATGATTTGTGACTTTCTGCCTCTGCAATACCGTGTTAAGTAGAGGCATAATATATTCAAATAAAGAATTAATTACATGTGGTTGTAGGACCTTATCTTTTCCAGTGAGCTCTTTGAAATGCTTACCTGGTTTTTGAGACTTAGTAAAATCTTTCCAAAGTCTTTGCTTTGCTCTGCAGCTAATCAACATTTAAGCAGAGTCCTTTGTGTGCCTGTAACCTGGAGAGGACGGCCAGATTGAGGAGAAACTGTAAAATCAGCAATGCAGAACTTAGCTAAAATGACATATGAAGTAAAGTCCTGTTAGTATATAAACTTTATATACAAGTCAGATGTTGAGATTAATCATAAGGACAGGTTGCACAAGCAGATGGCTGGCCTTTCTGATAGCCATTAGCTTGAAAGGCTAGCTTTGAAACCAGCTCTGTGCTTTATAGGTGAATCATGCTGCTGGGCTTTGTTGGGAAAAGGTTATTTCTCCAGCTCCACCAAAACCTCCTGTGCACGGAAGTGCCTTTTCCCACTGTTCCTGAAGGATAACACAAATTATTCTCCAGGAACTTCTCCGCAAGTTCCTTCTTTTGAAGAGCTGTGGTGTCAGAGGGCATTCCAGTGCTGTAATGGATGGATCTCAAGCATATGGAGTACACATGCTAATTGTGCTGTGCTTATGGATCAGTCTGTCCAAATGCCAAGGCCTCAGAGCTGCTGCAGGCAAAATGTTAAAATCCTTCTCCTCTGTCTACTGTGCATCTGGGAAAAGGTTCATTGCAGTCACTAAAACATGGGGGAGGTGAAGGATGGAGCCCACACCTGTCCTCCAGAGGAGTTTCTGCAGTAGCTGTGCTGTCTGCAGCAGCGTGTCCTGCAGCGTGGCCAGATGACTGAGGGACCTTGCTGTGCTCCACTGGCACCTGGAGCCACCCAGGCAATGCCTGTACTTTGCATTGCAGAGATCCTTATATGCTCCATATATATAGTTGCCTGAATGGACACAAAACTGCCTCAGTCCCTGGGGCAGGGCTCCTTCGAGAGCTCTGTTTGGTCCAGAGCAAGATAGAGAAGTACTCTGTCACCTCCGTGTTTCTCAGCCATTAGGCATGGTCAGAGACAAAAAGATGACACTTCATCTAACAAGAAACAGTGCAGCCACTGTGATTTTTATTTAAAAATATGGTCTGTGCTGGCTACAGATCTTTGTTGCATAATGGACTGATGGTCTCAACAGATCTGCATTTCTGTAGCTGCCACCTTTTATGAATTCAAACCAAGTATCTCCTGCTTCCGTGTTTGTTTACCCCAACTGGTGATCCTGCTCACTGAACCAGTCAGGATCTTATGTGTCCTTTCCCTCTTCTCTGTGTCTCTGATAGTCCTGGCAGCATGAAACTCTGCCTGGTATCTGCTCTGAGTCCAGCCCCCATCCATCTCAGAGGCTTTTCCTTTAGGCCAGATTCCCACCTTGCTTTTGACGGGGGAGCTTCTGCTGTTGCCTGTTATTCTATTTAATAATAAGAATAAATTTTTACCTTCTCTTTCCTCTCCCCTTCTCTATAATTCCCTGCTTGCTATTTCTCGTTAGCAATGAGGGAAGGAAGAAGCTGGGTAACAAAATGAGAACTTTCTTACCTAATAATTTTCTTTCAGTTAACAGCTTCTCACCATTCAGCCTGCTTGGACAGTGTGGTAGATGGCCAGGACACAAATTGATTTTTTTTCCCTCTAAATAAAGGCTTGGGTATCTAATTTCATACTCTATATTTTGATGTTGTCTTAATGCTAATAATTTTCCTGAAGCATTTCTGCAATCCAGGTGTCTTTTGGTGGCTGATGCCAAGCTTGTCACCATAAGTGAGTTCTGAACCTGAAAGGGAGGGGTAGAAATCAGCCTGCTTTTCTTGAGAGATGGTAAGGGTGACTAGAAGAAAGTTATAAGTGGAAAGTTCAACTCATTTCACTTTCTTGCTCATCTGGGTAAGTTATTTTTGGTAGGCTGTTTTTGACCTGGAGCAGCTCTTTGGTGCAGTTTGTGTTGGAAGGGACCTTAAAGATCATCTAGTTCAACCTCCCTGCCATGGGCTGGGATGCCACCCACTAGATCAGGTTGTGTATGTTGTATATTTATATGGCTGTATGCATTTAAATTTTTTTCCTGGTGAAACAGAAATTGATTCAAAGTTAAAAAAATATCCTAGTCCAAGCAAAATTCTGGGATTTGCTTTTAAGTTGTCTGTAGTGCAGAGCTCACCATTGTGTTTTATTAGGTGTGTGGGGTGACTGGAGGAGATTGACTTCTCAGTAAAACGTGTGCTGGGGTGGCTGAGTGCTGGCCAGACAAGGATCCTGGGCTTGCAGGGATGGACAGCAGAGCATTTAGTGCCCACAGCAAGACCTGGCGAGTTGCACAAATGATGCTTCAGCACTTAAACATTAAGCCAGCTGTTCCCTTTGCGGCTGGCTCGGGTGTAAAGTGCTCTTGCTGTTTTACATAGTGGTCTGGCAGTGTGGGGAAAGTGAGCTGGAGTGGGATCTGAGCCTGGCTGCTTTTGCTGTCGGCTCTCCAGGGTGTTGGACTGCCCTCGCCCTCTGCCAGAGATAACGGCAGTGCTCTGCCCTTGTGAGGTTTGGAGAGGGGAACTGATTGAGATGCTGATCAGTTCTTCTCCTTGGCCTCTCCCTTTAAATAAACTGTTACTCTTGGATCCCCCTGTGCAGATTTAAAAAAATGCAGAAAATACAAGCCAGAATACACCAAAAAGAACGAAGGCTGGGGGAAGGGTAAGAGGGGAGAAAAGATGCCAAGAACAGCATAAAAAGGCAAAGGAGGAAAATACAGCAGGGAATCGGTGATCAGCTGGAAAAGCACAATAAGTAGGGGAAATCTGTCTTTATAGTTCCCATTTTAAAAAGTTTTAAGTCCATAACTGTTCAGGCTGGAGGGGGTGAATGTATGAATGTAGGCTGAGGTGTGAGTGTGTGGCACCTTCGGCCCCAGCGCCGTGGTCGGTCTCGGCATTTCTGGGTGCAGAAATCACAGGCTGGAGAAGACTTGGGTCTGTGCATGGGAGCTCTTACCATTTCCAGGGTTTGGTGCTGAAAAATGTCATTTGTGGTAGTTAGGTAGTATGTTTCTGGGTGGGTATTGTTCGGTTAGATCATTGCTTATTGGTTCCATCAGCAAAAGATAGTTCTTTTGATACTGTTCAGAGCAGTCGTTCTCTGAGCACTGTCATGGCAGGGGGTTGTTAGCTCAGAAAAGAATGACGGGTTACAACAAGCAGGTTGCATAAACCATGCTCTTTTTCATTGTTTTCCAAAGGTGTTGGGGGAACATTAACTTTATTCCAGAAGAAGAACATCTGCTGCTGATTTGGAGGACAGTGTCAAGATGTTCTTCAGTTCAAAAGCCTAATTTTCATCTGTATTTATTTTGGGAGGTTGAAAGGGTTTTTTTCTTAAGGGTTTTTTATATTGCTGTGTAGTTCAATGAACATGAGCTTACCTTTTCAAAGAAAATTCTTCAGAATCAGAGGGGTTTTGTTTATTGCTGGACTGATTTTGTACTACCTGCTTTAGAAAAATATATATTGCAGGGAAGATTTCTGGAAAGAATGGGGAGATTAACTGTTTCTCTGAAGTATTAAGTTTAAGTTAACAAGTTTCCATGTCTGTTAGATGAGTGGTATAACCCCTAACTGGATATAAAATATGAGGATGTGGTTTGGTTAGATCCTCTGTGGATTATGAGGTGAAACAATGGCATTTGTTTCAGTATGGATGTGCTCTCAGGAAAGCAGCAGGGTTGGTGGTTAGGTGACTTTTTTTTTTTCAAAATTGAAATTTAATTTATAAAAAATATGTTCGCTATCTAATAAAAGTTCTGTGAGAGTGATTGACTGCAGGAAAAGCTTTTCTCATAATTTATTCCCATATATCATTAAGCACACAAATTTGAAATTCCATTCCTGTGATGGAGTAATTGTTCTGCGACCACCATAGGAAGGTGGCTGATGGGGGAAGTCTGTCAGGTGTCACTCAGCTGTGCAGAACAGACAGAGCATCTGGAGCTTGAGTCTCAGTATGGGGAAATGGACGCAGGCATTTAGTAAAGATGGGTTTCTAATTCTGCGCTGCGTTAAGTCCCAATGTTGTAGGAAACCTTCTGCCTACAGCAGATGGGCCCAATGCAGTGACTGCAAACCAGCCGGGGCTGGCCCTGGCTGTTGCTCTGCTTTGCTTTGTGAGAAAGTCCTGTTTTCAGTAGACAAGAGTGAGGAAATAGCTGATGAGCTTGTACATCCCTGCTTTTGTACAGGCTGACCTTGCACAGCTGCAATAGTAGAGTATGTGGAATTTATTTTTTTTTATTAAATTGTGCCTTTTCCCTCTTTGCTTTCATTTGCACCATTTTGGGCTTTGCCTCTACACTTCTTACAGGCCAAATGCAAGGAGCTGGCCAGTGGGCACTTTGCAGAGGCAGGGCTGTGTGCCCTGGCACTGCTGGGCAGCCCGGCGCCGCCGGCAGCGCTTCCCACCATCCCTCGTCGGCAGGAATGAATGTTTCTGGGAAGACGGGGCCTCGCTCTGTGTGGTGTGATGTGTTTGCTTTCTCTGAGGAACTAGCAGGCTGGAAACTTGGCTTTGGCTGGAGAGGACCCCTTAACCTTGCCTTGGCAGAAGGAAATAATAAGGTGACAGACTTCATTTATCTTTATACTGTGTGCGTGGCCTCGTGTGCTCCGTACACCATCAGACCTAAATCCTGGTGTTGATTTGGCACTGTGAAGGGGTAGGCTGTAATTTTCAAGGTGGCTTCAGGTACAATAAAATAAAAAACATTTTCTCTTGAATACGAGCATACACGTCATGTGTTTTGTGACCTTATTTCATCAGTAAGCGCAATTAATTTTGCTCTATCCTTATGTTTTGTTTTTGTGGAGTACTTCTTCTATGACAGCGCATGATTATGCTGCTGAAGGTGAGCGGGGGAAACTGGAGCCCTTGGCAGCTGCAGGGTGTGTGCTGTGGGATGGGAGCATGGCAGGGTGGGCTGGGATTGCACAAAGAGGTGCCTTACCTGGAGCAATGGGGTTAGCAACAGCTTAAAACAGCCAGGATTACCTCCCAGCCTGCTCCCGAGGGAGGCTCCTGCCCTGTGTTAGTGAAACTCGCAGTGTTCTCTGCTCTTAAGGCCCCACAGGCTCTGCTCATGCCTTGATGTGTGGTGTGTTCTTTTGCACCCATTGATCCTTGTGCTTCATCATGTGCTGCTGCTGCTGCTGGTGCAGCATTTTCACATCCATTTCTCCTCCCTGCCCGGTCCCTACAGCACGATCACCATGGCACTTTGCCCGCCACTGCTCCCCTCCCGGTTACCCACCCTTAATGACTGTTCCCTTCACGCCCCTCGCTAAATCAGTTATCTCCCCCTGCAGATGGGTTCGTGTCCCCTCTGATCAGCTCATCAATTACATCCTGGCGCAGTTGGCCAGTGCCTTTTTTGACGCTAAGCCGCCACCTTCCCTTTGCACTCGTTGCGGTTCCCCAAAGTGGCACCGGCATCGCTCATCAATTTGGGCTGCTAAAGCATTTCTGCCCATTGGGTCCCTCCAATGGTCTGCGGGAGCTTTCTGTGGCTCCCGTTGGATTTAATCCTTCCCTGGAGAGCAACAATCAATCCCAGTGTTTCTGCAGCCCTGGGCTCAGGTTGTTTGGTTTGTTGCTTAAGGATTTTTGTACCTGAAAATGCATCTCCCAACTCTTTTCAGATTTTGTCATGCTCTGGCCCCAAAGTATTTCTTAAATACTGTGAGTGCTTAGTGTCTGGTGTTGTGCCAAAATTAGGTGGAAAGGTTCTTTGTTTAAACTCTTTGACTGCTATGAAACGGTGTGATGAAGGATGTATTTGCTGCATAGGACCAGAGCACCAAGTGCCTTCTATTATATCTGCTCCAGAGGATTTCCTGGGAAGTGTTCAGCCTCCATTTCTGTCTGTAAGGAAATCCTCTTATCTGGGCAGAGCAATAAATAGTGCTGCCTCCTGTAATAGAAACAGAAAAACACATTCTTCATGTGGCTGTTTTTAAAAATGTGGGGTTTAAAATATATCGGGTGGAATGATTCTTCTGTAATAAATCCCCATAATAGTGTGCTATGTATACATTTAACTAGCTGCACAGAGGTAGGGACAGGGGCAGAGGGTGTGTTAAAAGAGGGTTTAGTGCGCATTTAGTAATGACAAGAACAGTAAATAATCCTACAGGTTTACAAACCTAATCCCCAGTGTCTGATTGTAGCCCTCATGTCTACTGGAATTGGTTGGAAAGACATTAAAAGGCTGTAAAAGGAGGGCTTTGGGGGAGTTTGTTTTTAAATTTTTGGGGAGCTGGCTTGGTGATTGATGGTTTTAAATAGTATGAATGTAGCTGATTCAGTACCTTGATGGAAAGCTCTAGAAGTGCCCGTCCTCCTCCACTTGCTACAGAGACGTTGGGTGAGGATGGAGTAGGCTGGTCCTTCCTCTAAGCTCTTCCTGATGATCCTTTCATTTATCAACTGGATTTGGAGGGAAGGGGAGGAGTGTTGTTGTTTTAAATGCCCAACTTATTTTTTGCCTGTGCCCTGCAGTAAAGTGGTTGTTTTTCTTAACAGAAGAAATCCGTGATGTCTCAGAGCTGTGCCACGTGATGCTACTGCTTTTAAATAAGCTCTTAAGAGGCTGGACCAGATGTTGGCCACATCTGTGTTTTTATTTCGTTGAACATTTCATTTCGGCCCTTTTATTAAAAGAGAAAATGATAATTTAGAAATGGCTTTGAAAACTTTAGCAGCTGGGAAGATCTTTCTGGTATATAAAAAAGCAATGGGTTTGCTTTCCATGACCTGCAGTGAGCCATGTAGCATCAAGCAGACGGATATTTGTGGCTGGTAGGGTCTACTCCTGTTGGAAACGATTGCCATGGAAATTTTCATGCCAAAATGGATGCATTTTATTTTGAATTGGCATTCTGTAATGAAACATGTATTTTTTTTCTCAGTGAAAGCATTAAACTAGGGATTTGAAGGCACCTTCACTTCTGAAAAACCCATTTAATGAATGCCTATCGCCCTGGCAGGAAAAAGGAAGATTTGCAGGCAGAGGGATATCCTGCAATTACTCCCTCTGCTGCTGTTATGGGGTCTAAGAAATGCTTATTATGTGTAACTTGCTTCTGGATTCTTCTCTGCAATTTAACAGTTGGAGAATGAGTTTTCTGTCCCTATTGCTAATTGATCCAATGAGAAAAACTGGCACCTAATTCAGTAACAAGTTATATTTAAAATGACAAGTGAAATTGTTCATGGTGCCTGAAATTGCATCATTTTCAGTCTGGCATGTTAGGGCTGTATAAGAGAACAGGCACCTACTGTACTGTGACATATTAAATTTTAAACCTCTGATCCAAAAATATAGCTGGGTATAGGAGGAGCAAGGTGTATAATGATGAAAAGCAGTGGCAGCTTGATTTCAGTGGGATATTTTTATTGTTTTTAAGATGCTTTGGCAGTTTTTACAACAGTAAATGTTGGGATCAATTTTATGTAAAGTTGAGCAGTGAGTTGAGTATGTCCATCACCACTTCCAAGTTTTAATTTTCTAACCTATGATTTTCAGAACTTACTAGTGATTTTCAAGGTCGGCTCCCTTTTTATTTGTCTCTAATTCCAAGCCTGTGTGGACAGTGGACAGTTTAGTTTATCTGCTACAATGAATGTGGAAGAAAAATAAGTCCTTTATTCATGCAGGTAAACCAGACTGATTTTTTTTCCTAAAAAAGCCTTGAGGGAACAAAAGGTAGAAAACACAGTGAAGGTGGAGGCCATCCCCCTTTCTGTCCTACAGCTTGGTGGTTAAAGTGCTGCCCAGAATATGGGACACCCAGTTCAGGTCCCGTTTTTGTATGAACTCCTTCCAAGCCAGGAGCCAAGGTATTCTGGTCTGGACTCCCCTTGCACTCTGCTGTTGAGCTGTTTTATTTTATGTGATGGAATATTTCTTGGACCCAGGTGGACCATCTCCTGGGAAGGTGTCTCAGACACTGTACTACAGTATTTAGTCCTTTCCGTGGTGAAAATTCAGCCATTTTGCTCACTGGGGGTTTCTCTCTCAGTTCCAGCAGGAGAGAAGTGCAGTACTATCTTGCAGAATACCCTGCACTCCCTTGTGTGATTCCTCTCCACTCTTTGAATGATTATGCTTTGCTAAAAAAATTCCAGTCAGTTGCATTAAAAAGGCAGCAAAGCACCGGGATGTGTTTTGTCACCTTGCTTTTCCTACCCATCCTGAAGCCAGGGAGTGCTTGGCCATGTCCTGGGGGTGCATCCCTGCTTGGCTGGTAACAGGGTGCCTGCATGAGGAGCTGCTGGCACTGGTGCAGAAAGTTCTGCTCTTACTGCACTATGCAGAGATCAGACCAGAAGAAAAGCATATGTACTGATCAATTATGTAGTTATTATAAAATCTTTTGTACTTCTAAAATATTTCGGGGAAAAAGGGTTGTAAAGTAAATCAGGTGCCTGGGACTAATGTACGATTAATTTCTAAATGTAACGACAGTGAGAAATGTTCTTTAAAGCCTTTTTGGTCAAATTAGCACCAGATTATTTGAATTGGTAAAGTTGATATTACATTTATGAGACAATCTCAGGGAAAAAAATCAAAGCATAGTGTTACAGAGGGCCGGAGAACCTCTGCTGTGAGGAAAGGCTGAGAAAACTGAAACTGTTCAGCCTGGAGAACAGAAGGCTTTGGGGTGACCCATCTGCAGCTTTTCAGTACCTTAATGAGCTACAAAAGAGCTGGAGAGGGACCTTTTACAAGGGCATGGAGTGACAGGACAGTGGGGAATGGCTTTAAACTGATAGAAGGTTTAGATTGGATATTAAAAAGAAATTCTTCACTGTGAGGGTGGCGAGACACTGTAATGTGCTGCCTGGAGAAACTGTGGATGCCCCATTCCTGGAGGTGTACAAAGCCAGGCTGGATGGGGCTTTGAGCAACCTGCTCTGGTGGAAGGTGTCCCTGCCCATGGCTGGGATTTGGAACTAGATGATTTTTAGGGTCCCTTCCAACTCAAATCATTCTATGAATCAATGCTGTTCCTTATGACAGGACATTTTTGAGGGGTTAAAACCCATTTTGCATGTGACTTGGGGTGGAAAGTATAAAATTTTCTGTTGGTTGTTTAAGGTGGATTTTGAAAAGACAACTCGTGAGTGCTCAGTGGCTGATCCCAGGGAATGTCTGTTGAGTTGAGCAGCCAGACCCTTTGCGCCACCTCAGGAAGCTCAACGTTTATTCCTGACCAGGTGTTTTGGTTGGATTCCCAGCCTTGTGATTTCACGTACTTCAGGCAGCTGATTTAAACCCCTGACTTTTGCCAAGCAGGTCATTGTTTTATCTTCTGGGAATGCTCTTCATTCCAAGCTTTGTTTGACTTTACCATTTGGGTGCCATAACCTGCCATTGGATCCAAGAGCTGCTGCTGGCATCACCCTCTGCTGATCCGGCACTGCACAGGAGCACCAGGCTGGGGAATCAAACCACTCAAAGATCTTGGGTTGTGGGGAGGCACATCCCCAGTACTGGGGAGTGGGAACTGTGAACATGCCCAGCTGTTCTGCACCATTTTGGTTTTAATTTGTTATTGCAGACTGTTGAAACTTAATTTGTTTATATTTTTCTGCAAGTGAACTGGTGAGGTCATCTCTTGTTTGATCTTTATTAGATGTAATGGAGATGACCAAGAAGATTGCTTCATTCCCCAGCATAAGGCTTTGTTAAATAATTTGTTTTCTTCTCTACCTGGACTATATTAATAGTGTATTACTATAGTTCTTTAATGTGATGTGGAAAATCAGGTTTTGCAGCTGTATGCTGTGCCAGTCCCAAATTAAGCCTCAGTTCTGTGCTGTTACGCTTTTTAATGGACGGAATATTTAAAAATTTGTTTTCAGAAGTCTTAATAACTACCAAACTAGCAAAATTGCAGTGAAATTGTAATTACAGAGAGTCAAGAAGAAAGCCGTGGTGTGACTGTTGGCAGTGGCCTGTGCTGCTTCCCTGAAAATAGAAAATATTTTCTAAGTCATAATTCAGAGATAGATTACTGACCTATATACTCTGACAGAGAAATTTTTGTTATGATGAAAGAAAAGCGATCATCTTTTTAAAATGGTTTCCCCGGCTTCCTGCCGAACATTTGTAGCTGTAAATTAAAATGAGTGATAAAAAGGCTACTGGAAGACTCTGGCAGATTTTTAGCACTGATGAAGACTGTGCTGATTCCTGAATTTTAGATTAATTCAACGTGGTGAATTTGTGTGCGTGAAGTTCTGTATTGAAAATACTCAGCAACACATTAAACCTCCCAGATGAAGGCGGAAGGATGCAAATCTCTGAAGGACAGGCCTGAACTGTTACATTACTGCAGAACTTAAGCTGCAATAGATTTTGGACAAACATATGGCTGATTAAAATGTGTTCTTTTCTGTAGGTGAGAATACAGGAGATGGCGAATTAGATCTGAGCGGGATTGACGACAGCGAAATAGATCGGGTAAGGTGCCCTGTTGTTCCAGGTGTCTCTTATCCTGGTTGTCTGGATATCTGAGAAAGACAAAACGGTTTTTATTTAGTTTATCCTCTCTCTGCAACTGCCTCTTCTCTCTGATCTATGGAGAAGTTTGAGCAATTTCAGTGATCTGAAATCTAAACTAATGTTCATGCAAACCTGTGAATTTGGTGTTCCTTGCCCAAGTTATATATATATATTTATGAGGCTGCTGCTGCTTGCTTTTAACATGCTGGAATAATTATGTTTTAGAATGTCTTTTATTCCAAAGGAGAACTTGAAAAAGTTTTGTGGAGCTCTAAATTCGTTATTTAATTAAGATAGATCCAACATAGGAGGCTGCCATGGAAACCAAACTGTAAAACCAGCATGTGCGGCTCCTGTGTACTTCCAGAGACTTCTGTAATGTTTTCTGGATTTATTTTTATTTGTGTGGCAGAAAAAAATACCCTTTAACATATAGGCTGAGTGGGACAGACACATGGCTGTGGAAAAGGGTTTGTTGGAGGCCACACGGCTGGTCAGCACTTGGACGTGCGACAGCCGAGCTCTCTGAGCCTGGTTCCTTTTCCAGCTGGTTTACAGCGTCATTTGAACCAATAATGCCAGTGCTAAAAATTCATTTTGGGGTACAAAATCCCTGACAGTGATGAATTTCATAGGAATTACTGATCTCCAAAATGTATCTGTGAGGTGGGATTTGCTAGGCTGGGCGTTAGGGTCTCGTTATCTGAGCAGACATTGAATGGAGGGAGCAGGAAGGCTGAGGTTTTTCACCATAGCCAGTCCATAATTTGAACAATCACAGGGGAAGAACAAGCACATTTTCTGTTCTTCCTAGGCCCTGTGATGAGGTCATAACTCTGCTTTTATGAGTTCATGTTCATTTCTGTGGCAATAGACTGTAATATTGTAAGCCCAAGATTATGAAATCTCTGAAAGCCTAAGAGGGATGAATAACTGAGCTAGGAAAAAGTGGGTTTTACTATTATGGCCCACTTTTAATAGAAGCAGATGAAAGAGTGAAAATACTGGTCTGATAAACCAGGACTTGCAGACATTTGCTTGCCTGCTTAGCCCTTGGAGGAAGGACTCCTCCCTGCATTAGTTTCATTTGACTGGAGTTATTTTTCTTAAGAAATCCTAGATGTACATCTTACTTCGGAGAAAATCTTGAATGCTCAGACCCAAAAGATGGAGAAACCTCAGATTACTTTTCTTGCACTTAAACATAGTTTTACAAGTCTCAGGTGCACTGCTTAAAATGAAAGTGTCTTGTTCATGATGGATGACCTAATTTGTCTTCTTCATTCTGCTGTTCTTCACTCCCAAAAAGCATCGTCTGTAGAGAACTTTTGTTTCCTTGATAGTTGTGCTAAATTTTTACATTTAGGTCATCTACAATTAAGTAATTGCTGCCTATCTGTCTATTTATTTCTGTGATTCATCTGAATAGTTCTAGATGTATTTTACAGCTCCATTCCCACTAAAGATGTTACCAAGACTAGGTGGAGTTAACTGCAAAACATCTAGATGTGGTTACTGAACCCAGCTGTCTGAAATCTAGAGGGCTAAAGCTCCAGCAATCTGAGCTGGTTTCCTTCACACAGATGTGGCCATTGAACTAATAATCTCAGTAACTCTGTGTAAAAGCTTCACAGAAACCTACCCAGAAGACACATGTTTTTGTTTTGGTTGCACAGGGCAATGGTTCCCATCCTGTTTTGAATTACAGACCACCATCAACACACAGAATTACTTGCAGACAACCATGTTGTCATGATAACCTCTTGTATCATCTGCAAAAGATCATAAACCCAGGGTCATTTTTGTTTAATTAACAGACCGTGTATAATGAGTCCTAGATGGTTTTTGGTTGCTCCATCATAGTTTGGAAACCAAGCACTGTTTTCTGAAAACAGGTTGTTGCTTGTGCCAGCTTCAGATGTTACTAGAAGTGCTCTCTGATTGTCTTATATCACTCATATTTTCTTTAATGCATTTTTTAAAATGGGATATATATTGACCTTGCCAGTGGTTTTTCAGTTCAGTTTTGCTCTGTGGTTTTCAATTTGATTTGTGAAAGTAGATAAATTTGTTTTCTCTTTTAGTATATACTTAATGAAGCTGAAGCTCAGATAAAAGCAGAGCTGTGGATGAAAGAAAATGCAGATTATTTGAAGGAACAAAAAGGTAAGTATGTAGAACTGAAATTTGCCTTTTGGCTGGTATTGATGAAATATACAGTCTGTGTAATCTTCATGCTGGTTACCCTTTTGTCGTCTTTCAGAAAAGGAAGCACGAATAGCAAAAGAGAAAGAACTTGGGATTTATAAGGAACACAAGGTATTAAATTGTGTGTTAATTGTGTCTGTTTGAAAATGTCCTGGAAATTCATTATATTTGCTGATCAGCTCCATGTAGGATGTATGGGCATAATGGTACAGGTCACCACTAAAAAGGCAAAAGCTACAGTACATCTAGCTGTTACTGAATTGCAAGGCTATATTTTTTTAGGTGGTGAGTAAAACACTTTCTTGCCCAAACTTTTACTTTCGATTGCTCTTATGAGAAAATTCTGTGCATGTCAAAGTCAGAGCTAGCTCTTTGCATTTATGATTGCTGTTCTAATTGCTTGCTTATTAAAATACAGGTTTTAAGACATGTCTGATTTTTTTTTAACGTGTGCATGGGGAATTTGTTTGTACTTGCCATAACTTCAGTGGCTTTCTTTGCTCTTACAATAATGATTTCTTTATGAAGAACTGAACAGATCCTTGTTACAGTCACTTGAAGGGGTATTTTGTTCTACCTTTCATAAAGAATGCGACAGTTATGTTAACAAATGGCATGTCCTGTCTCCATGTTTAGCAGTTTAAAGCAGCCTAATTGGCCGTATATTCACGATTTACAGCATTAGTATTTTGTGTAATTGAGCAAGTGACAAGTCAAATCTTCCACATGCAACTAAAATCCATGTTAGTTTTTAGTGTGTATATTCTCTTTTTTTCTGACTAATGTGAAAGGCAGAGTTTCCTGCTTCCCCTAGGTATTTCAACAATAAAAACAAAACCAGACAATGAAACGCTGTTTTATACTTCAGAGTTTCTCATTCATCCTGCGCTTATGCAGTCGTGGCAGTCTACCAGCAATTTTCAAAATTGTATAACTCATTGGCACCGCCAAGTAGCCCAAACACCCACTTTTTTGTTCGGACAACACAGGAGTTTTTCTCTAACCCTTTATTGTTTCTGACAGCTCGAGTAGAACTTGATTAATATAGTGCTTTCCAATTTCAAGGTAGCACTTGACCCATGTAGGTAAACAGAGGGGCTATTATCCATTAAAAAATAAATCTCCTGCAGAGCTTGGTGTTAAAACCTTCCTTTGAACAGGAAAACGCCAAATGAGAAACAGAGGTTCTGGGGTGGTTTTTTTTCCATACCTACCCAGGCGTGGGACGCGGCTGGAAACGTTCTCTGGTGTCATTGCTGGTCGCCTGGCTCTGCACAGCATCAGCCCCCTGCGCAGGGCTGGGCTTGCACCCTGTGGCAGCTGCAGGTGACACTGCCACAGTGCTCCTGCAGCCTCCTGCTCCCTGTCCCTCGGTGCTGGTGCCAGGCCCTGCTTGGGAAGCTGCTGCTCGTGCTCTCGGCCCTTTGCAGCGCGGAGGAGGAGGAGCTGGGCAGAGCCTTTCCCACGCCGCTTTGAGACTTGATATAAAACACGGTTGCAGTTCCGATACAGAGTTGTCAGTGCTTTGGGGAGTCGTGACCCAGCTTCACTCTCGCTTTAAAGGCAGTTTTAGGAGGGGAAAGTCTTTATTTCTGTGCTGGGTGATGCTGTGAGGTGCCTATTCCTGTAACAGGAGTTTGCTCCCCCTTTTTTTCATATGTGAAAAATGGCCCATCCTTCTTCTCTGGCAGAATTATGGGTATAAGTAAAGAATTTCTAATAAACTCTCTGAGCATTTGGCTAAATGCCAAAAAAAAAAAAAAAAAGCAAACATGCATCTCTTGGAGAAAAGAGACCCTTCGATCCCATTGAGTGGCAGGAGGTGGAGCACTGGCTTAGCCTGGGCACATCACCTGCATCCCCCACATCAGCAGCACCTGAGCCAGGACTGCTGCACTCCAGCTTGCCCCTCTGCTTCATGGAAACTTTGTTTGTATCTACATCACTAATTTTATATTTTAATTAAGCCAAAGAAATCTGCAAAGAAGCGGGAGCCAATTCAAGCCAGCACAGCAGGAGAGGCAATTGAAAAGATGTTAGAACAGAAGAAAATCTCGAGTAAAATTAATTATAATGTGCTAAGGGACCTGAACAGCAAAGGAAGTAACACACCAAAGAAAGAGGATGACAGCACTGATGACAGCACCAACACCAAGAAGCTGTCAAGAAGAAAATCTATTGCCAGTAGGAATATAGCCAACCCTGTAAACAGTGTGGGAAAAAGGTACTGCAATTGTTCATTTATATCTCTGTCTGTGAGACTGTCTATGTATCTTTCTGAGCCAGACAATGTAGGGACTGAAACATTTGTTTGAGGCTAAAATAATGTTGGGGCTCTGTTTTTATTTATTTTGCCTGCAGTGTCATGGTGACACCTTATTTGTAGTTCATGTTTCAGAGGTCTGCTTTGGTGTGAGTTAATCATCCTGAAGCCAAAACACCCACAAAATCAATGGAAATCCATAAATGTGAATCTTTTGGTCAGGGACACCTTTTCTTCATAAAATCCTGACATTTGCTGTCCTTCCTTTAAGTTGTCTGTATGAGCTGATGCGACACTAAATGTTCGAAAGCTTTGCCTTTTTGCTTGATTTGAAAACTATAGTTCCCATCTGTTTTGACAGCTAGCTGCTTTGATTAGCTTTTATTTTAGTCTTATTCCAAACTTTTGTTGTTAATTGATGACACAAATACAAAGCTTTACAGTAAATATGCTTGTCGGTTTTCTGGTCTGCATTTGAAAATGTTCTATAGTGTAATGAAAACTCCTGTTTTAATGAGTGAAACACTCAACTTGCTGGGCGGATTTGTAGTGTGCTGTAAAATGCATAAGGAGATTGATGTGTCCAATCTGTAATATTCAACTATTTTATTTGTCTTCGGTTTATGAAGTCACGTTGGGTCATCATTTGAATCATTTTGATGTATAGTAATTTCTTACTTAGATGCTATTTATTTATTTACTGCCAGAATTATAGGCCAAATGCCTCAAGGAAATCTTGGTGTTTAATTCTGAAATATAAAATGATGTCTTTGCACCGTCATTCAGATTCAGGCATGTGTTGCAACTGGGTAAGGGGACCAGGGAGGGCAGGAGATCAGCCACCTACAAGGTATGAGAAAATATCTGTTTGTGAAAGAACAGGATACATGGGATACCTGAAAACATGATGCTGGGAAGCTCATTTTCCTCAGAAGCTGAGGAAAATAAGGATGGCAAAACCTAACCCCTTGTTTAAACTTCATTTGACAGCGAGGCCAGAGGCATGGTCTTCAGTTTGGGCTGAGAAGCCAAATGCCAAAGCCACTGGCCCCACTGTTACCAGATACAGGTTTTTACAGTACATCTGACATATTTTCTTCTTTATTCTGTGTTTTTGGCTTCACCCTCATTCAACTTCTCATTCTCAGTATCAAAAGCTTTGCTTTCCAGCTGTTGACTCACTGGGGATTTTAGTCTCCCCTGTAAGTTACACATTAAGTTTCCCACTAGTAAAGGACAGGGAAGATGCATTGAGGATTAACTTAACAGCATTTAGCTTACGCTTTATTTGCAGTTAACAGGTACTAATGAGTCATATTTCTGGTGTTTCTAGTAAATTAGGACCAATTCAGTTGTCTGAAATGCAGTGCTGAGTGGGAAGTAGGGGCTGGGCCGGATCTTGGTTGCATTTCAGAGCTCAGCAGTAACATCCATGCTCAAGCTGCTTCGCCACATCCCAGCCTTTTTTCTGAGGTTTGCAGAAATGTTGGGCCCTTGGAACTCCTGTTGAAGTCGGCATGTTAAACTCTTAACAGGTGTTAAACTCTTTGGAAAATCATGCCATAAATATTTAATTTAACAGTGGTGCAACTTGAAAAGGTTTCTAAATAAATACAAATCAGTATTTTCCAAAAGCAGCTAATAAAACGTGTTTATTTTTCCTCTTGAGAGCCTAAAGTACGTCCTTAAGATGCATAACAGAGTTTCCTGATGATGATTAGCAGATCTCAGATACAATGAATTTTGCAGCAGAACACTTCAGAGGAGATTGAGGATATATGTAGATAAGTGAGCTAAGAAGATTTTGCACTCCTGAAGTAGGCAGTGCTCTTGCTTAAATATTATCAAGGACTTGGCAAACATTAGTTGGGCTTTTTTTTTTCCTTATAATTAAAGATTTATGACATACTTTTGATTTTTTTTAAATGCCATGCCTTTTAAATGGCATGCATAAATTTCTGTGTTCTGCATTGTTCTTATATGCCTTGCATTCATTGCCTTTGTTCAGCATTGTTCCTCTGAGAGGTGAATGGCTAAATACTTTCCCAGGGATACAAAAATCATGATAATTTATATGCAATTAATAATAATAAAAGTCCTGAACATTGCTCATTAGAAAATGAAGGAAGCATATAATATGTCTTTTTCCACAAGGCATTTGCAGAAATGGGGTCGTATGGTTTGGGTTGGAAGGGACCTTAAAGATCATTTATTGTTTTGGTTTGTAGTGATTTACAGTCCTGCATGTTTATGTATCTTAAATATTTAGTAAGCTGCATCTGACTGCAGTAGCACCATGAATAACCAGGCTTTGATCCAGTCCTTTAGTTCATTGGAGTTGTAGTCAGATTTTAAAGATCTATTCCTTTAGTCCTAATCCCAATTAGAAGGTGCCAGTATGGGGAGTACCAAGTTTCCGGATAGGAAACGAATACTCATTCTTGGTGATTAAAGCAGTGCTCCTGTAATGGTATAAAAATGGAAATTTTTTCATATATATAGACAAATATCTTTCTTGCTTTCCTTTTGCAAGTCATTTTACTTAGCACACTAGATTTGGACAGATGATGTAGCCAAGTTTGTCATGTGTCTTAGAAACCATCTTTATATACAGTACGAAGCACTCTGGAAATAGGAAGTTGATCTTCATTTCCATCTTTCTAATTGCCTCTTGCTCTAAAATAGTTTGTGCTGTTATTTCCACACAGAGGACTTCAGATTATCCCTAAAAAAATGGTTACCCTCACCAGACAGTGCAATCTCTGGGTGGTTTTCCTTTTTTTAATATCACGTAAAGTAGCAGTTACAGTGTTAATCAGTTAAAATAATGGAAAAGCTTTTGTTTCTTGATGTAATAATGATAGGCAAATTTTACAGTCTTGTAAAAAGTTGTTGATTTGGAAGAAATTTATAAAGATCTGGAATGCTAGGCAAGTCCCAGGACTGTGTTTAAACTGGATAGTCTTTCAGTTGGTGGCCCGTTTATTAGAGCTTTGTTGATACTATAATCACTTAATGGTTACTTGGATTTCAAAGGCAATATAGTTTTATCTACATCTTATTTTATAAAAAATCCTAATTTTGAAATCTCAGAAACTTTTGGTAATTTCTGCAGTTTTGGGAGGAAGGTACTTTCAAAGAATTCTTCCAAAGATCATGCAGGTTTCTCCTTGTTAGGTGGGTAGATATAATGTACATGAGTATTTTCAGAAGCAAACTGAGGTTTTGAACAGGTTTTTTTCCTGTGAACTTCTCGAGCTGTACAAGAAGCTGTGCTTTCCTCAGACACATCTACCAGAATTATACTGGGGGTTTAATTATTTTATCTGTCAAGATGGTAGAAGACTAGTAATGGCAATGTAAGTAATTTCAGGAAATTTTATGTTGTGTAAATGTATTTCATTCCATTTCTTACTGCATTTTTGTTCCAGTGGGTATCATGACTGGTGCTTCATATGCAAAAGCCTTTTCATTCCCAGTGTGTTGAAGATGTGGCACAGTGGATGTTACCATAATAGATGTTGCAACTCTAATTTCAATTACCAGTTGCACAGTTTATCTTCACTAATGTCTTCTGTGCATATGAAACATAAGAATAATAGGTTGAACTCCAAGAAAAGAACAACTGCCGCTTCAAGCTCCTTGAAATCTGAACTCCAGCTGGAGCTGTGCCGTGTGCTGGAGCACATCAAGTTAAATAAAGAGGGTTTTTAGGACTGGAACTATTTGGTTATAAGCTTAATAATTTATTTTATATTTACTTGAGCTGAATTTTACAACATTACATGTAAAGTAAAATGTGTTGTACCAAGAAAATGTGGGAACAAGAAAGCTTTCAAGTCACTACTTTTAAAAAAAATTAAGCCTATTTCTTGCTATGTGCTTGAAATTGGTAATGATATCAGAAAAGACAGGATCTATTATCAGGGGAGTAAATGTGTCAGGTTAATCTCCTGAAGAATTTGCCTTGGAAGAAATGAAGCAGGACTGTGAAGCACAGTGGAATCCATTGTAATGAAACAAGGTTGTTCTGAATGGAACCATATGAATATATAATAGCAAACCAAATCATGCCTGCTATGAGTATGACAGAAACCCTTGGTAGTGATCTCGGATCTGATTAGATTTGAAAATTCACCCCCAGATTCTCTCCATAGTCTCATTTGTATTTGCTGACTATCCATTTTGCCAGTACACCTTGGTGCACGGCTCCGCCTGTGCTTTAGAGCCATGGGATTTGGGTATTGGGAATTGTGCCCTTTCGGTACCAGGGACTTGTTCTGGTCCTCAAGTTCCTGCTCCAGGATGCACATCTTCAGTTAGTGTCTGCTCCACCTATGTTTTTGTTAGCTTTTCAATGGGTGTCATAACTCCAGAAAAATCCTCTTTATTAAGGAGAGTGTATGTGATGCTTTTCTACAGCCTAGCATGCGACATCTTGTTTATCCTGATAAATTGCTTGGTGCTTTCTTGTCTCTAATTGGAATAATATTTCCCTGGAGAGGAAAATATGGGCTGAAGCCTAATTTTGATGCTTTGGAAGAGCCTTCAATGCCATGCTGCCATGGGAGCCTGGGGGAACAATGAGAGGCCCTCAGCTGGCTCCCCCAGCTTCCACCCTTGTTTATGGTTGTCCCTTTCTGGTGTCCAGGATGGGGTTATTGCTCCATAAGGCTGGGTGCTCCAAACTCAGCTGCAAGTCTGAATGCTGCCCAGAGAAGCTGTGGATGCCCCATCCCTGGAAGTGTTCAAGGCCAGGTTGGATGGGGCTTTAAACAACCTGGTCTAGTGAAAGATGTCCTTTGGGCTGGACTAGATGACCTTTGAAAGCCCCTTCCAAGCCAAACTATGCTATGATTCCATAATTCTATGAATGCTTATTCTGCATTGACCATGGCTTGTAATTTATTTTTATAAAACCAAAGGAAATGGGTTTTTCAATGTACAGTATTTTTAGTTCTTCATTATGAGACTGGTATTTGTGGAGGGGAGGAGCATCAGCTCATGTTTCCCAAATGACTTAGGCCAACCCAAAACAGCATGAAACAAAGCTCAGCTTGAATAATCTAAGGGATTCCTGAGCGTCTTAAAACCTCTGTATTAGTTAAACCAGGTGATTATGAAGGTTAGAGCACTTTTGATTCACTGTGTCAAGAAAAGAGTTGTTGGTTCAGAACTTTCTTTGTTAAGAAAAGTGACATTGCAGTAATAGTTTAAAAGTTTGGGAATGGTTATCTTAAAAGTTCCTTGTCTACAACTGGTGCACTGGAGTCTGATGAGTGTCTGCAGCCATTCCGACAGGTTGGCAATTGGTGATGAAGCAGAGCTTCTGAAGAGGGACAGATGCCTGTGTTTGGTGGATGTGAAGCTTTTGAGAGAGTCTTTTCCACGCTGACTTTGGTGGTTGTTCTCTCTACAAACTGGCCCTTTCAGATGAGATCTTAATATGCTTTAATTTTCTACCATATATTTTTATTTTTCGTAATTGCCTTCAGCTCTTTGTCTAATTCACTTCTGATATCCTGTTTTTCTCTTTCTGCTTTGAATTCTCTTGGAGGGTTTGAAATTCATGTATATTTACTCGAAGTGAGATATTAAATTTTATTTCTTTCCTTGTGCTGCTTTAGGCCTTCTTGTTACGTGTGACTAAAGGGGTAACACTAATTTCCCACCTGGAATAAAATTCCTTGCAGAGATACTGGGAGTCCTTGCTGAGATGGTAGTTGGGAGTTTCTTCTTATAGCTTAGGAGTTTCTTCTATAGCTATTAGCTTCTACAGTTTTTTCTTAGCTTACCATCTTCCATAGCTGAGATGGAAGTTAGAAGTTTCTTCTATAGCTTTCTTCTATAAGGAGTTTCTTATTATTTGGTATTTGTGGTGTTTCTTCTGGAAGCAGTCTCATGTTGGCTGCAGGATTCAGACTAGACTGTGATTCCTGGGTATGAATGTTCACGTGGTGGGAGCGTGTGGAGTCAGCTTTTGGTTTGAATATTGTGTACATGGTGAATAAATTCTCTAACCACTTGGACATAACTGTTTTCTTATGTGATCTGCGCTTTGAGAGTTTCTTTGGAGTGTAATTTTATGTGTGTTTCTGCTTTGCTGTGGGATATAATCGTTTAAATCAAAGGTTAATCAAAATGATTACTCATTTTGAACAGGAAAATGGTGACATTTGATAAGTACCTCCACTTTAAATAAATCTTACCAGTATTTTCCAATCTTATAACTTTTAGAGGGACAAGCTTATACAGATTATGTTTAGTATTTTATTTACAAAAAGATAAGCCAAGAAAAAAATGAATTCAAGCCTTCCAAGGTTCTGCCTTTTAAGTCATGCATCTCCTTATTAAAGTTAGCTATTCGGGGGAGAGCCTCCCGAATGACCTTGAAAGGAGCTGACACTTGCATTTGGTTGTTCACAGTTGATTTGAGGAGTGGATCTGCTAAAGCCTGTAGTGCTGTAACCTGGCTAATGCTGCGGGTTACTCCTGTTCCTGTGAGCTAAGAAGCCTTTTCTAATAAAGAGATAAAGCAGAGGCAAGAACGGGGGAGAAATGGATCTGACCCAACATGTTTTAAAAGGAGTGTGTGTGGTTTTAATGTCTGAACACTGAAATGTGATGCCCAGCAGTCTTTTCCTTCTTCAGTAAGTGAGGACACGGGAGGAAAAAGGCATCATCTTCTGCTGTAACACCACTCTCTGAGAGGATGCAGAGTTAAGCAAATGCTGCTGAGAGACTGGGGAGGCAGGAACCAGCTTGGGGTCCAGGCAATGATGCAGCAGGTTATTACTTTAGCCTGAGATTCACTTCTCTTGACACTGAGCTGGGACAGAAAGATGGGGAAAGAGTAATTTTTTCTTTAAAAAATCCCCAAAACAAAACCAAAAAATACTCCAACAAAGCAAAAAACCCCCCAAATGTCCCCAAACCTGTCCTTACAGAAGCTGTCAGGTGTTTGTCAGGAATTGATGTTTATTCTGAGTACTCAGACTATTTTGAAGATCAATTCCCCTGATACAATGGCATTTTTATTTCACATCTGTCAGGCTCAATACCTCTCGAAATACAGCCACATTAAACTCTGAGACATCTATGGATGGTGTTTCACTGGCTGTGCTCTGCACCATTGGGAAGGGAGCTCCCACCCAGCCATTGCCTGGCACAGCTTGTGTCCCCAGCCTGCTGCAGGAGCTGCTGCTGACAGTCATTGCCCGCTCATTCCAGCATCTCTGAACTTTATGTCGTGTTTCTTATGGTGAGGTTACCAAAAAACTCATTCCTTCATCCCTTACTTCTTTCCTTCCTTCTGTAGGAGGTGAATCATTTCCCCCTTTCATGCCTGTTCTGCCAGTGAGTCAAGAGAAACTAACTCAAATATTTTCTAGCTTGTTATATTAGTAAAATGAGTATTCTTGCTAAAAATCCCGGTTTGGGATTCATTAGTTTCTGAATACTGGAATAAAATGCCAGAATTTCAGTATGGCAATTAACCCACGTGTATCCTCACTCTGTAAAATACAGTTGGAGAAAAAATAGCTTAGTGATAGGAGAAATAATGTAAAGAAGCCTCCTTGATGTGACCTGTACCAATTTATTTAAGTTCAGTGATGCTGCAAATCATCCCCAGTTGTACATCATTCATTAAGAGCTTTCAAATTTTATAGTACAGACTTCTAATGCTGTCAGAATGTGGTTTAGTGTAAGGATAAGGGAGCACTGTCTGCTGGGACTGCAGAGGAGTGTTCCTGAGCTGTCATTTACTGAGACTTATGAGAACCTTTGAGGAATATACATATATAAACCCTTCAAGATTGGGTGAGGACACATCTAGACTTGTTTGAATGTTTCAGCAATAACAAGAATCTGCCAAATCCAGTGCTCGGTTCTATTTACCCCAAATTATTAGAATGCCTTAAATTCAAAACTAAAAAGGCATTGATCCGGCTTGACCTTGTGGCCCAGACCCAGGTCAAATCTCCTTGGTTTTACAGCAGCCTTTTTGTTTGTTTAATATAAATTGGATATTGCTTTTCTGCCTCCCACTCAAGAAAATCATCTCCGTGTCGGATTCTGGGGGAGGACGGCTGGGCAGCACAAAAATGTGGAGGGGTTTTTGGTGACTGTCTGAAATAATTTCTTCTTGCATTTTAAAACCAAATAGGAGCAATTTCAGCCCAGAAGATAATTTTGTGTGACAGTTGGATTGCGAGTGCCTTGTTTATCTATGTTCTCATTTTCAGGTTGGTTATAAGAAAAGACTCTGTGAGCTTTTTTCTTCCAAATTACACTCAGTGGGTCTAATGGGAGACGATATAAATATGTATGTGCAGTCTCTTGAACTCCGTAGCGTGTTAGCAAAAATAGTTATATGTGGTGTGGGGGTGAGGAGAGCGGGAAGAAACAAAAAAATTGCAAGTGTTATGTGTCTTGTTATCAAACCCTGGAGGTGCACGTCCTGTGGCTGAGAGGGCTTCAGCACTGTGAAATGCTTGTTCTCAGTCTGTAGATTTTTCTGATTTCTTTTTTCTTTTTTTTTTTTTCACGGGTGGAAAATGGTTGGTTTCTGAATTGATTTTTCTTTGACCCTTTTTCCAGCAGGGTCTGCTTGTTGATCTTTACAGTGTGTGTCTGCTCATTTTTCTAGTTTAAACCACGGGAAGTGTATGTCTGATGTGTTTTAGATGTGTCAATGAAAGTTGAGTCTTCAGTGAGTATTTGTAAAATGTTGAAGGGAAAGGAGCCAAACAAAAAGTTAACTTTCCCTCACTGCAATGTGGCATACATTATTTTACCAAGACCAGTACCCGAGCTAGGGGAGCAGTCACACAAAGCTTGTTCCCTGCTGTGTGCAGGCATTTCCAGATGGGATGGCTGGCAGCCATTCTGTGGTTAGGAGTGCAGTTCTTTCACCATGGCTGGGTAAAGGGCTGGAAAGTTTCTGCAGTTTGTTGCAAAACTTGAAGTACTATTTGCTCACGTAATATTTAACAGCATCCACATAATTAGTTTTAAATCAGCCAGTGTGCTGTAACTTAGTCATTTATGTAAGTGCTGTTCCATTACCCAGTGATGCTGCTGGTGCACTTGCTGAGTTCAATTTTACCTTGCTGCAGTTGTTGCTAAATATAGGATGAAATATTCTGAGATAACTTCTAAATGTGGTCTTGGAAGATATATGCAGTAAATTTAACTTTTTCTTCTGTTGTTGAATTTCCAATTTATTGTGAGTCAGGAATCTCTGCCCAGCATTTTCGCCTCCCTCCGGTGCAGCAAGACCATAGCTTGAACAAACCCATTGCTGTGTCTAGGATATTCAGAACTGAGGACACTTCCTGACCTGCTCTAGAGCAGCTCATCTCCTTCTCTTCTCTCATACAGGCCCCTTCCTTGTGCCCTACAAAGTATGATGGAGGGAAATCACTAACCTTTACATATATTGTGGTCTCCCCCCAAGTTTTGCCCATGAACAGAACACTTGTGCTGCCACAGAGGTCACACGGGAAGGCACAGAGAGAGTACAGCATGTGTGGACCTCAGGACCTGCCATCCATCTGCAGTGGAGAACCCCTGGCCCTGAGCACTCTTCCCAGGCATTGCTTGGCTCAACAGCTGTCAAAACCCAGACAATTTAGAGGATACAGCAAGGCTGTAACAGCCCACAGCATGACATTGTGCGATAGATTTTAAATCTTTATTTATACTCAGAGCTGAGCGTAACCTTCCTGCTAAATTGGAGCACTGGAAGATGTTGGACATCAAGAGTGCTCTCAGATGATGTGCAGAAAAGAAGTGTCAGACATATTCAGTAGTCTGTCACCTCTTTATTCTGAAATGATTTTAGATGTGGTATTTATGGGAAAGAAATATATGCTGTTACAGCAAAGTGTTCTTTTAAGAAGTTATCAACATATTTAATCTGACTGGTTTGAGATATTTAATCTGAAGTATGAAGGACACGCATACAGATTTGGAAGTGGAATGAAGTGGCTGGCATATTTATTTTGTAAGGTTATCTTTGCCTGTCTACAGGGATAACATAGTAGTTTTAAGAGAAAAATGGCTTTGCACACTTCTGCATGGATTTTATCATGGAGCAATAAAGAAACAAAATAATTTGGAATCCTAACTGAAGCTGTTGCTGAAGTAGAGTGAGATAATCATTAGATTAAAGATGTAGTTGAATCAATCAGTCATCTGATGAATTAATAACGGAGATGAAAGTCAACAATGAATCAAATTATTAGATGAAGAGAAGCAAGACAGAAATCAGGGTAGTTTAAAACATTGCAGCAGGTTATTACAAGGCAGTGTCACCTGCTGCCTTGTTCCTGGAGGCAGAGGTGGGGCCGTCCAGTCTGGGCTTCAGTGAGTCAATGTAAGGGTTAATTCTGTGCCTGAAGGTGCTACTTAATAAAGGTGGTTTAGAAGCTTGTTCTTTTTGCTGCCAGATAAACTGTGTGCAAGCAATATTGGCTTAAAATTTGATATGCAAATACAGCACGTCTTAGACATGTTTGCACTTTATTCATAGCTATTGAAATATTACAGAAAAAAATGATGGGAACAGAGCAGCAGAAAGGTGAACTCCTTTGTGTGGGTTGTTTGTGGAGCAAGGTGGGTAGGAGAGCAGCTTGGGTTCCTTGTATCACTGATGGTGTCTACTGTGGGCTTTCTCTGGGTGTTCCCATGTCAGGCTGTACCTTCTGAGCTTTCTACTCCACCTCTGGACAGTGTCCAAGAGATTAGGATCATCAGTGGCTCTCAGTGATGTGGCAGTGCAAAAAAATTGCTGCTTGCCAGCATGTTCATTTGTTGCCACACCTCTAAAATCATCTAAAGGCAGTGGTGAGTTAAGAGCTTTGTTTGCTTACACCTTGGTCCAGTCCAAATGTGATTTTGACCTCTGGGAAATCTGGAATATAAAAAATTGTTGGGCCTTACTATCACATTACATGTAACTTATTTTTCAAGTCAGAACATAAATGCTCATATACATAAATAAAAGTACAAGAGAGAAGCTTGCTGAGAAAGCTTTATGGGAAAAGCATCATGGGAAAAGTCCAGAGTATATATACCTTAAATTTCCATAAATCCCTGTAGGAATAGAGAATACTTTTTATCCATGCATTCTTATTTTCATTTTCCTGTTATTTCTTGAAATATTCTTGTTCCTTTTCAAGAGCAAAGCATTGAGATAATGAAAGAATTTGGTTTAACTGGATTTCATACATTGATCTTGTATGGCTCAGATAGGCTGTGTCATACATTTCATGAGAATAAACCTAATACCATACCAATTCAGCAAATCTAAAAGCATTAGATGACAATAGTTACTTCTGTTCTATTTAAAAAAAAAAAAAGAAGGAGGGTGGGGAAGCCAGGAAGGGAAGAAATACAAAGAAAGGGCTAATTAAGGATTTAAAGCCACTGTGGTTTGGACATCTTTGCAACCAGCGAGCTGAATTGAATGTAAAGTGTGGTGTGTGTAAGCCGTAAGGAATCGTAAATTCTGTATAATGCCAAATAACTTCATAGCAAATGACTGAGTAGCTCGAGAAGTCTTGGATGGAAGGGAAAGGCTTCTGTAAAAATAAACCTCATCTTGCTGACCTTTGCCGACCCTGGCTGCCTCTCTCTTAATCTAACCTGAAGAGATTAGAAAAACTCCAAACATCAAAAGGAGCCGTAGACACCATTGTCTCCCAGAACCCCATTGTGTTCAGGAGTGATTTCTCAGGAAGCAGCAGCCTGCTCCTGCTCCGGAGCCTTCCCCCGCTGGCACCAACAATGCGGCCCTGGCTGTAGGTCAGGCTGGCCATCCTTGGAAAAACAACCCACCACTCTTGACATGATGGATGGGAAACCCGACTCCGGGATTCATTTGCCCAAACTTGTTTGGAAGATTTGCTGCGTTTACTGAGCCAACATTTTTCAGGTGCTTCCTGTGTTTTATCCAGGAGTGGATAAATAACTCTTATGTTGTTCAGCAGCAGAAAATACGAATGTAATTACATCACATTGAAAGTTTGCCTTTCAATATCGTAATCCTCAGAGTCTGAATTTTTTAAAAAATTATTTATATATGTTCTTATACATGCATATATATATATATGTATATACACACACACAAGTTTTACAGAAAAAATTCTTTAAATAGCTGTTAGAGGAAAATGCAGGTTTCATGCATTTATTTCTGTCTCATGGGGAGAATTGACAACGTTTCTGAGATCTGATGATTACTAGGCTGTAGTTTTCTGTTAGCTTTGGGTCACAATTTAAAATTACTCTTTAAAGCTTAAGGAAGTCTTAAATTATAAGCAGTAGGAAATCCTGAGATCCAAGGCATTGAGTGGGCCTGCAATATAGTATACGTTCATTACTTTGTTGCTACTTCAGTAGCTCACAGGTATTAAGCACAGCGTTATATTAACTTTTTGGTGAAGCCCGGACACTAGAAAACTCAAGTTTATGGTTCAGCATTTGCTGATAGGATTTGCAACTGAGGGAAGTCCAGACTTCAGATGGTTTTTGCAGAGTGCTTGTAAGAGGCCAACCACAGGAACAGATGCATTTTTGTCTAAATTACTTTCCCTCTCTTTTCAATTTCAGTATCTGCTGATTTCATTTTAAAACCCATTTTAAAGCAAATGAAATAGCTAAGGCTTTTTCTAGCACAGTAATCAAGACCTTTAATACTCTACCTCTCTACAGACCACAGTTTTAAGAGCCGATGTTTGTGCTGCTGTTGCCTGTGCTGGGCAGGGTGTTGGCAGATGCTGTGGGAGACATAGTGGAGCAGAGGAGACCCGCTTCAGGCTCTACTTCCAAGTAATTTTAAAAGTTGATGAAGATTTTCAGGCTTTTATTGCAAGACTTATCTTTTCCTAAAGCACTCTGAACAGCAGAGCTCCTCTTGCCTGTGCACTCTGCTCCACATCACTGCTCCAGAGATATCTGGCCAGCTTCCAGTTTAAATTCACTTAATAGGGTAAATTTGAAATGATTTAAACACTCTCAATTTACCACCGTAACCAAAGGGTCGAAGCCAGGAGCTGCAGAAGCACTGATATTCAAGAGAATTTTTGAAGGGGAATTTAGATGTAGCTGCTTTAAAGATGTCATTAAGATGAGATAAGGAATGCTTCAGGTAAGTGATTCCAATCTCCCAAATCTTCTGTTAATGGATCACCTGAAGATTTTCTGTACTTACCTAGGGCTGGAGTTTGTCCCACTGACCTTGGGGGACTTTGGTTCATGCTCTCAAACCTGAGTGATATGTATTTTCGTGTATCTTGGTATGTATATGGTGTTTTTTGGTGTGTATATGGTATATTTTGGTATGTATACAGGCACCAAACAAAGTGGTGAGGTTCTGTCCCTAACGAGGCAGGTCCTGACTGAATGAATGCACTCAGGCATTGTGCATGCTTTTGGGATGAAATGGTGAAACAATCTACTTAAAAACATCCAAATTTTTGCCAATTTATGCTACAGCTTTCTCAGATAAGTTACTGTAGATGCTGTCTGTTCTATTGCTGCAAATATTTTCCTTTCTTATTTTGTGAAACTTTTTAGGATGGCCATCACCCTTGTGTTTAATGATCTTTCTTCAGCTCTTGCCAAGTACATCTCAGTGTTATTTATTGTCTTTCTGTCTAACTTAGGCTCCTAAGACTGCGGTTCTCTCAAAATCTAGGAAAAGAGTCTTTCATTTTGAATGAAGAGGAGACAATAGCTGTGTTTTTCCTTTTCCTTAGAACTTGAAAGGCACAAAAAAATATTAAATAGGAAAATGGAGAAAAATAATTCAGAAACCCTGAAAGGGGCTCACTGATTAAACTGTAGGGAACATTCACATATCTGCTGTTTTGGTCTCCTGAGAATCAATACTATGAGACTAATCTATGATGTTGCGGCAGTCTATAATAACTCTAACATATTATCTTTCAGAGTATTATTACTGGAATAAAAATGGTTGGGTTTAAATTTTGAAGATATCGGGATACTCATCCTGGCATTCATTATTTCATAAAATGGATCCAGAGTGTTCTCTGTGTGGAGACACAGTTCAATATTCTCTCAAAATTATGTGGAAGAATGATCATGCTGTTCCAGTGATCCTGTCCAGCGCAGTTACTTTTGGATGGGGATGTAAAAAAACCCAAGAAACCCAAGCAGAATGTGGCTGCTTCATTTCTGCTGCTTATCATTGCAAAGATGTCATCTCTCAGTTGGCTGATGGAGGGAAGGCAAAGGAGCGTCTATGTTGGCCTGTTTTTTCCCAGTGAGAGCTGCAAATCTACCTTGAAAGTTTTTTGTGTTGACTTACGGTCTTTGTTTGTTAGATACTGTGAGTTTATAATTGGGTGAGGAAGGAGAAGCATCTTTAGTGATGTATTTATTGCTGTACTGATAGACAAGTTATGAAGTTTGGGCTAATTATAATTTCCTGTGTGTCTGTAAATGGATTTGAAATGACTTGTTTGCTCTTGTGCTGTAGCAGCTTTGGTCATTTATTATTTTTTCTTTCAAGCAACTGAATCCCATATTGCCTCTAATCTGGGAAAATATTAGATTTCCTTCACCTAATCGTAGAGTCTTGGTTTTGCAATTACATTTTGAAACAGTGATGGACAATTGTTAGTGAAACCAAAAAGACACAATTCGTTCTGAGGCTGAATTTGGAAGTCTCTGTTAAAAATATGTTTGTAAAGCAACCGGTGAGCAATGGAATAGGAAAGTCTAATTTTCTACTGGTTGCCATCTTTTTTCCCTTGGTCATTCCCTTCCTTTCCTGAAGCAAGAACCCCAGTTCTTCAGCTGGTAGCTGTGTGGGATGTGGTTGATTCTTTCCCCTTTGGTGAGGGAACTCTTTTGAATCTCTTCTTCCTACTTCAAGTTTTCACAAAGGAACTTGTTTATCTTGGTGACTTCTGCTTCTGTGTTTTTTTGTGGTCACCAGATGTTTGGAGGGTTTGGAGTGGAGTGAAAGAGAGATGGATGGAGTGTCAGGATATTGCGTAGTTATCCTTTCATAATTATCTTTTTCACACAGTGGAGAGTGCACCCTATGTGTGGGGGTGAAGACTTGAAAATAGGAGTGAATTTCTTTTAGGCAGTAGCTGATTTTTGGGGATTGGACTAGATGACCTTTAAAGGTCCCTTCCAACTCAAACTTCCATGATTCTATAAATTAATAGGACTTTCAAAGCTTTTAGTGGTGTGGGTTTGGCTTGGGTTTGGTTTTTTGTTTTGTTTCGTTGGGTTTTTTTCCCCAACTGATTTACTATCTAAATATCTTCTAACATTTATTAACTGCTGTTTCTTCAGGATGAATCCAAAATCACAGCATTGCTAGGGAAAGGATAACCTCAAAAATAACCTTTAACCCTCAAAAACGCCTGTGTTAAAGTTGCCCAGTGTTGGTGATGAATACATAGGTGTGATGCATTTTATCAACTTTGCTTGTAGAGAACCAAAGGGAGTTTGTCATAACACAAGTCCCTTATTGATGACACGGTTGTCTGTGATTGATTAAAAGTGGCAGATTTATTTCAGCTTCAACTCTTTCCATTAACATTCCTATCGACCATCTGGCAGTGGAAAACCTCACTTGTGAGATAGACTAGGATCTTGTTAAAAAAATAACAAGATTTCTTGGGGCCTTTTTTTTGCCAGTGTCCTGATGAGCCAGAAAGTTGTCACTTCTAGTGACAGTTCTCATTGCCTGAAAGGGTTGAGACTGATGCTGGGTCAGCCTGTGGCTTGTTTTTAATGGCTTTTAATTATTGCCTTGATCGCAGCAAACGTTTAGTTAATGGTTATGCAAGTATCATTTTGTGGGCTTTGTAGCTCTTCCGTAGCCTTCAGTTGTTGGTTAGAATGAGAAGGTTCAACTTGCTGTTTAAGTGGGAGGAACAGAGCGAACAACTTCTTTCAAAATGGTGTCTACATAAAACTAGAACTTTCTCTGAATTGCTCAATTATGAGAACATCATATCGTAATCAAAGTCATTTGAGTGTGCTTAAGATGCCCTAATCAAAATCATTTACAGATGATGTGCAGGGAGCAATGCTTAAGGGGCAAAAGATGAATTCCAAGTGGGTTGTGATGTTGCAAAGCGTGGAGTTGCCTGTGTGTCCTTTAAATGGTAGATACATGCCCTGATATGAGAGAAATACGGAGGTGGCATGGACGGGCGATGACACCTCAGGGCATTCAGTGGAGCTTCTGCGACAATACAGTGAGTTACATCACAGCCTGAAATGCAGCAGCTGCTCTGGCCCTGCTGCCCCCTGATGAGTAATAGAGTAACAGGGCAGTCTTTGGTAAACAGCTTTATGGGGCTTTTCTGCTGCGGTATTTGGCACTTGGAATTGTAATGCTGGCTCTGGCTTCCCACCTGCAGCATCCCCTGCTCCCCAGAAATACAGTCATTCAAAATAAAGGAGTGAAATCTTGTGGTTAGGACCCCTTCCTTCTAAATTTTATAGGGGGCATTCTAAAGATTAATGTTACCTGTGTGTTGCAGAGAGGTGAGTTATGAGAAAAAAAAGTGAGTTTCCTTGTATCTGCAGGGTTTGCTTAAAACAATTCTTTGACATTGTTGTTAACCATGTTTTTTTCAGGGAGGGAGATGTGGCAGAAGTGTTTCCATTTCTCAGAGTGTGATAGATTTCTGTCCAGGATCTCCAGAGCCTGACCTCGGGGGCTGTAAATATTTTAAATGGTTCCATGGGTATTTCAAGGTTGTGGCTTGCTGAGGCATAATGCACAAGGGACTGCTCCCTAAATGGGCTCTTCATTGCACTTAGACTCACACAAACATTGCAGCAAGTGAAGGTGTTAAAAAATATGCATGAAGGTCAAACTGACATGTCTTATTAGGAGCTTACTGGAAATAGTTTTCTTGAAGTGTAATCTCCTAACAATTTATTCTCAATTTTGTATTCTATTTTGGAAATTGTGTTGATGCAGCATTAAGATTACAAAGATGGTAGTTACTTGTGCAATATTTAGCATTAGAAAGGAGATAGATCCCTTCTGGTTCTATTTTGCATCATTAGAAATGTTTATGCTGGGGGAGTATGCAATTTCTGAAAATGAAATGTTTTTGGAGTTAGCAGGGATTATCTGAAACACATACATAATGTATATGTAATTCTTTTGAAGGTCTCCTGTGTTATCCTTTTTTTGTCTGAAGTAAGGTAATATTGGAGTAAAAATGGGGAGGAAATTTATTCAGCCACTTGAAGGCATTTGGTAGAGCATTAAGATTTGTTTGGTTTTAAGTATTTCTCAAAAAGTGCTTCTCTTGTCCGCTATTTTAATTGTGCCATCACATCTGTGGAAGATCATTATCATATTCTTTTATCTGGGCACGTGTCAAAGCATTACTCACTTCCAACCATCTGTAGACTATTTGATACAAATTCAAAAATTGAGCTAATAGCCAAGGCACCATCCTTGTATCGGAAAGTTTTCTTAAATTTCGTCACCTACAGGGTTTTTTTGTCCTACTTACTACATTTTCTTTCCAAAACAATGCCTTTTGGCAGCTCCTGTTGTATTCATACCATTGTTTTGGATAACGGGCCAGACTTTCACACACCACCATCTCCGTGCACTCTTCTGGATCCTTTGCCAGTTGTCTGCTTGAACACCATCTGTTCCTGGCAAGGAGTTACCTTCAAATACCTAACAAAACAGGTCATGGGAAAAACCAAAGTCTTCCAGGAGCTAATGGTGATAACACACCCGGATTCTCTAACCCTGTTAGCATTTTCCTTGTAGCACTTCAGGAAACTTGCTCTGTTTAGACAGATTCTTTTAACCCAAGACCTCTCCTTTTGAGGAGCAGTTCCATGACTGCCAAAGTTGAACAGCCAGGAGGGTGCTAACTTGCAAGAAGATGTTTTGTGGAAAGCTTGAACAATGCATGAAATTCAGTCCTACCCCGTAATGAGTTGGAGAACTGCAGTAATGAAATCTGCAGGAGA
Source organism: Falcunculus frontatus (assembly GCA_013398115.1). Lineage (NCBI taxonomy): Eukaryota > Metazoa > Chordata > Aves > Passeriformes > Falcunculus > Falcunculus frontatus. The sequence continues at coordinate 2,112,700 of VZRV01002986.1, forward strand.
CAATAAAGTGAGTCATACGGCAAAGTCGACTGAAAATGGCTGTGCAAAGTAGTGCTGCTAAGGAAAAAAATATAACCGAGAGCAGGAAATAAAAAAGAGCGTCTTGGAAAACATCCAGGCTAATGCATCCGAAGAAATACAATCTGAAACGCAGACGAACATGGGAGCAGAAGCTGTAAAAGCCATAAGGCTGAAAAAGATAGAGAGATAGTGGACTACAAATTAGATATGAGGCCCTACAAAAAGACCAATTTGGGCCACTCATTGGAGGAGCAGCATGTGACAGATTAGAGAGGCATTAGGCTTGTCTTGGAGAACCATTTGGCTCTGCAAATGAGAGAATGAGAGTCATTAGCATGGTTTCAGCAGGAGAGAACATAGTGATGATGATCTGGAGGAAATGCTGAAGCCCTATCCAGAGTGTGGTGTGAGGAGCCCACGAACAGGGAAGTGTGCAAGCTTCTGGAGTATAGATGATGGAAACAGCAGCATGTGGGCATGGCAGAGCTGGGATGCAGCTGAGGAAAAGGCTGATTTCGGTGGGACAGCATCAGAGTCTCAGTGGTGGTAAGATTGGGTGCTGTGTTTGAAGACAGCGTAGTCAAAACACAGGTTCAAGGCCAAATACTGAAATGAATTAAGATCTTTCTCTCCTTTTGGAGCTGTATCTGATTAGCTGAAGTCTGAATTTCTTCCTTAGGGAACTCATGAATTGAAGAAAGAGATGAATGGTGATGGTGAAGCATTTACTCACTTCCAAGGGTCCTCTGTAGCTGGAGGTGAACCATAGCTATGTGCAAGCAGAGGGTGCTGCATGTCCCGGTCACTAATGGGTGAGAGGGGAGGATGAGGATGCCAGGCTGGGCCAGTTTCATCTCTCTGCATGGGAGTCAGCACCTGCAGTTTCTTTTTACCGGGTACTCACAGAAGTAAAAGTGCAAAAGGGCTCGAAAACATGTTAAAAGGAGTTTATAAATCACCAGGGCTGGTTTGTTTCTCCTGCATGAGTGGGGCTGTCACACATTCCTTGGGATGGGGGCAGCCGAAAGTCCTGCCTGCAACCCAGGGGGCGTGCTGGTGTGAAGTGCAGCTGTCTTGACCTCTCTCCACCATTGCTCCTGTTGACCCTGTTAAAGTGGGTTTAGTCCTAAAGAAACAAATCATCAGCTAATTATTTCCCCACTCTGGTGGCTGTTCTCACAGGTGTTTTACCATTTTAAGTAGGGGCAGTTGCTTTAAGTTTTTTGTTTGTTTGTTTGTTTGGGATTTTTAGCGTAGCAAACAGAAGGGGAAACTAAAATGCGATGCTGGGTGCAGGTCAGTTGTTCATGTCGAAAGGGCTGTATGCAAACAGGTTACGTGGTAGCTTTGAAAGTGGTCCAGCTTGCTGCCTTTGTAGGACTGCATTTTGCAGAGCCTGATTATTCAAATTAGTTTTTCTAATATTAGCATTAATTCCCTTATAGCTGTGTTATGAAGTTGCTTATTTCACAGTCCTTTCAGACGTGGGAGCCTGGCTGTGAGCAGAGCAGACGGCTTATCAGCTCAGCAGCCGCTGCCGCTTGCCAGCATCGTGTGTTCAGTAAATGCTCGGAGTCAACCTTGAGAGTTTACGGACGTTATTTCGCCTTTCCTTTGCTCTGTATTTCACTGCACTCTTTAAATCAGGAGTTTTAAATCCCTGCTAAATTTAGAGAGAAGAGGGAATCTGCGAATGCACCAGCCCTGCCTCCTCCCAGTGAAAATGCATCTCCTGGCCAGCAAGAGCTGGAGCTGGCCAGGGGGGTGAGTTGGGAGGCTCTGCAGACATACCCCAGCAGCAGCTCTGTGGTGTGAAGTGATCCCAAATGTAGTTCCGTACTTGTCAGAGAACTGGAGAGGGAGGAAAAGAGCCTCGAAAACAGCACTTTTAATGCCTCTGGGCGTTTTTTTTTTTTTTTTCTCCTTTCAAATGGTTTTATTTTATTCTATCTGACACCAATCAAGGAGAAAGGAAGCTCTTTAACCTTAATGCAAATAAAACAGTAGTGTTTTAGAAAAAAAATCTGCTTGCTTTATACCTCTAGGCCAATGGTTGTGACAGACCAGAGAATTTAACAATAAAATTACTCATTAGTTGGGGTTTTTTTTGTTAATCTATTTGGCTGTAACAATCTATTTGAAGCCTGATTTTTGCTTAGGAGAAGTAAAAAAATTACCTGTAGCAATAAATTCATCTGTCTGTCATGCTGTTTATCTGTCTATCTATCTATCCCCTAAAGACTTGAAAATGTTGGTTTTTATTTCTATACCCTTGCTGAAAATCAGTTGTGACATTTTCTATTTAGGCTGCTAAAGGTTTTGGCAGATAGAACATGGATTTTGTCTTTTGATGGTGAATTCAATTCAACATTTATTGCAGAGACCTCAAGTGTTTAAACGTGTGGTGATAGACAACTAAACCTCCCACTGTGCTTAACTCCACCAGGTCTCTTCAGTAGTTCTGCTATTCAAAAAGAATTGGGACTTGTTTCATCTGTTTTTAATAAATATGAAGCTTGCACGCTGTTCATGTCAGAGCTAAAGCCAACTTTGAGTTGCAGTTTGACATGTAGAGTCTTAACTTTTTAGCTCTTGCTGCTAAAGACACCTACTTGGGATGTTGTTATCCTTTAAAAAATGTAAGGGGCTTGCACATCATCTTATCTGAACTGTGATGTTGAAATGTGTGAGGGAAAGGAAAGCAAAAGCCAGGCTGTAAAAATGCTGGTTGTGTGAGAGAGCACACACCTGGACTTGCTTGCTGGCAAAGGTGGATACAAGCATTTGGGAGCAATCAGCTTTGATTGGGTCTGAGATGCTGTTGCTGATGCTGGGGTGAGTCCGATGGAGTCCTCTTCTGAAAATTGGGAAATGGGAGGAGGGCCGAGCTGGGTTTGGTGGCTCAGGCATCAGATCAGCCTGGGCTCTCCTGCATCATCCAGGAGGATTTGTTTAGGTGATGTCTACAGGAGAGCAGTTGGTGATCCCAAGCTCCCAAGCCTGTGCCGTGAGCTTCCTGGGAGCTGGAACGCCCTGAAGGTGTGATTTTGTGTCTGAACTGAAGTGCATTAAACACCGACAGCTGTTAATGGGGGCCGCGGAGGGATCGCAGGGATCGGCGCATGGCAGGCGAGGGGAACCGTTCCAGTGTGGTTCTGCCAAAAACATTTCTTGTGCTGCCGGGAGGGCTGGTGGGCCAGGAGCCCAGGCCATGGCTGCAAGGACAGCACTCGCTCAGTGGCTTCCCCAGACTGCTTTTGTTGAGAGATGAGAGAAATCTGCTCCCAGGCTCTCTGCGTGGTGCTGCCATTTGGTGCAAACACCACATCACTCGTATGCCGTCTCTGAAGTGTATTTTTTTACATTTATCCTGTGAGATGGATGGGGGATTTGACTGTTAGGACTGCTTGCATGGGCATCAGAATTCAGCGGGAAGATGTAGAGGCAGTAAATGAATTCAATATTGGATTGATCAACTTTTGCAAGTGTTGGCAATTGGTTTTAGCACCTTTGTGTGAAGCGTGCTTCATGGTAGAAACGTGTATTTTGTTTAAGAGGTTTGTGCTGCTTTCTTGTTCTTCTACTAAGATTTTCAAATAAGTTATTAATACTCAGAAGCCCGGAGGTAGCAAGAACCTTAGAGCTGTAATTTCCCCATTGAGGCCAGGCAAAACGTAACACTTCTGAACTTATAAATTCTTGCTCTAAGAATGACTGTGAAAATTCACGCCAAAGGATCATAAATTGCTACCAAATTAATTTCCAATGTAAGTCTATCGGGCATGTGTTTAAATCTGATTCAGTTTCTTTAAAGCAGTTTACTCTGTAAAACTTTTTCCATAAAACCATGCACAGTAAAAAGTGTTTATGTTGCAATATAGCACTTAAACGGCATTAAAAAAAACCCCACACACAACAAAAAGCCCTCTTTTAAACAACTGTTTATTTGCTGTAACATTTTACTAACCAACGGAGCAAAGTAACCCGGAGATCTATGATGTCATGCTAAAAGCCCAAGTGTTAGCTTGCCAAGTATTGATGTTCTCACGATACTTTGTAGACACAAAAAACTAAGGCAAAGTGGAGCGATGCTGTAGTGCTGATAAAGGAAATACAGTGTATGGAGATTAAACAGCTGAAAGGCAGGCATGTGTTAAAAGTGAGTCTGTCCAGACTGTTGTCTCCCTGGGGCCAAGCACTTCTTAGGCATTTGCTGCATATTTTGACCAAGTACAGAATGTAGGAGATCTAAACTTTACGCATTAAAGTTTCTTAAAAAAAGCAGAGGACAGTGTCACTGTTTGTTTAAAATCAAGCTTTTTCTAAAACTGATGCTTCAGAAATGCCTTTAGAGAGCAAAATGAGTGTGGTGATGAAAAAACCCAAAACATAAGCAACTTGCTCATTAGGCTCAGTTAAAAAGCTAAGTTGATCATTGATACAAATTTGCTTTATTTTTCCCAGCGTGGCATTCGGTAACAACTTTTCCTCGGTGTGCTTTTGTTTCAGTTGACATTTGCTTGAATGGCCAAGCAAGTTGGCAAATTCTTTGCTGCTGGTCTTTGAAGTTGTGACTTCAGCCCAAACAGCCTCCTCTTTGTGTGCGGCGGGGAGCCCCTTCCCTTTGGAGAGGGTGTGTGCGGCACAAAGCCTGGAAAGGGGCTGTGCATACCCAGCCTCACAGTGCTGCTGAGCACTTCACTTCAAGTAGCTCAGCTCTTGCAGGAATATCGGTTTCTTTGCTGTGAATTTTTAATGCGAGGGGTTGAAGTTCAAAATAAAGAAAAAAAAGGCAGAAGATTAACCTGAAAGGACATATTTTTTATTGATCTTCAAACATAGGTTAGTATTTAGAGGGATTTGAACTACAGTGGCAATTTGCTGTCTTCTCTGTTCGATACAATTATTTCATGGTGGGTTTGGAGAGCAAGCTCTGCTAGGTACAAAGGAAAAAGCAGGGATTTACTTGAGATAGATAGCATTTGTTTCAGATTTTACACATTGTCACTAGAGTTGTACTAAAATCTGTTATATGTCCAAAATTGTCTGAAAAACTAGACACAATACAGTGACAAAATACGAATGATAGGATGGACAAAATACAAATGATACGATGGGAAGGAGGAATTCTATATAAATGTGACAGTGTATAAATATCTATTTATTGTAGTATTTGCACATTTCATGGTCAGTTGAACTTCTTTTACTGTTCACAGCCCGTATCTTAGTAATTGTGGTAGGAGTGTAGCTTACACAGCGTTTATATGACTCCCTCTCAGATGGAGCAGCACGGTGCTGAAGGACAACCCCAACCCCTCAGTATTTCTGTGTACTCAGAGCTGAGGATGTGGACGAGCAGTTTTTGAATGGAGCCTTGTAGCTGCAGTAATTTTCTTTTTAATGCATCTTCCATAGCTACAGTGAAGTGGAGGAAACGATGTTCAGCAAGAGGAATTGCTTGCCTGGCTTTTACATTGGCCCTTCTCAGAAGCTGGATTTTTGTTGGCTAAAGAACTGCACACCAGGGGCCGCAGTTTCTTGGAAAGGTTGAGTAAAAAATTGAGGTGGAGTAAGGATTTTTAAACAGATCTTGTTTTGCTGTGTTTTGCATTGATGGGGAGTGACTGATTCCCAGTTACAGAAGTTTTGGCCATCTGAATGTTTGAGATTGTGGTCAGCTTTCCACCTGTCCGGGTGAGGGCTCGGTGCAGAGGAGGTGTTGGGAGCCATCTGAGTGGGCTGTAAGCCGAGGTCAGGAGAACGTCTTCCCAGCTGAACTCAGCTGCTCCATGCTCAGATCTGCTGCCTGACCTGCTTGTGCAAGTGCCCTTCAAGTGGTTGTGAAAACTCCAGCAATTTCAAAGGTAGTAGTTAGCAGAGGTCTCCTTAGGCTGACCTGGCTTGTTTTGACTGGGCCAGATTAGGGACTGGTGGCCCAGAGCTGCCCCCTGTTCACCAGCCACGTGCAGCCAACTGCAGGCAGCACGGTCTTCACCTGGACAGGTTTTCCAATTGATCCAGTTAAACCAGCATGAGAGGCTGTGAGAGGCATCTCCCCTGCAGTTACAGTGAGATTTCTATTGGATAATTCTATCTGTTAACACTGGTATTAAGCTGTATTAAAGCAAAACACGGTCAAGTAACTCAACTTTACACATGGGATCCCCTGCAAAGCTCACCTAACTTCACCACAGACGTGCAGCCTTACACAAGACACCGGAGTAGATGATGCTGTCTGCTCCCCACATCAGCAGCAGTGTTCTCCTGTCTCAAAAGCAGCTGCACATATTGTACACAGATTTTAAAACAGCAATTAATATTGTTTTATTTTCTAACATTTCCATTTGGAATTTTCTTTCTGTAAAAAAATGTGGCTGCATTTTTATACTCATCTCTTTATCTGTGCCAAATGCATTGTGAAGGAGGCAGGACTTGTAGATCATGAAGGGCTTCTGTGACCCAGTTCAGCGATTCATTGGTACATAACAGAGTGTATGAGCAAGCACCCACAGTGTGTAGCAATGCATATTTTAAACTTGTGTCATATTCAATGGTAAATAGCCATTTTCCCAGTGATTTGTATTGGTTTTGCACTTCATTATCCATGAATACTTATACCCATGTAGAAATTGCCAGGCAAGCATCTTCTGAGGTTGGAATGAAGTAGAGTTTACTTTCTGGTCCTTTCTTGTGTCAGTAAAGGTTGGATCCAAAATTGTGAGAGAGCTGTATGAACTTGCAGGAGCTTTGTCTTGGAGGTATATTCTTCCTATAGACTATCTTGTTGGGTTTTTGGGATGGGATGTGGGATCAACCTCATATTGACTTTGAAAAAAGCTGTACAGGTTAATGTATACATGTTCACAGTGTGTGCTGATCTCTGACCAGTTCATGCACTGGGTGCAGGCTGATCTTGCCTGATGCTGAAATGGTGCAGTTTCATCTCTCTCTGTCAGGTTCCCTGGTTCCTTTTGCACAGCATCTCCAGGTGAGATGAGAACAGGTATCCCACAGCATACTTGTAAGGAGCAGGGAGGCCAGATGCAGGCACTCAGGACACCTCAGCACTGTTGCCAGCAGAGCCTGGCTTAGCCTGTATGGCAGAGCAGGGAGGAAGACCTGACAGACCGGTCCTTCATTAGGGAGCCCAGTTTACCCAAGACAGAAAGTACTCAGGTGGTTACATGGCAATCACATGCTGGCCTGACCTCAGCCATCAACAGAGCATCGCTGTGGTTATTAGCTAAGTATTTCCATAATGTGTGCCTCTTCAAACTGTAATTAAAGCCAAGCCTGCCCCTAGCTAATTACAAGCTTGCTTAGAAGTATAGTTTATATAAAGCTTTTCAAACTCCAAATGGGGAAGATACACATCCACAGGCATAATAAGAATGACGCCTTATTTTCAAAATGAAATTTATAGGCTTTGGTGTCTGTTTCTCCCTCCCTTTACAGTTTTCTACAGGCTGTTTTTTGCATCCTTGTTCAAAGTTTTTGCCAGATATACTGCCCAAATTTCATCAACATCAAGCCAGTGACTTTTTTAGTTTTCTTCAGAGTGTTTTTGTTCTTACTACTGAGAGAGTAAACCAGATGTTAAAATGCCTTTGAGCTTTGTGTTTGGAGAAGACTAATAAATAATACTTAGATCTCTCATAAAAAGAAGATAAGGAGTCTTGAAAGTGGTGAAACTTTTTGTTGAACACATCACTACAAGGTCTCTGTAAATAATGATCCATCTATGGAGAGCTGCTGTGTGTTGCTTAGGTGGTGCTGCACCTGTACACCTTCAGCTCAGTCTCTCAGCAATAAAGCAATGCTGGCAGGGTAACCCCCTGAGACCCTGAAGCAGCAATATGGGCAGGGCTTGGTGACAAGACAGGTTGTGACTACGACACATGGTTGTAGGGTGGGCTGGCGTGGCCGTGGGTCTAACAAGACATTACCTGGTGGTTGTTGCAGCACCACATCAGCCAAGGCCACCCTCGGGTGACTGTGGCAAAGACACAGCCAGATGGTACTGACATGGTCACCACTGCCCTTCCAAAGCATTCTCTTTGGATTTTCTTAATTTCTTGCTGTCTTCCATTCCCCATCTCCAGGTGCTTTGCTTAGATCATAGTGCAGCCTGGGGGGGAGGAATGCACCACCATGTTCTCTCATGAATGAATGGTTCGTTCAAAAGGAACAGGAGCACAGTGGAGCCTGCAGCACTCGTGCACTTGTCTTTGACACCTTTGGAACAAGAGGAGCCTCCGTCACCATGGCTGTTTGGGAAAAGAAAAGAGGGGTGCCTAACCCAATGTATGGCCGAGGAATGCGTGAGATAACTCCTGCAGCTGAAGAATTCCCACTCCTCTCTTCTGTCTAGCCATTTTTGAATTTGGTATTCAGTTTGATTATTCAGGTCAGATCAGATTTAGGTCAGTTGTGATGGATTTTTTCCAAATCCAGTTCCCTAGATTCCTACTGTAAACGCTTACCAGATGACACGATGTGAAGCTGGAACACACTCAAGCTGCGTGATGACCAAATAAAATCTCAGTGGGAACCACTTCCACGTTCCTGGAGATCAGTTTCTCATGTAATAAATTCTGTATCCAAAATTGTATCAAATACTTTTCTGACAAGAGTGAGGTTTTTTTCCTAACGGACAAATCCCAGCAGAGCTATTTATAAGAAGCCTCTCTCTTGTGTTTGCACTCACATGCCTGTTACTCAGACCTACACTGAAGAACAAATATAACTGAAATTTTTTCTGTGTCCTTGCCTGTGCTTTTGGACTGACCCTGTTTGGTCTTATGTGACTCCACGACATTTCTTTGCTGGTGTTCTGTTGGTAAGAGTTGCCATAGCAAACCACCGTTAAAGGCTTCTCCCCGAAGGAAGAATCTGGGTTTATTTGGTGACACTTTTTCTCTGCTGACTGTTTGATTGCTTTGTTCTGCCTGATCCTCTCCTGCCTGGGAGGGATGGGGAGGAGTGATCTGAGTGAGTGCCTTGCTCATATTCTATGCTAACACCTACAAAACAAGTGTAACAGAGAGTAGGTGTGATGTTGAGCACCTGGGCAGTGCATGGGAGAGTCCTTTGGCTTGGGAGGAGGAGGCCAGCCTGTTTCAAACATAAATCCAGACATGGGAAAAGCTGCTTGAGTTGTTTTTTTAAGTATTAAATTTAGAGCTGTGTTCTTTCACTGTTAGTTCCTAAAATGAAACTAGACATTGCCCTGAAGTTCTTACTTAAGCAACCTACAGCTTCTTCTGCCACAGCTTCTTTATTCATTTCCTGACACGGTAAAGGGAATCCTTAACACCAGCCTTCCCTGAGTTGTGTCCTGGCTCACTTATTGCTGCATGTAAATCTCTTGTACATTAAGTCAGGCAGATGAGACCTGTGCTTTCAGTTTTGAAAAGTTCTGGTGTGCACAGGGCACTGCGTAGAGTGGGTTCTTCCACTTATGTGTTCTTGGTGGCTGCAAAACCCACGTTAAATCATCGTTCTACTGTTTAGCTGCCTGATTAGATGTTCTGTGCATACTTCAAAATATGTGAAGTTTTACACTGAGATTTGCTATTTAAATACGAGGTTTGCCATAATTGGCTGTTATAAATTACAAGCAAGAAGGAATGATTTATTGCTTATAATTAGAAATGAGTTACGAAGGGGAATGTTAGTAATCATAAAATAAAGCTTGGAATACATTGATTTCCAGATGGCTGCCAGTGAAATTGCTCTTTAATGTATAATAGACCAGACACAAGGAAAAAAAAATCAGTCATCCATCTTTATTCCTTGATGGATTACTTGTATGGATCTATAGTTACCTGAATTTTGAAATATTAGTTTTGTCTGCATAATTGAGAGAAACTGAATTTGCCCGGTGGTATAGGCTACAGGAGGTGTGGAAGAAGTGAGTTACTCTTTTGTCTGGCATGATTTTTGTCCTTGTAATGCCAACAGGGAAGATCCAGCGATCGATCCGGCATCACCTTTGGGTATAACAACCTCGGTGAATTGTTCCCAGAGACTGCAGGTTACTAAGGTGTTTTCTTTTTATCTTCTGCCTCATTTGAAGTTTTCATGAGGTTAAGATTGATCAAAACACTTGTCCAAAAGCAAATATCTGTAATTCTCCTTGTTTGAGTCTAGAAAAATATATTTGCACCAGAAACAGACGGCAGTGCTACTGCTGAGAATTTTTCAATTGCATAATCCTTCTGCTGGGATGATAATGCATTCATTTAACTTTTAAAATTTCATTTCTTGTTACTATAGTTTCAGGCACGATTTAAAAATTATTTTTATTTGCCTTATCTGCTAATAATGGTTCTTTCTGCCATAGCAGTTGCATTCTGCACTGTTACCATCTGAAAGACGGCGCTACACGATAGTTAAGACATATGGATTGTCACCACATGAGTTGTCTCACACCGATATTTTAAAAGTGACACTGCCATTAGACTTGCTTAACTGAGACCATTATGATTACTCATTTACCTTCATTAAAATGCTTCATAGCTTCCTTATTTTAAGTAGCTTTTCTCAGCAAGGTGCAGATTTGCCTTGCTGCCATCATTTCATCTGGAAAAATTTCCATGGTGAAAGGAATAGCATATTTTCAACTAATACTTTCCTGACCTATGGAGAGATGAGCTCATCAGTATCTTTATTGACAAACCCAGGAAGAAGGTGTGTCAACCAGAAATATTAGATCAGTCAGCCTTTCTTGTCCTGAAGCTATTGTAATTTCCCATGTTCTGCAGCAATTTCCTTTAGAAGCAGATACGTGCAGATATTGTTTGGGATCTGCTACAGGAGCATAATTTCATTTGGTCCCAATAATGTGGCCTTAGATGTCATTCTTTTCATTTTTGCTGTTGAAAATCTGTTGGTTTAGTCAGTGGGAAGAACAGCGAGTTGCTGTTTTCCAGCATCTAATTGAGGGAAAAGTGCTGCAGCTATGCAGAAAAATATTGCCCGCTCTGAGTTGGGTTATTGAAGACAGATGTCATGGTCCCTGCCCCTCTCTGAAAAGCCCGAAACAGGTGTTCAGCTCATGACTCACTAGCCAAATTCCTGCTTTTCAAAAGCCTATTGGTGAGTGATGTAGGTGCTTAGTTCCTCACTGGTAAATCTATTCTGTAGTGAATGATATTCTTACTTTTTTCCAGTTTCCTCCTGCGAGTTTTGGTCCCTCAGTGCTCAGTTCCAGGCATTTGCTGGGAGAGGCTGCTCTCATTAGCACTAGAAGATGTTCTCAGTGCCGTGTTGTCTGGTGCTCCACTGATGAAAGCCAAGCTCCTCTGATCCAGCATGAAAGAAGACTGAGTGGGAATCAGAAGAGGAAACAATTCCTCATTTCACTTTAGTTTTTGTTGTTACTTCAGTTTGCTTTTTTCCTGCTTGAAATGTCTCTTTACGTAGTGTTGCTTGCTCGGAAACAGGACGAAAGCACTGATTGTTGGTGGAGTTGAAATTCACGTAGGGATGTTGGAGCAGAGTTAGCACAAACTGGCTTAGCTGTCTGTTAGTATCCAGGAGGGTTCAGGCCCTGCCTGCTGCTCCATCAGTCACATCTGTACAGCTGACAGCACTGGCCTGAGCCATCTCCAAAGGGATCTCGCTGTGTGTGAGCTGAGCTCATTGCAGTTTGGACATGTTTAGTTGGGGTCTCTGCGGCCCTGTCACTTTGGGGAGCGATTCAGGGAAACTCCTTGGGGCTTTCATGGTGATGGTGAGCTGGACTGGGTGAAGAGCCTGGTCTTGAGAAAGCCAAAACCACCTGCCTACCTCACATTCAGGCACAGACGGTTTCGAGGTGTGAGCATCACGGATGCTTCGTCATTCTGCAAAGCGTGATGCTGTCTGTGGTTGTATCTGGGCTTCTGAGGTGGCACAGTGTACCCTGACCCCCAGCCTCTGTTCTCGGGGCATCATGCTGCTGTTCACGGGTGTCACAGCCAGCCATGGCCTTGGCTGTGTGCCTCCACTTCCTCTTGAGTGGAGGGAACGGCTCCTGTGAGCATCTGGCTCTCAGCCGGAAGCAGATGTAGAAGATGGTGGGATCTACAGCTGGATGTGCAAACCCCAAAGTGCTCCAGGGTTATGGTTGTCATTGCAGTCTTTGTTTTGCCCTCTGGAAAAGAACAGTCATCCAAGTCCGGGAGGGTCACCCCTTTGTCCTGACCCAATGGCTGGACAGTGGGTCAGTATCTCCTGATGCTGTTGTGTTTCCAAGAAGAGCTTTAAATCCTTGCAGAGAGGTAATTCCCAGCTTTCCGGTAAGGATAACACTGATGGTACCTAATTAAAGGGCACTCTTAGCCTGGATAAACATTTATATTAATTTCCTTCTCACACAGATGTCTGGTAAACTGACCTCCTGAGGCAAAACCATCTGGCCTCAGGTGGGAGGAGGATCTCGGCCAGCGTGAAGAACCTGACCCGTCTCTTGTTGAGTCATTTCTCAATAGCTTTTTCTGTCCCTGCTCATGAAAGGCCTGTGCATGGATATATAGGTTTCACGGGCAGTTGTCTTGGATGACCTGCATAATTACACTGCAGGCTTGTGGCTGTGGGCTCCATTCAATCTCTGCTTCCCATTGTGTATTCTGGGACCATCCGTGTATAAAATTAGTATGGGCGGTAAGCAGCAATAAGATGTTCCCTACTTGGGAGGATTAAATTAAAATTCAGTAAGAAACAGAGCTTTGGGTGAGTTTCCAAATTACTTGCAGGAGTGCACTGAGGAGATTGTTATGGTATTGTCAAACTTTTTGGTGGATGAACAGCCTGATGCAAGTGAGGTGGGTTTATTACCTCTCACTGCTCTTTCTCCTTTATGTACTGTGCTGTGTAATCTTTTGTTATTAAGTAATAAGCAAAATAAAAACTGTTGTTTGTCACAGCCAGCTTGTTTTTCAGAGAAAAGCACTTTGAAAGTTCAGTCTGTGTGATCTCCAGCCCTGTCAGGAGCTATTATATTGAATCTTCTTTTAAATTGTTAAGCTGGAGGACGAACCCAGACGTTCTCGTGCGCATCTCAGCTGAGAGCGGAGCGGATTTGGCAGGGAGCAGCCTCTGATGCCTTGTACCATGCCATTAGTTTTTGTCGCAAACATGTCAAGATAATCTGTTTCCAGTGTTATGTGTGTTGGCTGACATGAGCATTAGTAGATCTGCATAATTTTTGAAGTAGTTTGAAGTGTGGATGTAACACTTGGGGCTGTGTGAAATCTTTTTTATCCCCTTTTATGGATCACGCTGCTGTTCAGAAAGTTGCTTGTTCTGTTACTCCCTCCCACAGGGTACTGTGTTAATTTGCAAAGTTCATAAGGAAAATGCCCCAAACTAGAAATCATCGTAAATAGTGAATGACAACTGACACACTTTGGAAGACCAGAAACCCCATTATTTTCCAGTCACAACATTACATTTTAAATAGATGCCGTTGTCACTTCAGTATATATGGCATTGTACCTTAATGTAGGATGTTATTATTTACTGAGCTTGTGAACCTCTAATTCAGTCTGGACTTTGATGGACAGGATCTGTCTTCTGTGGTGTATATGTGCATGTGTGTCCCTTGGTAGCCTTTTGCAGATGAGGTTGAGTCATGCCCAGTGAAAGTTGGATAAGGTACTTCAATTACTTGTTTTTTCAAGGTGCTTTTTTGATCATTAATACTCAGACCTATCCCAGCCTCAAAAGCAGTCATGCTCTTCCATGAAGACACTTTTTTCCACCCTCTGAGGTGCAGCCAGACAGCAGAAGGAGCCAGTATCTGTAGCCATGGCAGCCAGTAATTTATTGCTCCATATGGTTGGTGTGGCGGCAGCTGCTCTGGTTTAAGGAGGTCAGGACATTGGGGCATTTAAGAAACAAAGCAACACCCCAACTATAAAACATTCTTAAATGGTTTTGTACAGTAATAGGGTTCTTCATAGGCATAAGGAGAGCCAAGGGGGTTATGTATTTATAACTTTTATAGCTGTAATTTGAATCAAAGCCATTATTTCAGCGAGGAAATAAGTTTTTGTCTCTCACTGCAATGGTTTTACCTTTTTCCAGTGTCGTGGCTCGTATTTTAGGGAGCAGATAGTATGGAGGGGCAGCGGGCCAGGCTGTTCCACCCAGGTGACGAGTAACCCCCTTGGATCTGGCCTACAGTGGGTGCTGACCAGCCATGGCAGGAGCAGGATCCACCCCACTGCTTTGGTGTGCATTTTACACTAAGCTGAGAAAGAAACTGTGCTGCCCAAATCGGATGGCAGTGCTGTATTTGAAGTAAGGAAGCGAAGATGTGCGCGTTGTGAGTGGCTCTCGTGGAACAGAAATACAGCTTTAATTTCAGTTTGGGTGTGAGAGTCCCTCACTGCTGAGAAATGGTATAGAAGGGCTCTTGGATACAGCACTGAAGTTGTTGCAAATAGGCTTTTCATAAACGTGAATCTTTTTATTTTCATTAGGGGACCATTTTAATTAAAATGAAACTGGAATGTTTACTCTCTGCTTCCTGTAGCTGTGATTGTTTTCTTCACTGTGTGAGCACATGTATAATTTGCTCTAAAAGAAATGTCAGCAGTTTCTGATTACCTTGTGAGTCTTACTCAACAGCTTGATTTTAATTGGGGGGAGGAAATATTTTCAGGGTGCTCCAGGGAGGTCTGATGTCTTTGGGTAGCAGGAGGGAAGAGGTGCTATCTTTGGTACAATGTTAATTGCAATAATCATGAGTACGGGTTTAAAATAAAAGTCCTTCATTTCTTACCAGTGTTGGGTATTATTCAGTCATGTCAATGAAACACAGCCTGTTTGGTAATTAGAATCTTGCAGCTATGCAACCTTTTGGCTTTGCTGCATCCATATGTTTGTAAGCATCTAAACAGGGTGATTTTTTGGAAAACAGTGACTCAAAGTAGGTAGGTAGTCTCAAATTTCGGGAATTAAGGAAGAATTTTTTTTTTTTTATGAGGGTGGTAAGGCACTGGCACAGGCCCAGAGAAGTGGTGGATTCCCCATCCCTGGAAACATTCAAGGTCAGGTTGGACAGGGCTCTGAGCAACCTGCTCTGGTTGAAGGTGTCCCTGCTCCTTGCAGGGGGTTGGACTAGACAGCATTTAAAGGTGAAAATGCTACAATTGGGGTTAGATAATGGAAAGAGAAGGCTGGGCACGTAGGGAGGAGTGTGTCCATGCCTTCAGATATATTCTCTCTGAGCCCAGAAGTCCACCAGGATTTGTAAGTAATAGATATTTATGTAGGTCAAGAGAATCTCTTTCTTGAGATTTTTTATAATTATGTAATATGACAAGAAGTATCTGTAGCAGAATAATGTGTTCTGGATTCTTCAGTGGCGCAGCTCCTGAAACATTCCCTTGGCTTCTTTTTGTTTTGATCTACTGTGAGGAGGCACCTTAAATTACTTGAGTTGCTGAAATGCCTTTTGGGTTCTACAAAGCATTTCAGAGATGACCAGTTATTGAACCATTTTGGAGCTGAGCCAATATCTTGTATTTTAATATAGTCTTCACCATCGGAGATAATGATCTGAGTCTCCCCTGCTCATTCCCTGGGGTTTTGTTTCCTCCTGCTGATTATTTGAAATAAATAAATAAGTAGGAAAACAACGAGTTTCTGTGTGTTAACAAGGAGGAATGACTAAGAGAAAAATGAGAGTAAAATACTGCTTATCATAAAAGACTGTATCTCTGGAGGCATAAATTGGTATTCATTAAGTTGTTTGCCTAGACTTTGTTAAAAGACGTGCTTGAGGAGCTGTCTGAGCAGTAGAAAGCAAGTCATCCTCTTCATGACTAGATACATCTAGATGAGCAGGAGAGACCAGAAAGTAACACTAAATGATGGATTGAGAGCAGCCATCATGCCAGTAAGGAAACAACAGACTATGAAATGTTTTTCAGAAGTAATAATATTTAACAGTTTGCTGTGAAGTTATACTGATCCAGCTCTTCTCCCCAGATATGCAGGACTCTTTCACACTTGATACAGAGTTTTTAAAAATGTTTATGTTCAGTTTCTGTCATTTGTTATTCAAGGTACGCAGGGTCCCTGTATTTTTGATGATTTCTGTAGCTGGAGGTTAAAATCTTGTCTGTGATGATTATGGTATCCTGCATGCATAATCTTACTGGTATCCTCTATGTATCATCAGATACAGGGAAGCAGTTGCAGACCAGTGCTAGGTAATCTGAGTGTGACCCAGTCTTGCCATGTCTGCATTCTTCCAAAAATAAGTTTTCTTTTGATTTTTGTAAAATGTGACAAAGCCAGCTATTTCAAAGACCTTGGGGAGAAGCAGGGGCTGCAGTCTGAGATGAGGCTTTGCTACTGTGCTGGCATCTTTTATCATTACCTTGAACTGGGACAGACGCTTCCAAGGGAATGTGTGTGTTAATTATTGTGGCATTTGTGGCTCTCTGCTCTTTATCTTAAATCATTAAAAAAGTAATTGCACAACATAACACTAGCAACGTGCTTTCACTGTTTGGAGACTGAATACTCTGTGTCAAACTCTTGTGCAACTTTTCTGATGTTCAGCATTTTTTCTTTCCTTCTTTGCAGATTGAGACCCTTGATTTCAACCCAGTTTGCTAAGAAGGCTGCCACGGAAGAGGTATGATGAGTCCAGCACTTCTCCTGGTGCAACAGGTTGAGTTTGGAAATTCCCACAAGCTGTTCTCAGCCTGGCTCTGGTCATGTGGTAGATAAGGGTAAAAGAAATGAGTCTTGTCTCTCTGATCAGGCCAGGAGTTGGTAACTGTGAACACTGCAAAGCTGAGATTGGCTGTTTTCTAACCCAGACCTGCCCTTACTTATTTATTAGGAACATTAGCACAGCCTCCTAATGCTTCATTGGACAGCAAAAAAGAAAAAACTCCCTGCAAGCATCTAAAAAAGTCCATGTCAAATAAATGGTCAGGAGGGGTAGGAGGGGGCAGAGCTCGTGCCCATTTCTCAGCGCTTGGACTGTCCTCACAGAGAAGGATGCAGAACTCCACTTTTGTGTAGCCAGAGCTGACCCCCAGGGATGGGCTGGGCTTCTGTCAGAGACCAGTGTGGAAAGAGCTTACCCTGTGCAGCCTTGCTTACTCTTTGCTTTGTTTGTTTACTTTGAAAACATAATGGTGCCACAGAAAAGTTAGTGCTGGTAACTGGGCACTGCCAGAAGCTCTCCTTGGGTGGCTTTGTGCGCCTCCCAAAGGGATCATGATTATTATCAGATCGTGAAACCAGATAACAACAATAGCTGCTTTCTTTCACTGTTATTTTCACACTGTACAGAGTATTCACAGGCATTTTATGTACAACGAACTCTCTACTGCATATATAAAAATTCAGTGTACCAAAGGTATTCGTCCCTCTTCCCCATGAACGTGTGACACCGACATCCTTCTGAAAGTGAACCAGTTCCCTTCGGTAGTTTAACATCTTTGACAATTGCCCATCCAAACATAAAGCTAAGTGCCAAACTCCAGTCCAGGACGTCTGGAAGTGAATTCAGGAAGTTCTATTTAAAGGTGTTTGACTGCCTTATTTTTAAAATGACAAAAAGCCATTGATTTTCAGAAACAGTTTGATATCCTGCCTAGGGAAATACATTTTCACTTCTTATTCTGTGCTCATTAGAAAACTCTGCACATTTTTAGAAGTACAGCAGTCTGGAAGTGGACATGATAATTAGAAGAAGGTCACATTTTAATTAGCATGGTGCAATTTTAAAAAATAATGACTCAATTGTAGCTCCTTTATATTACCCACTTTTTCAGAGCAGATGGATACTTTTAAACGTATAAATTGATGTATATTATGATGCTGATTTGTCTCAAACTGCTGTGTCTTTTTCTGCTTATACCAAGATGGACTCAATTTGATCACTCCAGAGGCAAAAGCAGTGGTAGGAAATATAAACTGGAGGGAAGTTCCTCTAAATAATATGATTAATTTGAGCATTAAAAAATCATGAAAACCTGTCTTTGACTGATCCGAATATCTAAATACTTGATTTTCTATTAAAATTAATGGGTGTCTTTTGCCCTATTAATGAGCTATTGGAGCAAACCCTTAGGTGACTTTGAAAAACTCAGGCAGATTCTTTAGGTTGACTGCCATGGTATATGACAAGTTCAGGAGCAGCTTTGATGTTTGAATAATTAGGCTATCAACTTTCTGGTACAGGGATTTTCTCTTATGGTGTATCTCCAAAGTGCCTGGAGTTACAGGGATTCTGGGAGCTACTGCGTCCCAAGTAAATACATTTATAAATAAAGAAATAAATAAAAATAAGCTACAACACTTTATCAGAACTTGCTGCCAATGGAATTGGAGAACATGCAGCAGTACATAGTTGTGTACTGCAATTTAAATCGTAAAGCACTGTAGCATTTTTCTCATGGTATGGACCAGAGGAGTTGGGGTTTTCTGGTCTCCCTTGGACCATTCGTTTTTAGAAGCACCTCACCACTATCCTTCCAAGGAAGTGGTCCCAGTCTTCTCCATCTTTCTTACTGGGGGAGATGACTCAGTGCTGGTAACAGCTGACTGGTGACAGGTACTGTCAATATTCCCTTCTCGGAATTCCTCACGTGACAACACTGCATTCATGGTTAATCTTTAAGGTTCTTCAAATTGCCACTAATTGGCTGGTTTTGTGTGCCACAGGCTCTAGTGTGAAAACCTCCAACAGTCCAAGTACAGAATGGGGGTGGAAAGTACCCTATTACAGAGCTGATGGAGGTAAAGCTCCTGTGATGTTTCTTCCCTGGACGAGAGAAGGAGGTAGAGCTCCAGATGGAGCACACCATGAAAGTGAGAAGAAAGATCAGAAAGACCAGACATTGGGCTGTCCTGGCGCAGTCCGTGTTGCTGCTTCCTGCCCAGATCTCTCCTTAGTGAACCAAAGACAATATTGCCTACTCCAAATTCACCTCTGTTCCCTTGTGGTGTTGCCCTTTCTCTCCCTCCGTGCTGTGTCCTGCCTAACCTTGGAGCAGCTGGGGACGAACATGTACAGAACAGGTCCCATCAATGATTGATTCCCCAGTTAGTGTTTGGAGATCATTATTCTGATGAATTCCATAGGTAATGTTACAGGTGCCAGTGTGTATTATCAACTGAGTGCTCTGCCATCACATTAAGCGCTATCTACAGAGTGCTATTTGTTCCACAGCTCATTGCGCCGCCAAATAAATCCAACCACAGCTGTCAAAACTAATACATGTTGGGCTTTTTCTGATTTGAAGGGTACATTTTTGCTATCATTAAATTGTCAATAACGGTGTTATTTTGTAATAGGCCTGATGTGAGTTGAGCACACTGTGGGAGAGGTTTGTAAGTTTTCCCACAGAGCTCTACTGAGGAGCCTTTGCTCCCAAATTTCTTCTCCTCTTTTGCTTGCCAGAGAATCCTTGTTCTGCTGTTACCATTACTGGATATTTCAGTTGCCTCGTTCTGGACTAAGTGAAAACTGAATGGTTTTGCCTGACTTTCATTCAGACTTTGATTAGAACAGCTGAACCTGTAGCACTGGACATGAGCTTCCATCTCTCCTGTCCCTATCGTTTGGAAGCTGCTAAAGTTTTGTGCAAATACTGGGCCAAAGGAAGGGCTGCTCTACTGTTCTCTCTTCTTTTATGCAGGTTACCTTTCCAAATGCACAGGCTGAGGCCTCTGATGTAGGAAAACCAGCAGCTGTGCTTGTGGAGAGTGGCCCAGTAGCTTACAACCCTGATGAGGAGGTGGAAGAGGAAGAGGTAGAAGAAGATGAAGATCACTGCATGAGCGCCTTGCAGTTAATGGGAGGAAATGGTGAGCTGGGATGCTGCCCAAGTTACCATCTCCTGGTGCTGTGGGCTTTGTTCTTGCAGGGCTGGGCACACACAGGATTCCCTGTCCCAGAGCTCCTGCTGCCTTTTCAGCATTGCCCATTCCTGTGGGAAGCCTGGAATCACTCCTGTGTGAAATCTGACCTTAGAGACTCCTCCTGAGAAAACTTTGCATCTCGAGCTTTAGGCTAAGAGGGCTTCTCAAGAACAAACTGAAGTGTGAGGTGTTTTCCAGGATTAGGTTTATTAATGTGGATCTGAGAATTTAGGGGTTCAGTAACCCCTCCATTAGCAGTGTCAGGGGCTCACTGTCCCCTGAGCCTCCCCACCCTGCTCCTTCTGCCTCCTCAGTGGAGGCTGCAGTGATGTCCAGGCTGTCTGTGAGCCCTGGGGATGTGTCTGCCCAGCTCAAAACAGAACAAATCATCACACTCAGTTTCTGGGGAAAATGTTAGGAGGAAGCAGTTGTTCCCCAAGTGCAGGAATGGCATTGGTGGTGCATGTATGGTACACAGATGTGTGCTAATTTCTTTGGGTTACCCAGCAAAGCCTCTGGTTTAATTAGATTTCTTTGCTGGCAGGAAAAGGCAGTCTCCTCTCTGCTGTGGTTTTTCCTAGCTGGACACATCCACATTTATCCTTTATTAAAAACTTCCCTTTAGAAGTTAAGCTTTGAAAATACACAAAATTATTTTTAAAATGAGAGCTGCTAATTATGGGTTGCGAAGATTCAAGATGGGAATAAGTTTCCTACTGAAATGTTATTTACTGCAAAAATCTTTCCAGCACTATTCATTTAGCTTTTGTGGACAATATGTATACATTTCACAAAAGTGTCTGTTGCTTTTAGATTGATTTCTCTGCTGGAAAATAATTGCTGAACCATAGGAAAAACAGTTTGTTGCCTGCATTTATTATTAGAATAACGTTCCCAAGAAAAGGCACCCATGTGGGGGAGGGTGGGTCTATGTTTATTAATAAACCCCCCACAAAAATAGAATAAAGGTCACTGAGTTTCTTTTCCTTGTAAATGTCACTATTTTTGAACCATTCTGAGAACATTCCACTACTCCCTGTCTGGTCTGGACAACAGCTGAAAAATTAGAGTTAAAAAATAAAAATAAAAAGGAAAGGAGTATTCCCAGAATTTGAATGCAGGTGTGCAGAGCTGCTCAGTGCAACAAATAACTCTTTCCTAGCTGCTTTCTCCATGGATTTTAGACCTGTCTGCCTGGAATAACTGCATGAATTACAGATGGTGAACTTCACCCATTCTACACAAATCATTACAGATTACACTTAATTCTGCTTCCAAGCTTTTGCTTGTCTCTTTGGGTGAAAATGTTGCCCTGAATTTGGAATATAAAGTTTAACTTTCCTCAGTGCTCATATGTAATAATTATCCACAGGTTGATCTGCACAACAGAAAATATCTGTGTCAGTGCATTCAGAAGCACACAGAAGAGAAACTGGTGCATTAGAAACATACAGACTTGCCTTCTGACACACAACACAGTCTTTGCACCCAGCATTGTTTAAGAAAACAAAACTGCATTAAAAAATCTGGGCAAAAATTTTAAGTCTAGAAGTAAGTAGATGAGGGAGATCTGAGTCAGATGCATTGGTCAAGATTTGTTCCACGACTCTTTTGATGCTGATGGGAACTCTGAGCTATCTCTGAACCCTTGCAATGTCAGCTCATAAATCCATGAATAATGTAAACAAACCAGCTTTTTCCTTGGTGCCTATGTCTAGTGAAAAACGTGCCTTCTTGTAAATGTAATGCTGCTGCTTATCAGCCACTGTGTGCCAAGTTACATGTGACAATCAGGCTTGATCACCTTAGCCTCTAAATTAAACCAAGTATTTCATATATACATGTGCCAAGTATTCCTAAATGAGGGTCTAGTGACAAGTGAGAAGAGATATTTACACATACAGGCTTAAAAATAATTTTATTTCATTGAGGGAAGTACATCCAAGAACTTATTTAGCCCTAAGAAAATAGATGATTTTTTAAATGCTTGCCTAAGGCAAAACTTACCATGTAGTTATATAGCAGGCAAACAACCTTCAAGAAGCAGTACTTCCATTGTATTTTCCATCTACCCAGAATATTTGCATTTTTATATGCTCTTGTCTTTGTGTGTTTCAGATTATGGCTGTGATATGGATGAAGATGATGGCTATTAGCTCCATTTACTTCCAGGGGACATGGACTGTGTCTTGTTCTCAGCAAATCTTCGGTCTTCAAACTGTATGAATAGTGAGAGAAGCTGTCTATGGTCAGCAAATGTAATCAAACAATCCTTACTTTTGTAAAGCGAATTCGAGCTTGGCATTGGATCTGGTCAGTTTACATTGACCCATAACCCAGCAATATCCAGTTTGGATTCCTACTTGAATTTATTTTTATTTTGGTGGATCATAGCTGGAGAGTGAAATTAATGAGAGTAATGTTTCCAGAGAACAAAAGAAAAGAGACAAAACAGACTGTGCGTGAAGCCTGTATGGCTGAAAGCAGCACATCTCTTATTAATGTGACTGCTTTTAGGCATACTGCTGAAAGGGAGCAGATTAAAGGACAGGGAGGGTGACAGGTGAAAAGGAGAAGTGTACCCGTTGATTATTTGAGTACAGGAGCATTAGTTGTCTCATCATGCTACAACTGACAGAAAGAAATGTTTCCAACCTGGATTGTGAACTTGACCATGTTACTGTATACAAGCTCCTTTACCCAACCCTATCAAAAGTTAATGACAAGTCATATATTTGCAGAGCAGTACTGGTTTTCTGAAACAGAGTAAATACTTCTTTATACTAATCAATTCATAGGTTTCTTAAAAGATATGACAGTAGAAGGCAATGTTGGCAGTGAAGAATTGTCTTCCACTGTGAGTCCAGTGCAGTTTTTGTGGAAGAAGGGAGAAGACCTGGCTCAGGTAGGAAGTTTAGGGAGCAAGGAGGCAAAGATGCTGTGCTCATGAGCTGTTGCTGGGCATCCCTAGGGACAGCCAGGTCTTCTTTAGGCTGGTATTGCTGCAGGAGAGTCACTCTGGCCATCTCTGTGGAGCTGCTCTTGCCTGACTAAGTTAGAATGAAGGTCTGCTCCCAAGAGCTGGTCTCTAAAACCAGTTGAAAGAAAGCAAGCTGAGGTTTTTAATAAGCTAGCATCTGCTTTGACTGAATTTAATTCAATGTAATTTGCTTAACATTCGCTGGGTAAATTAAAGGTCACCGTGCCGCAGTCTGACTTTCATGGCTCAAATCCCACCCTTGAACAGTCGTTGCTATGTGAATAAAGCTGGAGCTGCAGCCCTGTGTGCCCCGAAATGTCAGCAGGCAGGTCCTCTCTTGCAGATAGATCAGTTCTCGCAGTGCCACGAGAGCAGGGGTCAGGGGTGGAGCCCCTGTGGGCAGATCCCACCCTGGTGCCTCTGACCTGCCTTCCCCTGGCACTGCTGGGTCCGAGGCTCTCGGCTCCGTGGGAAATGCGCTGCAGTCTGGATCACACTCTGGATGTCTGCAGCTGATGTTTCCATCTCTCTCCCTTATCTGGTGACAATCGTGAAAACTGTAGTGCTGCAGGCTTGTCTTAACACCAGGGAAAGATGGATTTATCTTACCAGCATGGTTTCTGTTCAGCTGTGTCTCCTGGTCGGGTCTTCCTTCCTACCTTTTTTGAGGAGCACTTGTTACTAAAGCACCATCCATCCTCCTGCTACAGAGAATGGATCGTGGCAGGAAGAGAAGCTGCCTCAGGAAGATGTGCCAGACAGGATGATGGTGGTGCTCACATCTGTGGTCATCACCAAAGAGGGGAAGGGCCACACGGCCTTCCATACTTCCATTCTTCTCTGTCCCTCTTGGTAGCTTGCATAACATGGATCATGTAAGTCGAGCAAGAGTGAGTGCTTTTTTTAGGAGCAGACTTAATACTGTTTGGCAGGTAAATATGGTTTGGTGGGTCGTATCTGTGAGGAATTTTTGAGCCCTGTATAGGAGTATTTCTGTAATGACTTCTTAAAAGCAGAACTTGGTAACAAAATTGGTGTGGTAAGGCTACTGGAAAGAAGAGCTCTTCTGAACCAAATTCCAGTTGCTTAGTTTGCAGCACTTATGTGGAAAGAAGAGATTCCTTATAATTCTTAGGAGAAAATCTGGCATTTTCACTGAAAAGCTATAGATTTTTTTCTGATACTTTATAAATACTGCACAGAAACTGATAGTGAGGAGATAAACCTTTCTACCTCTCTTTTATCTACACCATAAAATAAAAGTATGCTATAAGCAGACAGTTTTTAAAAAAGTAGTTTGTTTTATCAAAGTTTGTGCTCTGCAAGTCTTTGAGACCGTTGAGTTTGATTGTTTGGGCTTGAATGAATCTTCCATAGCACTGCTACAAATACACTCTCAGTATATTCTCAAGGCTTGGGTTTTATTCCAAGGTACACAGTATTCTCTATGCAGGAAATAAACATGCATAAATAAACATGTGTATGACTCATGTAGGTCGAGTGCTTTTCTCAAATGCAAGATATTGGCTCTTAAAGAAACCACTAAGATGAATATTGCTGAGGGTCTTTCCTCCAGTCTCCTGGTTTGTTCCCCCAAAGGATACCAAACCTGCTGCCAGGGTAGTGATGTTATGTGTGAGAGCTAAGAGCCCACCCAAATAGCTGCAGCTAGGAAATTTGAATTTCAGTAGTACATTGCATTGCTGAGAACACTGTTTTGTGCACTGCAAGTAGAGGGTTGCAGTTTTTGAATGCTCTCACATGATTTGATTAGGAAAGGCCATCAGGCAGTCTGCTGGAAGAGCAAGGGAAAAAAAAAAAAAGACCTACAATTCCATAGCATCTCAGTATTGCTGGTGAAGTTAATGGCATGGTTTCTGAGCAGGATTCCTAAAGAAAGGATCTTGGATAGGCAGACTTCACTCTGAGCTTCTTAAGCTGTAGTGGTTATGTACATTTTTAATTTATTGGTGACTTACCGGGATTTTTATAATGTTCATTCCTTCTTCATTTAACTAAGCTCAGGAAATGTAAACAGATTTGAACATGCTAGTTTCTGTTTTTATAGCTAGTCATTAAAATGTAAAAAGATTAACACTGCATTAACTCTGTTTACTACTGTTGATGTATCTGGACAATTTTGTTGTGTATAAGTAAGCCCGAATTCACTTGGAGTAATTTGGATCCTGCTTTTCTCAGGATTCTGATTATGATGTAAAGAGCTTATAAGGCTTCGATATTTGTTGTTCTTAGATCATCTTCCTTGAAGCCACACAAGCTGTGTATCATCGGGTTTGTTGCAGAAAGCACGTCTCTTGCTGCAAGTCACTTTGCTTGACAGGCAAAACCCTCCAGCTGTTGCATCCAGCTTGTCTGCCATGCAGCTTTCTAACACTCTTGTATTGTGGGAATAAAAAAAGAAATAAGGAAAATAATGGGCTTCTTCACTGTGCTGAGTGCATTTTCAGTGTCTTAATCATCTATGACATTTCTTTAAAATCGGTGTATTCAGTACAGCAACTTTTAAATGGTGCCAGACAGCCTTGTCTTGAGGGTTAAACATGTTAGTCGAAAAAGTCCTTGCCATCCTGATGACTTGTTTGTGTTCTTTGGATTGAATTGAAACTCCAGTTGCAGATGTGTACAGTTAGAGTTTGCCTAATAAATGTTCTGTTTCTTATTTTTGTGTTGAGTCCTCGTATTCGGTTCAGTTAGTGCCAAGGAAATGAAACTTTTTTGATGTGAGCATATGTACCATCTTTACACAACTACGAGCCATGTTAACCTTTTTTACTGTAATATATTTGCTGTAAATAAAAAGTGAAACTCTTACACAGCCCATCTGTTATTATGATGTTGTCCCGATAATTTCTGATTTTTCTATCTTTATTCTTAAAAATGTTCGGTTTTGATTGCTGCATGATTGGTTGATCATGGCCCAAATTTGTCATTCAGAGCTTTCTTTTGTCTCTAAAAGGGAAGACACAGCTAATCAGGCAAGTGTTTTTTACAAGATACTGTTCCACGGATAGATGTAGACACTTTTTGTAAAGTGCATAACATTAACGAGGCTTTTCCACTAAGCTGTATAATTAACTGACTGTGGGAACAATATATGGTGTGAGTATTTAATGGAACTGTTCCAGTGCTTGTTTCTGAAAGTTGTATCTTGATAAATAAGGTGTGTGCTGAGTTAAAAATCATGTTATTTTATCAACATCTGGCTGCCACAGTTTGGAGACAAAAATCCACATCTGCCCTTTTGTACAGATGAGTGTTTGCTCCTTTTAGTTTTTTCTGGAAAAAGAGGTGCCACTGGATCCTCAGGAGTGTCTCCTGTGAAGTTTTAGCCTATAAAAGGATGATTAACAGTAGATGTGATAAGGCAGTATGTGTCATTCCAGCGTTTCACTGTGTTCCCACAGTGTGATCAAGGCACACTTCTGCTCTCATTGACATTGGGATGTTTTTATCTGAATTTCTCTTCAGCTGTTCCAGCCATTTCCACTGGGAGTTGGGAACTTCTCCAGCAATGTCCATCATGGATGCCCTCTCCCTGGTAACATCTGAGCTGTTAAAAAGTACTGACCGCCTTGGCCTTGTATTTTCTGCTCTTCCCAAGCTCTTGGCTTCGTCCTGTAATTTTTCTCTTCTGTGCCACACCAAGCTTTCATAACCAAAACCATTCTGTCCCCGCAGCTGCATTCATCAAATATGTCTCCTTTAATGGTCTCAGAAGTTAAATAATGCTAATAAAGCTGAAATCTTACAAGGCTTTATATTACCTTCATTTGTCACCAGTAGGGTCATAGCACATTTGTTCTTATGTTCACGTTTTGTAATGCAGAAGAGGCTGTTACGGTTTTCTACTGCCGTCACATCTGTAAGAAGAGTTACAGCACATTATTCAGTATTTTTTATGCGCACCCCGATACCTGGCAGTGGTCTTGGTGAGTGGTGGTTGTTTAACAAAAGGGGTTAAATACATGAGAAAGGAGGCTCAGTGAGAATTCAGGACTTAGGGCATAACAAATCTACTCAGTGAGTTGCTTCATTGTAATTATTTTTTTCTTATGGGACCTGTTGTGCATTCTCATGGAAATTAGGGAGGCACACACAGTTCATAAAAATGCAAAATGAAATTCCCTTCTTGCCGTGGGACTCCAGGAGCACAGGATTTAATGACTTGTAGCTTGAACTGTACATTTGTTACTGTGTGGGAGGGCAGTAAGTGGCACAGTACTGGGCATCGGGATGGCAATCGCTGTGTTATCCATTTCTGTTGCCAAATTGCAGCAAGAATGCCTTCTCACTGCTCTCAGTGCTCCTAGTAAAGTTACTCAATTCTTCAAAAGCAGAAAAATACAGCAAATTAAAGGAATTTTAGCAAAGCAATGAAAAGAAACAGCACCAACACTGATTGCCAGGTAGTTTTTCTTCAGTGCTCTTTTGTGGGAAAAGTAAAAGAGATTTGTACACAGAGACTAAGAGGGGCAAAAGCTGCATCTTGGCAGCATCAGAGGTGAGGCAGTGTTGTCCATTTTCCGCACAAGAATTCCAGACTCTTCTGTTTCATGGTATATTCTGCATGATATTCATCATCTGTAGCCTGAGCAGTCCACTGGAGGGTATTGAAAGAGGGAGGACACCAAGCCAGGTGAGGAAGAAGAGATGGTGGGGTATCATTGTTTCCCGTGAGTGGGGGAAAAAAAAATAAAAAGAGATTAATTATTTAGACTGAGTTTAAGGGCTGTAGTGTGATGTTGAGGAGAAAAGCTGCATTAAAACCAGAAAGATGAGGGAATATTCTTTGTAATGATGTGCACTGGACTGTGCAATAGGCAGTGAGCATCAAGAGCTTTGCTGGTGTACATCACTCAAGGATCTGTGCTATTAACAACAGTCTCTAGAGGTGGTAGCAGTAGTGAGGAAAGGGATAGAAGTGCTCTGGGGTAAAACCAGAGTACTGTGGGTAAAACCAGTCCTGGAGTAAAACCAAAGTTTAAAACCATACTGTGCTATGTCCAAAGCCTCTTCTGACTCTCTCAAGCCTTGTCTAATTAAGCAGCAAAGAGGAGTTACCTATTCTGCTGCTTTTCATAGAGATGGGGATGGCTGAGGCTGTCAGAACTTTCTAGGTGGTCACAGACTACTCTGATGTGAATGTGTTGTTATTGAGTAATAGTTCTTCAGCACAGCTTCGTGTCTGGGAAACAGATTAATCCTTGTATCTGCTGTGATTCCTGCCCATGCTCTGGGAGCTCATTGGAGGAGAGTCCAACACACATCAGCACCATTCAGGTGAGATTCATGGGTTGGCATGGCATAAAATACAGCTAAAGCAAAGGTTTTCAAAACTCTACTCACTGCTTTCAAGCAAACTCTTACGCAAGGCCACTGAGAAATTGTTAGTTACTGCTGCATGCTGCATTAAATCAGTAGGACCTACCGTAAGCTCTGAGGTCTCCAACAGCAAATCAGCACGATGTGAATCATTGTGTTTTCTTTCTGGACTGTCAGGCACCACGAGGAAGTCTGAGTGTATTTTCTGCCTGCGGTAAAATGAAGGATCTTTCATCTTGTTCATCTTCCCAGTATAATTTATGTTGGTTCAGAGTTGCTGGCTGCACTGCATTAATAAAATGCCATC
Source organism: Falcunculus frontatus (assembly GCA_013398115.1). Taxonomy (NCBI): domain Eukaryota; kingdom Metazoa; phylum Chordata; class Aves; order Passeriformes; genus Falcunculus; species Falcunculus frontatus. Next base: position 2,141,235 of record VZRV01002986.1, read on the forward strand.
TGAAACACTTTTGGCCAGTGCTCTTGGCACACATGCAAGTGTAGACTTTCTGATCTCCCCTGGCCTCTTGGTGGGCAAAAGGTCTCTGTCAGCAGAGGTAGTGCCAGCCCTGTAAAGCTGCCCAGCACAGACCCCAGGTGTTGTCACTGCTTGTGGGTGTAGCACGGAGTGAAAGGGGCTACACTTCAGGTGAGACATGACAGTACATCAGTTAGAAGATTATAAATGTTATGTGAGTGGGGAGAAGCCATTGCACTAATCACTGCATAGAGATAGTTTAGGGGTCCCAAGGGCTGCATTCAGCCCATTGATCAGTCCCATCTGTTAATCTACCACAGCAGGTATGAAACTCAGAAGGAGATGAGCAATTAAGGCCATCTGTGGCACCTCAAGTGAAGATCAGCAGTAGGCAGGATGAAGACACAGCCATTACAGGACTTAGCTGAGGTTTGGAAGGCAGGCTGTAGCTCTTCCAGTGTAATTTCAAGCCTACTTTCACAGTCAGGCTTAGCTGTCATTAAATTCTTGGATATATCTTAGGTTGATAGGGCCATAGGGTGGCTTGCTGTCCAAGAAAGTGCTTTTGGGGGTTTTGGGGTGGGATGTGTGTGGTTTTTTAAGTTACTCCCTCTATTACCATGTTTTGTAAGGACCCTGTTTAGGATTGCAGCTTTCCTTCTGAGCAGTGTCCTCAGAGCTCAGCAGGAGTAAGCAATCACTACTGAGGAGCAGAGATGTTAAATAAGACAAAAAGCGGGGGAAAGCAGCACAAACAGAGAATTATGGTGAAACATGGAGTATGAAATTATCAGTTGGTCCAGGTATCAGGGCCGGGAATGTCCCACATCAGAGGTGAAGCAGCGAGCAGTGAACACGGTGGAGGAGACCTGGTCTGATAAGCTGTGACCTGAAATTCCTCCTCGTTTCGGCTCTGAGATGGGCTCTCTGTTCCCTAATACTGCTGAGGGGGGTGGTGGAACAAGCTCAGATGGCTCCTCATGACTTCCCTTATTCTTTGCCATTAATTGCTCACTGGGGCATGAACCCAACTTGTTCTTCTCCTGCCGGTGATTACAGACAGATCACAGCCAGATCCTGCCCAGCTCTGCAACTCCACAGGAAAAGGGATTGGGATGTAATGGCAACAGCTCCTTTTCCTGGAAAGAGCAGTGCTGTCCCTTGGGGTTTCACCCATGCCTTTGCTCTGAGTCTGGCTGATCGCTGTCCCTGATGATCTCACCAAGATTTCTTGTCTCTTGTTCAGTTTCTGAGTAACTCAAGGAGGTGAACCTGAGGGCTGAGGGAATCTAGAGCCACCAAGGGATTTTGGCAAGTACACATAGACCCACATGTTGTCTGCCCTTCTCTGTAATGTACCAGTCACTGATATTCTTGGAAGAGAAGGATGCTGAGAAATAGTTCCTGGAAGTTCTGCTTTCAGTTGCTGTGTGTTCGGCAAATATCGTGAGAAGAGGAATTGCATTATTTGTACAAGGAATATTCAAGGGGCTGAAGTGTTCAGTCTCTTTAACCAGCCATGGGAGTGAACATCATCAGCTTTCTGTGGAAGAACAGCAGATTGTTGCCGTTGTCTTTCTAAATACATATCCTGTTTTCCCCTTTGTGTATTTCATTATAAAATAAAATATTAAAGCTTTTAAAAGTCTTTATTAGCTAGCAGATGGTTTTGCAAGTCATTTTAATGAGATGAAGAAAACTTTAATGGCAGACATTTAAAGTTGTGTTTAGACAGACTATTGCCATTGGAAAAATCTAGTGAATGTTTTCCCTGTGTTTTTGGCAGAACTTGGCACCAGATTATGTACTAGGAAATAGAAGGGGATGATTTACACCAACCAGTTCCCTCCCGAGAGTGGTTCTACATCAGTGTAATGTTGCTGAGTTCCACAGTCACATGGTGATTTACAGAGGTGCAAGGGGGGAGGAAAATATTATTAACTTGATGCAGTTCAGGAGAAATAGTACATTTCTTGTATATTCACCTCATTCGCTTGCTGCAGTCAAGACATTTTTTGGGAAGCTTAGAGGCAGCCCCCTGGCAGGCAGGACAGCAGTGTGCCAACTCCTTCCGGACCTCTGTGGATGTCAGCATCAGCAGCCTGTGGGGATAAGAAAAATGAGGTTGGAGAGCACTGAGGTCCTGTCCATGTGGGAAAGCCCTATGAAAACCTGGCCTTCTTATCCCACCCTTGCTAAATTTCCTGAGGCAATAAGATGCTCGTGCTGAAAGCAGGTAGGAACATGGTCGACAAAAAAAACCCTTTCAAAGCCTTGATGGTTCTTGCAGTTCTGTATTTCTCTCTTGATCAACCAGGGCCACGTTCTTAGGAGGTGCAAGCTGCCTTACAGGAATGTGTTCGTGTCCACAGCACCCAGTCCATGACAAGACGGGTTTATATCCCTTTAAAAATGTGAATTCTTGTTTGTGGGGTTTTTTTTTAAAGTGAGCAGTTGCTGACTCTCAGACCTGCTTCCTCCGAGGGTTGGTTTTGGCCATGCAGAGTCTCGGCCTCATGGGAGCAGGGAGAGGGGAGCATATGCTGATTCATTTGCACAGCCAGAGGATTGACTGTCCCTGCACATATTAAGAGATGAATCATGCTTCACAAAAGCAATAAAAAATGCCTCCTAAATGAGTAGTTGCCTGGCTACCTCCTTAGGCTGTCCAACCCTTTGTTCCTCCCCTGGACTGCTGACCGTGTTACACCTGGCCAAGCTTCAGTGTCAGCTTTTTGCCCTGTTGGAGACCTTTGTCCTTCAGGTTTTTCTAGAGCTGGCTGATCTAATCTCAACAGCCGTTTTTTCAAATTTGGAAAAGCCTCACAGCTACAAACAGGTCCTTAAGGAAAGCCTTCCCTTTCTCTCCAGACAGATTGTGGAGGATCAACTACGCCCCAGCAAGAAATAACATCTCTAATGTGTGTAGGAGCTCTGGTGATGGACTTGTTAGAAATGCCCTCACAAATGTATGGATGGGAAAACAGGACCATTTGCTGGGATATTAACACTCAGCAGAGGAGAATTTCTCTACCTGTGAGCCCTGAGGAAAATAACAGTTGCTCTGAAAAGCCCTGTGATCTCCAAAGACTTGACATGAAGTTACCTTCCTCAAAAAGCAGTTTTTCCCTGCCCACTGCTCAGGAGGAGCTTGGGAAGAGGAGATCAGGGTAAACCGTCCTTCAGGATCCCAATAGTGAAGGGATGTATCAAGGGAAGCACCAGCTCTTCATCTTCTCCTCTGCTTTGTGAGATTAACACCGAAGAGGAAGCATCCTCTGTCGTTTTGTCACCATCCCTGCAGTCATCCCCATTAGCTCCTGGGCAGCTCTTTGGTAACACAGAGCCTTGTCAAGTTCTGCTGCTTTCCCTGTCCAACAGTGGGTGTTTCTGTGGAGCCCTGTCTTGAAAGAAGGGTCACTTGCCAAGAGAAACACAATCCCTCACTTTGCCAGGGACAGACAAGAAGCATCTCTGCCCTACATGATGAGGGCTTCTCTCAGCCCTGGCACACACCCTTCGAGTGGCCACGGGGCTGATGAACAGCAAATTGCCATCCACAGTGCTGTGATTCCTGCAGAATTCCAGTCACCCCACTCCTGACAGCTCTGCCAGGGTTGGCGTTGCAGAGGTTGCCATATCCAGCTCTCAAACTGCAGTACTGGCTTGTGTGCTGGCCAAGGGACAAAGGGGCAAGATGGAGCCCTGCATTTCAGGTGGGTGAAGAAACACCTTTGCAGTTGGCAAGGTTTCCATGCCAGGGTGTTCTGGGAACAAGCAGACCTGTCTCTCCATGGTCACACAAAAACATACAGGGACTCACGTTCTTGCTCTGTTTTGACTGTGCACCTTTGATGTGGCCTATTTATCTCATTGACTTCCAAATTCACCATTCTGTGCTCTCAGGTATGGCAGTGCCAGCCACACCCACAGATATACATATGGCAATCTACTCTCTAGGAACATTTTGCTTCATTTAAAGCCATCATCTTTGCTTGGTGACTCCCTGGGCTGCCTGTTGCTCTGCACTGAATATAAAGGAGCTGCTGGTGAGTTGTTGGGACAGAGTGTCAATCTTGTAGGCATCAGGAATGAGGTGAGGAAATCCCATTCCCATCTGTCTCACCTTTCCTTTATAGTCCTAATTGTTCTGAGGAAAGGAGAGGCTGAAGTGCCTCCCTTCTGCTATTAACCAGCCACTGTGTGCCACAAAACAAAACAAAAGACCTTTTAATCTATAGCCAGGCTGACTAGTCATTGTAAAATGTTGTACCATAAATATCTCAGATTAATAATCTGTTTATTTTCCCCTTCACAATAGGCAGGGGGAGCGTTTGTGAGGCTGCTAAGCAATGCTCAGTGCAGCTAAATTTGGCGTTTAGAACATGCTCATGAGACAGGCATCACAAAAACTTTGTGAGGAATGAAGACAATGTGAAATGTCTGAAGCACATGCAGAATAAATTGTGGCTGGCCTGTTTGCCCCGCACATTTATTGATGCTGCTGCTAGCTTCTTTCTCTGGCAGTTCCCACACTGAAGCTTTATTACTAAGGTTGTGTCACATCCTGGTGCCTGTGCTTGTTTAATTTGGGCTCCATCAGTGAAATCTGAAGTTCATGTGTGCCAAGTTAAGCCACATCCTGAATGCTATGGGTCTCCTCCTATCCCTTGGCTCACTGCTGTGTCCATGTGCTGTGGCTTGGACTCATCAGAAATCCTCCAGGGAGATTCCCAGGATGCTCTGATCCCTCCAGAAGCCACTGCTCCATCTGCCTCTGGAACTCTTTCGTAAATGATGCTTCACCTGAAAGATCTCTGTTTTCAGGCACGCTGGTGAGATGGGGAAAGGAAAAGGGAGTTTGTGCCCTTCCCTGGGGTGGGGGTCACTAAAGGGCAGGGCAGGTGTGTGAGGCTCCAGGAAACACTTACATCCCATGGAGAACAAGCTGTCCTCATTTCAGTTGTGTGAAACAATAGGACATCTCCTGGCAGCAGGAATGGACTGAGTTTCTGGGTAAAAGATAAAATTTTCAGGTAGATTCTGGAAGATTCAAAGCTGTGCTATGGGCACATGTGGAGGGGTCTCCTTTTCACCAGTGAGGTGTGTCATGGGGTCAGCTGGCAGGGGTGGCTTAAGGCACAGGGTAACTGTGGGACTGGGAATGAGGGAGATGGTTCCCATGGCAAGCTAGGGCTGCTAGATGCCGATATTTTTTTATTTAATTGCTCCCTGGATTTTACAAACACTTGTGATGGTGCTGCTTAAGTAAATAAGTGCTGTTATTGACATTTTGCTTCACCTGGCTTGTGTGAGCCAAGCATGGTTGAGGGCACCTGTGTAACCCTATCTCTCCCTGGAGCTGGGCACACCTGTGAGCAGGACACTGGGAATGAATCCCAGTGCAGCACTATCCCAGGGTAATGGAGAATCCCTGTGGATTGTGGCACAGCTGTCACTGCAGGGTTGTGAGAGGCCATCAGCAAAGCCAAGGAAAACAAAAGAAGTCCATTTCCTCCCAAAACAGCTCTCTGGAAGAGCTGTGCCTGTGATGGTGAGGTTGAGTTGCCACTTCTGTGTCCATGGCGAGCAGAGGAAGGTGTGAGCTGCCCTGGAATGTCGCAGGCAGGTGCACCTGCAGGAACTCTGGCTCTGGCTGGATGGGCAACATCCGAGTTAACCAAAGGCGTGAAAATCTGTGGGGAGACACATCCCAGACCTTTGTGTCACATGGGAGCTCTTGTCATCTTGTACTGTATTTATACGTGGCTGTTGGGGTTAGAGACACTTCCCTGCTCTTTATGACTGCTCAGTAACATGGGGAAAACAGGACTCAATTCTCTCAGGAAGGACAATTGGCCCCATCCAAGTTGTACAGCATGTTAATATTTCATTTAAAATTCATGTGTGCATTTGTTTATGAAGTGAACACATTAGAGCCTTGTCAGGGCTGTCATCTGGGTCTCCCTTGACACACAGCCCCAAACTTTGCCCCTGCAGCCAACGACCCTCATTCCAACATCCCCTCTCCTCTTTCCTCTCCCCTCCATACTTCCACACAGAGAACATTTTCTCCTTTGCTTCCCTCTGGCTATTTAAAATACAGTATGCAGCATGCCTGGATTGACCGTGGAGCTCATCACTGATGCTGTAGAGCTAGGGCCATGGATGTGCTGCTGCAGGAGAAGAGTCCCAATTTTCCAATGCAGCTCCTGTCCCAGGAGAGTTGGGCTGGGGAGGCGGCCAGAGAGAGATGCAGAAGTCCCAGGATGTTTCCTGCAGCTGGAGTATTCTCTTTTGTGCAGAAAGACAGCTGCTGTGTTTGCTGCCCCCAGATAAAGCTGTATGGATAGATACAGACTGCATTTCTAAACGGGCAGTTTTTATCCACTTTTTAACACTAAACTCAGGCCCAGGGCAAAGCTACAGTAGAAATTCCCATGGGAATTAGTGCGGAGTCAGAATGGGAGAGTCTTAAAGCTCCTTACAGTGTTTTCTAGAGCAGCACTGGAAGGGGATGGTATGTCAGCCTTAAACTGAAATTTCCTGTAATTTGTCGGTTTTCACAATTATACTATTATTAAAATGAGAATTTTCTCCATTTTTTCCCTTTGCATTTGCTGGATGCCATGAATCAGAAAGTGGCTGGAACAGTTATCTTGCTCCAATGTAATTTGATTCTCTTTCCCCAACCCCCTTAGTATTTGATGAGAAACCTTTGTATTTTCATGCTTTAATACAATCTGGCACATAATTACAAATGACTCATAGATAATCTTGGTCATGGAGCTCTCTGAAATTAGATGATAATTTAGCCTGGAATTCTGTAGAAAGAACGAAGGAAAAGACAATTATAATTATTCTAATCAAGATATCTTTTTCTTTGCCTGGGGTATTGCTCTGTGAACTGCCAGAAGCCTGAAAGTATTTAGACCATTTCTGCTGCTCGCTGTTTCCCAGGCAAACACTGCTGAGCCCTGCGGAGCTGCCTCACCGTGAAATTCCCAAAAATGCTCCCGACAGAGAGGAGAAAATGAGAGGTGCGGGGGCAGGACCACAGAGCTGAGAGCTGCTGGTCTGTGAGCAGGGCAGCCACCGAAAAGTGACCGGTCAGGAGCTTTGTGCAAACCCTGGGGCATCCTGCAGGGAGGGACTGGATCCTGAGTGGCAGCAAGAGGGCATTTTGTGACGTCCACCACCAATTCCAACAGCATGGACAGAGGCACAGCAGCTGGCAGAAAGGAGGGCTGGGTGTTCCTGTTTGCATCACTGGATCTTGTGCATCTTCCCTTCCTCAGCTTCGGTGTTGGTTCAGGGACTTCCACTCACGTGCTGGGCTGTGGGGACAGTCCAACAGGGCCGAGTACAAGGTCCTGCATATGGGTCAGGACAATCCCAGGGTCAAATTCAGTCTGGGCAGAGAATGGATACAGATCAACCCTGAGGAGAAGGACTTGGGCATCTTGGTCGACAAGAGGCTCACTGTGACCCAGCAATGGGTGCTCCCAGCCCAGAAGGGCAAACATAAACTGGGCTGGGTCAAGATCAGCGTGGGCAGCAGAGTGGGGGGGGTCATTCTGCCCCTCTGCTCTGCTTTGGTGAGACCCCATCTGGGGCACCGTGTCCAGCTCTGGAGTCCCCCAACATAAGAAGTACTTCTTGGAGCAAGTCCAGAGGAGGGTGTGAAGATGCTCAGCGGGCTGGAGCATCTCTGCTGATGGAGACAGGCTGAGAGAGCTGGGACTGTTCAGCCTGCAGGAGAGAAGGCATCGAGGTGATCTTATAGCAGCCTAAAGGGGCTACAAGAGACTGGAGAGGGACCTTTTATAAGGGCATCTTGACAGGATGAAAGGGAATGGATTTAAACTGAAGGAGGACAGGTTTAGAATAGATATTGAGAAGAAATTCCTTACTGTGAGGGTGCTGAGGCCCCGGCACAGGTTGCTCAGAGATGCTGTGGATGCCCCATCCCTGCAAGCGTTCTTGGCCAGGTTGGATGGGGCTTGGAGCAACCTGGACAAATGGAAGGTGCCCCTGCCCTTGGCTGGGGGTTTGAAACTAAATGATCTTTACTGTCCCTTCCAATCCAAACCGTGCTATGATTCTGTGGCAGGACCACCTTGCACAACAGAAATCGTGTCCTTATCCTCACTGCTGGTGCCTGGGGCCCATTTGCAGAAGGGATGTCTGCCCTTTGGGATGCTGAGCAAGGGAGAGTCACCATGAAGTGCAGACCCAAAGGGGAAGGAATTGGCTGTGTGAGACTGACCCTGGTTACTAGATCTCATGTCCTGGTCACTCCTATGATGTGGCTGTAAATGAGAGCAGATTGGTAGGAAAATAGAGAGTTTATCTTAGGGGAGACTCAGAAGAGTGTGTCTTGTCTCACCCAGCAAAGGCAAAGAGGGGATCTGAGTTCAATCTAAAAATACTTCAAAGGGGCAGGCACCAGGGAAAATAGAAAGCAAAAAAACCCAAGGTTGCATAAGAATAAATAAGAATAAATTAACCATGAAGTAATCTAGGCTGAAAACTGGAAGGTTTGTTGGTATTCTGGGGAGTTTCTCCTGGTTTTATGTTCTGTTTGTTCGGGAGAGGGAGATAAAGGCTGCTGCCTCTGCATCCCAGAGGATGAGTCTGGAATGTAATGACCAACATGTTCATGCTGACATCTCTGACTGTCCTGCTGCTGATTGCTTCTGGCAGCAACATAGAATTAATGTGCTTCTGAACGATCCCAAGCCCTGCCCTGCACCCCTGATAGGCATCACCATCCTTCCATCCCACCTCCAGGGCTGCCTGGGGCTGGCTCCTGGAAGTGTCTTCATAAGGATCAAGCATTGGTGATGCAAAACCTCTCCTGCTTAGAAACCAGGGGATGTTGGGCCAACAGAAAAGCCAATTAGAGTGAATGGAGCAATGTCACAGAAAGAGGGATGTGATTGCACTGATTTTCATGATCACTCTTGGCATTAATTAGATCAAATACTGGTTTTGATCTGTGGTGGGTACAGATTTCTCAGCCAGCTGTCCTCACGTGGAGCAGCATCCAGTCCCCACAGGGCCCGTACACCAGGTGAGGGGGACCCCAGGTGGCTCCAGCCCCTGGGAGATGGAGGTCTCTGGCACACAGATCCCTTGCAGCACCCACTCCATGGGTTATACCTGAGCCTTGCCTTGTTTGTGGGCCCAGGGGAGGGGCGAGGGCTGGCAGGGTGACCTGTGAAAGCAATGAGCACGTCTCCCGCCCCTCGCGCTGCGGGTGCCAAGTGCTGCTTGCACACATGAAACTGTGTGTTAACAGCTGAAATCTCACCTCCTTTTTTTTTCCTCCTGCACCTTTATAGCTCTTGGCTTTTTCCCTGCCAGCTCTTTTCCCACCTACCACTTCCTAGCACACACCATACTGCAGCGTCACACCAATCACTTGGTGAAAGAACCCACAGATGGGGACTGGGCAAAAGTCTCCCTAAAAAGAACATGACCTATTTTGCATTTATTTCTTTTTCAAGCAAAAACTTTGCCTCGCTTCCTCAGTTATGATGGCATTTCCAGGTGTGTGCCAGGGTGCCACGGCAGCAGAGCTGGCAAACAAAGGCAAGGTGAGATGCTGTGGCTGGGCAAGGATAAAATGCGGGAATGCTAATGTGCTATGGAAGCCACTGTGAGGCCAGGAAGGTGATAACACTTAGTTAATTCTGTTTGCCAAGCCACCATCTGATTTTGCAGCTGTGTCCCCAGCTTTGGTTCAAACCCTGCCAGCAGTGATATCCCAGCCAGCTCTCTCCCTCCCTGTACTGCTGCAGGCTCTGCAAGGGATGAGGGCAAAGGGGCTTTGCTGGAATGAATGAAACAGGAGTTTCCCAACTCTCATTAAGGGCTTCCACCCTAAATGGGGTTATCTTCCTTTTGTAGGAGCTCAGGTTCTTGGGGATAAGCCCTGCCACCCCCCCGTCTTGATGCACTGGGGTAGCATCTTCCTGCTGTGCCAGCTCAGTTTGTGCCTGCAGAACAGTTAAGCCTGAATGTTTACTCCTGCTGTAGGATTATTCAGGCAGCACTGTTATTCTGATGGAGCTCATCCCTTTACCCCCAGGAAAGCAGCCAGAGGAGGCTCAGATGGCTGGGGGAAGCGTTTTATCCTTATTTTGCTGTGATGCTGTGCTGCCAGCATGTAGGACAGGACTGGCCTGGGACTGGGCCAGCACAGAGGCTCGAGGAAACAAAACAGTGGTGGATGTCATGTTTTCCCCTTTATTTATTAACTGCACACTCAGGGCAGGCTGTGAAGATGCGGGGGGCAATTACCTCTGCCATGTGGATGAGGTGTGGATGAGCTGGGATCCCCTCAGGACACTGCTCTGCTGGAGCACCTCTCCTGCAAAGACAGGCTGAGAGAGTTGGGGCTGTTCAGCCTGGAGGAGAGAAGGCTCTGGAGAGACCTCATAGCAACTTCCAGTACCTAAAAAAGGAGAGCTACAGAGGGACTCTTTAGAAGGGCATGGAGTGACAGGACAGGGGGGAATGGCTTCAAAGTGAGGGAGGATAAGTTTAGATTAGACAGTAGGAAGAAATTCTTTACTGTGAGGGTGGTGAGACTGTGAAACAGGTTGCCCAGAGAAGCTGTGGATGCCACATCTCTGGCAGTGTTCAAAGCCAGGCTGGCTGTGACCCTGAGCAACCTGGTCTGGTGGAAGCTGTCCCTGCACACAGCAGGTGGGCTGGCAGTAGAAGAATCTTTAAGTTCCCTTCCAACACAAACCATTCTGTGATTCTCTGATTCTATGATGCACTTTTTTTTTGCATGCCTGCAAACGCTCATTAACTCAGCAACAGCACAAACAAACTGCTTTGCTGGAAATCAGCTTGCAAGAGGAGGGCCTGCTCTGCCAAGGGTTTCTCAGGGCTGTCCTGCTTCCTGAAGCCTGTCAGAGTCAGGTTTAAGATGCTGTAAAAGTAGCAGGAGACTAAAGTCTCTGATAGATGCAAAAATAGCAAGATCAGAGAAAAATGCAATTGGATTCGGAGCAGCTGCTGGGAAACAGATTCTTTGCAATAAACTGAAATGCTCTTAGCACTTGATGTTTGTGCACTACAGTGAAAACATCCCCGGTACAGTAGGTTTATTTCAACTACAGAGGACACAACCTGTCAAACGAATGCACAGCTCCTGATTTGATCTAGTTCATTTTCATGTGTGTGTTTTTTCTGCTCCTTGGCAGCTCTTGTGGGGCTTGTTGAGGCTGATTTACTTGTGCCTTTGGAAGGTGGGCTTTATGGGAAGCCACAGCTTCTGATCCCCACGTGGAGATGCATTATCAGACAGGATGGAAGAATAAGCAGGGCGATGATGGATGTTCAGATTTGCCAGCTGAGCTGAAACACTGAAGGGGAGAAAAAAAAAGCTGTTCTAAATATTTTGTTTGATCTCAGTCCAGCTACCTGATTTCACTTCAGATAAACTGTGTATTTTTTAATATTTACTGCACACACCCCCCTCAAATGTAAGCTACATTTAATGCACATTTGCGCTAGTATTTATAGTAAGGGATCATGTGTAAACTTTTGAAACATTGCTTCACAAAGAAAAGTTAATTTTTAAAAGCATGTTAACATTGTAGTCAAACTTCCCTTTGTCAGACAATCCTCCCAGCTCCCTTTTGCTTTAACCAGCCTGACATGCATCTGTGAACTCTTTGGGTCCGTCTGAATCTGCATTTTCAATTGCATAAGCTCTGAACAAAGAGTTTCCTTCCTGCCCTGGAGAAAGCTGCTCTGCATCCTCTGCCCACGACACCACCAGATGCCCCTGCTCCTCTCCTGCCTTTTGTTCTTGTCTGGGAAGCCTTTGCATCACTCCTTTGGTACAGCAGCAATTTCAAAGTGTAAAACAAGAAAGTGCTGTTCTGTACTGAAGCACTTGGTGGTTTTGGGGGTGCAGTCGGGGCTTTATGGTGCTCCCTGCTCCTGGCTGAGCTCAAATCTCTGCAGGGATAACTTCTGCCTGTCCTCCTGCTGATTTCTGAAGGAGAAAATTAATAGGCACAAAGCCAACAGCTTTATAGAGGTGGGACTTCATGACAGAAAGGGACTTTGGTGGTGCTGTGAAAGGAAAATTATTTCTATACAATTTAACATGAATCAATGTCTTTTGAAGATGAAAAAAAAATCCACCACAACAAAACACCACCACCTGAGGACCGAAAAAAGAAAATGTGTTTGCTTTTAGCATGATGGTTGTACTGCTGTTCAGCAGTGGATGCTGGAGACAGATATTGTCTCTGCCCAGGCTGGAAATGACCCACGTCTTCTCTGGCGGAGGGATCTGAGCAGAAGCAGGGCTAGGGGAGTTCCGTAAGCATGGCTGGGGTAGGTGTAAGGCCCATTTGGCCCCAGACTGGCTGCCCTGTACTTTCATGGTTTGGTTTGAGATGCTTTCTAGAGCGCTGGCACAGAGGTGTGGAAAAGGGGGGCAGGCAGGTGCTCATCTCTTTCCTCTTTGTCTGAAGGCAGCACCACCTCTTCTTCAGGAAACCTCGTCCGTGTGTAACTTCCCTCTGTGGTAAATGTACAGAGATGTGCATGTGCTCAGCTCACCACACATGGATTTGGGAGTGAAATTCAGCAGCCTGCCAGCAGGGAAAACATTTTGCCACTCTGTGGACCCAACTCCATATTGTGCAGAGGGCAAATCCACCTGGTGTCCATCTTGCTCAGCCCTTCTGTTACCCTCAAATTCCTGCGATTAATCAGCTTTTCCTATGAAAATCCTACCCAGAACACGGCAAGCCAGGAACAAGGAAGTGATTGCTCATAGATATGTATCTAAATTGCTGAATTGGTACCAACCCAATAACAAATGTGATTTTGACAGATGTTCCTACCGCAGGCAGAAGCTCCAGCGCTTTGAGGAGCAGAATAGCTCAGCCAGCAGGTACCCGACTGCAAAATTAATGATTGATTCTCAATTCTATATTTATTTTAAGGTGTCACCTTCATTTTGCTTTCCTCTGTACCTACCAGCTCGGGGATAACTGGGTACAGAGGAGGTGACTCTCACTCAGGGAACAAAACTGTAACAGCCTCTTGCAGCATCATCCATGGACCTTGGGAAGCACTGTGGAGGCACATGGTCCTCAGGCCCCAGGAGCAGATGCTGAGGGATGAATTTCAGAGGGAAGAGATCCTAGCTGGGCAGATGCAGTATGTTCACAGGCAGAGGAAGATTTTCTTTTAAATTTGATTTATGATAAGTGGAGAAAGGGCGGGACTGCCCAAAGCAGCTAAGGGAATTAGGTGCCTGATTCCCATTGATTTCCCTCTGACAGAGATTAATGTACTGTTTTCCACTTTGCGATGCACCCAGATGCGTTGGCAGGGCAGGATAATATATCAATCAGTGAGTCATCTGTCTGCTTGCTAACTCCCATGAACGGCAGGAGGATATTTTACATTAGGCTCTGGATCGGGCTTTTGTCTGCTAATCACATTTTGGGTCGTGTGGTGTTGGTTGTTTTTCTTTTTGGTGACTGCAAGGTGTGTTTGCAGGGGTTCCTGGGGCACTGCACCAGCAGTGGGAAAGGCTGATCTGTGGAGTGGCTTTTTTCATGGGGTGAGGCAGCAGCAGGTTTTAGAGAGGGGAAAGTCTCCGGTTCATTTTCACTTCCCCAAATTCACAAGAATCGCAGGAAGAATAATTGGACTAAATGATATTTTCCAACCACCTTAGGCACTTTGCTGAGGCTGCATTTGCATGACAGAGCTTTTTATTTTCCACCTTCTGATACTCAGCAGGAGAGGGACATTATTGTCACTAGAATATTCCCAATTCAGTGAAATTTGAGTGGGCTAATTAAATAATGTAAAAACCTTGCCAAAGCCCAACAGTTTTGTGTGAAAGGAAATGGCACGGCATCCCCTCTCTTTATTTAAACGGGAGGAGAGGAAATATGTGAGTCTAATGAACTCTATAAGTTCCTGTGGCTTATTCTGAGCAAAGCAACCTTTAGCACTATTTGCATTATTAATATCCCAGATGGGCAAACTGGCTGATACTTGACACCAAATAAAAATCAGATGGAAAAACTTTATTAACTTCTTCCTGTTGTCTTGGTGAGATTCCTCCTCAGCCTCAGGGAGTGAACACTGCTCCTTGGAAACGTGCTGGAAATGGTGAGCACTTTCTGTCTGTGTTACTTTCATATTCTGCTTGTTTAAGGACTGGAAGTTTTGGCCTTGGAAATTAATACCCAGCTCCCATTCATGACAGCTGACTTTGGATGAGACACATATTGCTCCAGGTCTTTTTAGGGAGGGATGTGAACTTCCATCTTGGCAGAAGGAAGTAACCAAACCTCTGTTCCCACCAGAGCACAGCAGTTTTCTGCTTTTTAGGGAAATCTGAAGTATTTGCACACTCCTCAGTGTCTCTGCTAGCTCTGCAAATGCTCACCAGGTGCCTTTATGGGACCAAGGGTTTCTCCAGGGTCCCTGGGAGCTCAGTTGGCCAGATCTGGATGTGACAGAAACAGGGACATGTCAGGGTCAGATCACAATGCCCTGCTCTGCCATGACAATGACTGAGCACTGAATTTCTGACGTGATCCAGGTTAAAGACATCTTTTTTGGATACATGTTCTTTTAACCACAGGTCAAAACCAGATCAAACCTGGGGTAATTTCAGCAGCCCCGTTTGCAACTGGAGCTGTGGGGTCACATGGGAAGGAGGGACTTTGGAAACTGGATTTGCTGCCAAAACTGGGGGCTTCTTAATCTTCACCCCCCAGCTGTAGCAGAACTGCCTCCTCATCAGAGCAGGCACAGGAGGCCCAAAATATAACTTGTCTGAGGGGCCACACTTTGGTCTGCAAGCTGAGGATGCTGCTATTTTCCTTACCCATCCTTCATCCATCCAAGTGAAGGACATCATAAACCCAGGGACTGAGCTATGTGGTATCACAGGAGGTGCCTGTGGACGCGTGTGGAGCATCTAGAAACACTGCTATGTCCAGGCAGGAACTATAAGAGAAACCTCAAGCGCAAATTTACAGATAGCTAACAGGGATCCCAAGATTTCCCAGAGGGGAGATGTGGGATCATCCCACCCCCTGGTGTGTTAAGTAACCCTATGGAGAAATGATGTCCCTGGCTACCCAGAGCTCTGGATTAGGAGCCTGGCAGGTTAGATTTGCACTAAGAAGATGTCTCACGGTTTGGTGGTTTGGTTTTTTTTCCTGTACAATGTGTGAGATGTGGTGAGAAGAAATGCTCGAATCGTTCCGTGCCCAGATTGCTGTTACAAGTAGAGTGCCTGAGGCTGAATGTTTCTGAGTGATTTCACTGTCCAGTCAAGACTGCTGATTCTGCTCCATCAGGTGCTGGCAGCTTGCTGGATGTGCTAAGAATTACTGGGCTTTTAAAAGGCCTTTATTATATAGTCTGTCCTTTCCAGTGCTCTGAGAAACTCTGTGAGGTTCCCAGAAGGTCAGACAGAGCTTGGAAATGTCCTGAAATATTTGTCCCAAAATCTTTGCTGGAATAAGAGCTGCTCTTCTGATTTCACGTCCTGTCCAAGAAGGCGCTGTAGCTGCCTGCCAGCCACTCCGAGGTCCTTGGCTGCAAAGTGTGTGTGTGCTTGCTTTTAAATGAATGAATAACATTGCTAAAGCCAATAAGGACATCCCTGTGCCTGGCACTTGGTTTGTTTTATGCTCTGCTTTCAGTTAGGGTTTGATGTTTTATCAGCCTTCATTTGTGCTTCTGCAGACTCGTCCCTGCTCCTGTGTCTGCTCCAAGGCCCATCCTCTGTGTGGGCATCCCAGGGTGGGATGTGCTTCCTTCCCTCCCTGACTCCCTCCCTCTCTCCACCATCAGCCTCGTCCCTCTCTGCCTTCCTTGCTGCAGGACATTTTGTGCAGTGCAAGGGAAGAGTGAGCATCACCCCTGCTGTTCCCCAGCTCCAGTCAGTGACCACATAATTCAGAGAGCAGAGAATGGATGATGGTGCAAACGCGATCAGACGAGAGGCGATGAACTGAAGAGAAGCATTATTAAAACTGCAGCAGCAGCAGGTTGAGCTGTGCCTAAAAGTTTGCAGGGATCCTGCTTCTGGCCTCTTCCTGAACCTAGCAGTCATCTTGAGGAATCACATAATACCCTTCCATAGGTTACAGGAACTTCTTGGCACCCTCTATCACCGAGGATTTTTTTTTTTTTTTTTTTAANTTTTTTTTTTTAAAGAAGAGTAAATGCATCAGAAAAGGTGCGGAGGAGGCTGAGCAGATCAGCAATGCTGAAGTCCCTGCCACAGCAGTTTCTTGCATAACCCACCCCAGGAAGCTGCTTGTGCTACAGAGGGGGCAAGAAAGTCCTTGCAGTCCCTGCCAGTCTGACCACTTGACTCTGGAGACAAGTTTAACTCCAACAGACTTGGAGGCTGAATGAAAACTTTGTGTCCTAAAGCTGTCTTCTCTGCTGGGCTGGTTCTCATCCTCCCCTTTTATGTGTTTTCTGCTGTTTTTATCTGGCACACAGGTTTGCCGAGTAAGAGTGCCCTCAGTCACTACTAATCAGCAGCCTCCCCAGTCATGTCTGGATAAATAGAAGTGTAACATATGCCCCAAATGGCAGAAGAACTGGAAAACTTCGGTGACTAATCACTGTGAGAGGGTGCATCACAGCCACCGGAGCCATTTCTGCTAAGCTCAGGCTAAAAATCCCAGGGCAGATGCTATTTATGTCATACAGCACTTCAGAGGCAGCCCTGCAAGAAAGCAGATAGAAATGAAGGTCAGACTAGGCCTTTTAAACACTACATTACTTAAATGACTTTTCCTGCCTCAGCTGTCTTGCTCTGAGATTAGCCCAGCTCCAGATGAGGAGGGTTTTTTCCCTGTCGCAGTAAATCCCATGCATATTTCTGTACTGGTTCTGAGGCTGGAAGATGCAGAGTTATCCTGTACATTTCCAAACAATTCAAGCTGGATGCTTGGCTGGGAGATCCCTCCTGAAATAGTTAATGATTACAACATCTCCCCAAATTGCATCAATCCTTTGATCTCCTTGGTGTTTGAAAAAAACCCAGCAACTCATTTTCTAAATTGCTGTCAAGTCTTTAATTTTTTAGATACCTAAAGCTGACATGTGAACACACCCATGTCTATAGCATAACCTTGGCTCCTCTGAATTTATGAGAAGCTTGGTGAAATTTGAATGATTGAGTTACTAAAATAACTTTCAATGTAATTACCATGCATTGCCTTTCCAGGTACCAGGGAAATTGGATAATTGAAGTTCAGGTGACGGAGGTTGCACAGCTCTTTGTAAAAGCACAGAGTGTCCACTGCAGCTCTTTGAAGAAACCTCATTAAAATCAACAGAGCTGCATATGAAAACACTGAGTGGTTCATGGTTTGGGAATACTTCTGCTCTTCTGTGGCCATTTTTTTCTGATAGACTGGCTGGAAAACTGGCTGGGTGCTCGTGGATGAGGGTTGGGTTGCAGAGCATGCTGCATTCAGTGCAGTCCGGGGATGCTGCAGTGACTGTCTCGAGTGTTTGCACCTCCTGACACTCTGCAGGGGCAGAGACCAGACTCTGCATTTTCAAAGCAAGTGTAAACCCAGATTTAGCACCCTCTGGGTTACAGATTTAATCCAGTATAACAGAGAGCAGCATGTGGCCCATACTTCAGAGCTCTCAGTGGTTCTCATGTAATAAAGCAGTGGCACGGACCTGAATGCCTCAGAAACCATCTTTTCCTGACTCTGACCCCACCCTGACAACTGTGTGCCACAAGAATGCCTGCACCCTGGGTTAAAATTGCACTAACCAGCAGATAGGTTAACTCAGCACTTTTGCAGCGTTTGTAATTTGAGTGCCTTGGAAAGGCCTCCCTGTACCAAAACGAGCATCTCCTTGACCTATTGCTATTTAGGTAGATTGCCAGATTATACATTTAGTTATTTTTTCCTATGCTGCCTTGAAGAGCTGTAGAAAGAACCATCCCTCCATCAGCTGAGAGAGGCACCCCATAGATCTTTGTTCCAGGCTCTCAGCAAACTCAAGGAAATATCCCTGCGTCACCTGTATTTGTTCCGCACTTTTAACTTTTCTTTGGAAATTTCTAGAGGCTTTTTGAGACATTTGAGACACTTGCCTGTGCCCAGCTTCCACATCCTGAGCAGAGCAAGGCAGGAGGCACCGCTGCTCCCTTTCACCAGGTATCAGAGGACTGAAAGATCTTTTTTGGGTCAGAACAAAATAGGACGCCCACATGAACACAAGGGAACTGTGCAAATGCTGGATTTCTATTTTTCTGTTCTTTGGCCAAACTGTGAAGGAAGCTCAGGTTAGATCAATTCAAAGTAGATTTTTTAAAAGTATTTTTGCAAGGTGAAATATTAAGCAAAATATTTTGTTTTACTGAGAACATAAAGTCTGACTGCTCTGGTACTTGACTTTGTTATTTTTTCATTATGAAGCTTGAAACAAAGCCATGTATTTCATGCCTAAATTTCCAAGAATTCCACTCCCCTCTTTTTTTTTTTTTTTAATTTGGAACACACCCAAGAACTTCAGTCCAAGCTAATAAAATCTGGCCATCTTGAGAGCTTCATTTTTTTTTTCAAAAAATTCTTTTTGCACCTTAATATTTCTGGCTGGTTTTCCTACGTGGAGCTCCCAATCTTACGCCCCCAAGTCTTGCCTCTGGCACCATGCCCCATGTGAAAGCTGTGGGTGAACTGACATTTGTGTTGTCAAGCGTGGCTTTGGCTTGAAGAGCGTCAGGTCCTTCAGGATGGTCTCTTGTGACAACTCAGGGCAGCTTCCCAGAGACCAGGAATTTTCTGAACAGAAGGACTAAAAAATGTTGGGAGGGACAAACTTTTAGGCTCTGATCCACACAACCATCATAGTGACAAGCTCGTGTGTTGCTGTAATACAGCAACTTATTTTGCCAGACAAGTGTGATATCAGATCCAATTGGAAAAAATAAAAATAAAAATAGAAGAGCACAAGTCCCAGCTCAGATAACAGTTATGAAGTCGAATCAACTCAGCCCGAGCCAGGACAGCACTTAAAAGTGTTCCCAGCCTTAAGCATGTACTTAAACTGGATCTAAGCATGCCCTGAAAATGCTCATGTGTTTTCCAGAGCCCAGTTTGTTGCTGTCCCAAAGGTTCCCATGAAAGCTGTTGCCTCCCTGGGTAAGGAAAATGAGCCTAGTGCACAGTGCCCAGAAATGTAAAAACTATAGCTAAATAAAATGGCAATAATTGGATTTATGTCATCTAAATACTCTTTAGTGTGAAATCTCCCGTCTGTAGGTGGGTGAAACAATTTCTTTCATCTTTGCATAAAACCAAGAAGTTATAAAAATGAGAAGGTATAAACATATCCTTCAGCAGCAAGTGTTGTACTGAATTGGCAATTCTTCTGCAGCTGAAGGGGAAAAGATGTTGAATATTACTATATTGCACTGTACACATTAGTAGATTATACAAAACCAGCGTTCACTGTTCTGCATTAAATAGAGGTATATATGCATTTAAATAGGCACATCATGGCTCGGGTTTATTGCGCCAATATTTTATTTATCTATCACAAGCTTATTTTTACTGCTGACAAATATTTTCTGTGTAGTTTGAAATTCAAAAGAAATAGTCACACACAGTCATTAATGTTTAAAGTCACAGGATATTATTTAGTGGAGTGCTAGTTGTATTATATTATACATTATGCATTAAATACTTTTTGGTGGTACACTTATTAAATACAAATTGAGGCAAACCAATCCCTCAGTGGAAACAGACCTGCCAAATAACTATTTTCTTTTTGCTTTCAATCTGACATACAAATGAAGATCTTCTGGATTTCAAAGCTGGTGCTGTTTTTACCCCCCTCTCTCCGTTTTCAGTGTGGATTTCCAGGGCTATGGGGACTTGTTAAGGAAAGATCAAACATAATATATATATGTATTAATGCATGAAACAGATATATTTACCTCACTGGGGCATTGAGAATTAATTAGTCGCTGATTAGAAAGTGGTGGAAAGTGAAAACCACTATCTAAGCACTCGATGATGTTTTCCCTTTGAATCTGCAGCTGGAAGCGGAGCCAGTCAGAGCCGGTGCCATGGGACGTGTCCGGGTGTGGGGGCAGCCCCAGCCCAGCCTGGCAGCACGGGCGTGCTCTGCACCTTTATCCTGATGGATTTGTGGAATGGTTTTCCTGGACTGCTCTGGGGGCTCCTGATGAACCAGCCCGTGCCCGCACCCTTCGCTGGCGCTGCAGCATCCCCGGAGCCTGGCGCTGGAGGGGCTGCTCCCTGCTCAGTGGAATCCCTGGATTTGAGCACAGGAGCAGCCCCAGGGTCCCGCAGGCTGCAGGAATGCCTGGATCCTGCTCACACAGGAGCAGAGCAAACGTGAGAGAATGGCTCCCCTCAATAACCCCCAGCCCCTACCAGGGTCTTCCCAAGCCTGATTAACCATCCCCAATTTGTTTCCTGTGACATGTTCATTCTTCCATTCTTCCCTCGAAGCCAGGTAAACCCTCAGCATCCCCAGGGCAGTGTTGCAAGGAGCTCCCAGAGTTGGTTCTTTTTTTGTTTGTTTTTAACCTGCCAGCCACTGGTTTGATGCCACCTTATTCTTGTGCTGTGGAAGGCAACGAGACATCAGTCCCTGCTCACCCTCTCCATACGACTCCTGAGCTTATAGGCCCTTATCACATCTCCCCTGTCATTCAACTCCCAGCGTGAGAGGCAAGACAAATCCTGCTTAGCTGTTTCCTGTGTGGGTTAATTTCCCTGAACTTTCCTCTAAGGACAAGGCCCATTGAGCCAGTGCTGAGGGATGGAGAGCTTGGTAAAAAATGAACTTATAAACCATGAGTGTTTCTGCAAAAGTCTCTGGAAAGGTGAGAGCTCTCATCCCACTGGAAGGGGAAGAGGAGGCACCAGGAGATGGGCTTGGAAAGGAGATATTTGTAGCTACCTCAGTGTGTTGAATTACTGCTCCTCTGTGAATTTTTGTTTCTGAATGCTGTGGCAGGTATTAGTATATCGGGATTGTAATTAGGAGGCAGGACAACCAGGGGTTTTATGTATGTGTCTTTTGTTATTTAAATCTTCTACGTACAGTCAAAGCCAGCTCTGGAGCTGCCTGTGCTGGCTTGGCAGCTCTTGTCTAACCCCAGTGAAACCCATTTAAATCACGGAGACTCTTGGGTCTCCCAGCTGTCACAGCCCCCTGCTACAACAAGAGAACCAGAAAAGCCTCTCTACCGCCTCTGGCTCAGTTCACTAAATGTGATTTGGGTTTTCACGTGGGCTGAAGGATGGGGTTGTGTTGAGTGGGGTCACAGATATCCAGTGCATCCCCAGGCACAGGGGCAGCAAGTCTCAGCCATCTCTAGAGAGCAGAGACTGCTGCAAAATCTGGAAAAAGAAATCAAACAAATGAAGTAAAACATTAAAGGAAAGAAAAACAATAGATTGTGATGGCTTTGTGGGATTAGAAACACACTTCTTAGGCAGCCTTTAACCCCTTAATTCACTGCCAGCACCCTCAGACCTCGCACATGAACGGAAAGCAGGACTTTGAGAAACACGGCACAAGGGGATGGAATGCTGGGGTGTCGCCACCAGCCCCTCAGAGCAGCTGTAGCTGAGCAGGGCTTTCAGCCCTTGCAGGAGCAGCCAAGCCCTGGGATGATGTTCAGCCACAGCCACATCCCAGTTTCTTCTTGCTTGTATGCTGAAAACAGCACAGTAAAAGGCCACTTTACAGAGCCACACTGAGGCCTGCCTTGAACTCCACTGGAGTTCCTTGACACGAAGTTTTCCCTTCCCTTGGGGATGTATAAAAGCATTTATCTGCCCGTGCCATGTGGGCTGAGGGCTGCCATGGGAGAGGTGTCCGTGTGCGCGGCTCCAGGCACCGCTGTCAGGGACTCACGTGCTGTCACTGCCACGGGGCTCCACACATTTTAGTGCATTTCAGTAGGACCCCTCGGACACACATCTTGAGCACACAAGCAGCATTTTCTCCATATTGGTCTTTCTGCTTCAGCAGCAGAGGGATTGAGCAGCAACTAATTCTTCTTTTCTTGAAGGCAGACCAAGCCTCAACGCCCGAATCTCTCATTAAACAAGCAGATTTACTGCCTTCTAATTTCCTATAGATTTTGCATTAGCCTCTTATCTGCTGTGCCTCCCACAGCAGACTGGATGAGTCTGTTCCTCATCCGGGTGGCAAACAGTGTCAGGACTTTAAGCATATTTACTGGGCTCAGTGGCTGCCGGGTGGCACCGACAGCTGATTTTAGTAGGTGAAGGGACAAGTTGCAGCTGCCATAAAGGAAAAACTCCAGGTCTTAGGCTCATTTTATCCAAATCTGTCAGAGATGTAACATCTTTGTCTGCACGTAATTAAAAAGAGGACTTGAGAGGACAGGGCAGTAAGTGGATAGGCAGCAGCACAGATCAGTGGTGTGACTGCTGAGACAACCAAGAGGAATATCAGAAAAACAGGAAAAAACATTAAAAATAGCTCCAGTTTTTAGGGCCACATAGAGCAACCTCTATAGATATTGAAGGGAGGGTCATAAATCCATTAAAACTACTTACAACACTGTGAGAACGGGGGGAGTATAATATTTTCCCCTGCCACTTCAGCCCCCTGTCACGAGGAAAGGGGATGGATGGTGAATGGGTCTACCAGACAGTGGGATAAGGTGCTGGGAGGGGGCTCAGGAGAGGTGGGTTTGCTGGGCCAGCTCCCAGTAGAACACTGCTGGGATCCCTGCGGCGCTGGTGGGAGCAGCAGCACACACAGATGCCTGTGATGGGCTGGGCCCTGGAGCAGTGCAGGCAGCGCGGGCTGGCTCCCGCTTCTCTCCCGGGAATGGTCCCGGCTGGGCATGGACAGGGCGGTGGCTCCTCTCTGCTGGCCTGGCAGCTGCCTGCTCTGTCTTCAGCCCCATCTGACCCCGCCAAGAGAGAGCTGAAATTCAGTCTCCTGCTGTCCATTGGGAAGAAACCATGAGAAAACAGCAGTGTTGCGAGTCAGAAAAGAGTCTGTTTACATCTTTGGTAGAGTGGATGAAAGCACCCAACCAGCCCTGTTTATTTTAGCAAATGTTTTATGGATTGTCCGGAATTTTCATTAGTGTTATTTTAAAATTTTCTTCTCCTCTTTCTGAATCAGGAGATAGTGGAAAGCCAAGGAGAACCTCCCGAGACCTGGTATGGAGTGTCTAACAGGGTAATTAACCCATGTTCTCTAAGAAACTCTCCTTCAAGTCTCACAACTTCAAAAAAAAACCCCACAGTACCTCTGGCTGCAGGGTGTCCATGTCTGACATTTGATGCAAAGGGGATTCATTCTCCCACATCCAAGCTGAAATTCCCCAGGTACTAATCAGCAACCTCACATTTTCAGCTTGAAATGATTTGTGTGAAAGCCATTAGATGGTAGGAAGTGCGGTGTATGAGAGTTTTCGCTCAACCTTTTCAAAGAGGAAGTAATTTTTTATTTGCATTCCTTGCCTGGTGACATTTAAGATTTTTGCCCCCAAATTTTAAGCAGTAGAGGGAACTGGACCATCCTGTGCTTCAGCAGTGTTAGAAACAAAAACTGGCTGTTGAGTGTTTGTGTGTTGTCTTAGACCTGAGGTTCCATGCTGAGATATCTTCTTTAGTGGAAATTAAATAACATACAGTTGCCCCTGTCTACAAGGCTCATTACTGTCTGTCAGTTCTGACCATTATATCCACTTAAAATACCACAGGGAGAGCTTATTGGGATTCTTCTGATATACTATTCCTCCAAAAGTCAATCAAAAACCAATCTAGTGCACTTAAGGCTTTTACTGCTTTGCTGAAGACAATCTCCCAGTATCGGCTAATCTGCACAGCCTGCTCCGATAGCACAATGATTTTTGAGGGCATGTGAGAAGAGATTACCTACCTGTTTGTAAATGAGAATAATGGCTCGCTTTCCCTGGGCTCTGGGTGTGGCACCAGAGGTGACAAACGCAATTACTCCTCCTTCTCCAACCGGGAGGGGGGGAAAAAAACCCACGTGCAACGTGTTTGTTTGGACTGTGCCATAAATTGAGCAGAAAGTTGGTGGGTGGGAGGGAGCTGTCAGTGGGATCAGTAGGATCAGCTGGTCGGGGAGGTGAGCAGCAGGCAGTGCAGCTGAGTTATTTCCCCGAGGTGCTGGTATATGAGGCAGACTCCAGCGTGGGAGGGAAAGGGTTTGTTTTCAGAGCAGCTAATAGTCCCAAAGCGTCACGAGGGCCTGTGCATCGCTTTGCATCACTCAGGGCAGGGAAACAGAGAATCGGGAGCAGCAGAGGCACAGCAGGGTGCATGGAGAGAGATAGCCTGCCAGAGCAAGGGGACAGACTGTGAGTGATGCTTCCTGCAGATGGAGGGATGGATGGACACATGGACAGGAACAGCACTGTCTGGTTAGAGTGCCAGAAGAGTTAAGAAAATATTCACAGACCTATTGGGGGTCTATGAACTTCTAGGACACTTCTCAGGGGTGGAGCAGCACCTTCCCCATCACAGAGATGGAGAAACCAAGGCACAAAACAATTCAGCAATTAGCACAGATAGTTTAGAGAAAAGCAAAGAAGAGAGCAGAGGGATCCTTGCTCCCCGTCCTGCTTTAGTGAAAACAGTGTCCCTTTGCTCCCTCAATTGAAAAGTAATTTTCATTTCTACATTTTCAATACATGCAGTGTCTCTGATTGAGGGTTGTGCACTGGGAGTTAACATCAGTCTGGCTTCCAGATGGCACAGAAATCCTCCATGGATCCTCCCACCATCCATAACCCAGGTACTCTGGCACTGCTGGTGCTCTCACTCACCCTGATGGGCTCAATGCCTTTGAGGAGAGACAGCCCACACTGTGCCCTTTCTCTTCCAGCTCTCTCGTAAAGCCAGGGATCTCCTTCTCTGCCAAAATTCCCAACTCAAGCATCAATTTTTGCATATTTCATGCATAACTGAGGTATCCTCTGCACAGCTGTACAGAGCTGTACACAGTTTGTACATCTGAACAGAAGGCAGATTTCCCCAAGTATAGCTCATACTGAGATAGAGAAGTGCAGTGGTGGGGCTTAGGACAGCCTAAGCATCAGTATTCTGTGGGTATAGCAGTAGTGTGCTCTCTTTTGGTGGTTAGAAATGACTGATGTCCTTCACAAACTCCTTTGGGGTTCAGGTATGCTCCTCCCTGCCAGAGGAAGACATTTATTCCTTTCCTGAGCTCTGTTCTGACAATTTTCATGCCAGGTTGTGCATGTACTCTGTTAGCACATTTAGTGGTGTTTGAATGTGTGAGGGAGCTGGACACTTCCTGTGATGTTCTGGGGCCCCATTTTTTATATTCATGCCTTAATCTCCCAGTTTCTGTTTCTCTTTCCCTTAGGTGAACCTGGAACCACCCTCTGTTAACTCAAGGTGGAGTTTCCTTGCCATAGGGGTTTTTCTAGAGGACAGAAAGGCACAGAACAAATGCAGTGTCACCTGAGGTTAAACTGCTCCAGACTTGCCTTGAGTCCTTCCCTCGTGTCTGGCAGGTATGGGCTGCTTGAGACTGCAGAATACTTTGAGCCCAGAGAGGGATGGACTCACCTTCTCCTTGCTTTCCTTAGAGGTTTGTTGAGTAATATTTCCTATTTTTCATGATTTAACTATCAGTCTGAACACTAGGCTACTTATTTCTCTAATTCCATTCTGGCCATACTCTTGTAAAACCTCATGCTTTGCATTACAAAATACTAAACACACAGACTTTTGTGACATTTACATGTGATACTATTTTGGAAGCACAATAAAGAGATCATTGCATCCCAGATGGTTCAGTGAGAAATGTGGTTCCTAATTTGAGTAACACCTCTCAGCCCCTGTAGAGGTTTTCCCTTCCAGGTGTGTGCCTTGGGAAGCACCACAGCAGCAGCAGCCCTGGCAGCAAGGGCGGGTGAACAGATGCAGCCCAGCCTGCACTCACAGTTCATCGCTGGGGCTCTGCTGCCTTCAGCAGAGAAAACAAAACAACCGAGGTTCTTCCCTTCCTCCCCAGCCTGGAGGGAAGTGTCTGTGTCTGAAGCTAGCGAAGGGGGAGACTAATCACTCCTGTCCTGCTGATTACTCAAAAGCAGAGGCTGACTTTCTAAGCTTGCGATTTTGCATGTCCCTGCACAGACACAGCGTCTGACAGCACGGCAGAGTTTGATGTCTTTATCCACAGCTCCCTGGGACATAGAGGAGTGTGTTCCTCTCTTCTGCTTCTGTTTTATGGATGAGGAGTGGAGCAGAGATGCTAAAGCTCAGCCTGACTGTCTTGACAGCAGCCATCAAAGAAATCCACAGTGGAGAAAGGAGCCTGTCACCGAGTGTATCTCCTCCATACAGAGAAGCCCTGCAGCACTGGCCATAGGGCCACTGTGAGGACCAGGAAAGGCTCCATCTGGGTCTAGGGAAGCATCTCTCTGCCTGGGCAGACCCATGCTGCTCAGAGGTCACCTACCTGGAGTTCATGTCCCAGGTGCTCCCATCCTGGTCCCTCCACCTGGGATAGATAATGACCTCATTACTTCCTTTCTACCATCTTTAGCACATTCTGCAGGGGAAAGTGATGCCACTGCTCTGTGCATGATGCAGCCAAGTCCAGCTGTTGTAAATGCTTAATGAGGCATAACTGGGTGGTCACATGTTGGGTTTGAAATGCTAAAGCCTGCATTTCCAGTCGAAAACTCAAACAGTGTAAAAATTGTAAAGTGACTCACAGAATGACTAACATGACATCTGTATAGACTTCAGGAGACATTTTCTACCCTTTTCATACCCAATCACAGATTAATTAATCAGTTTGATAAAATAAAAAGTAATTAATATATTTCTGTCATGTATCTCCTTGCAGTCAGAATGATAAAATATTCACAAGAGAGGTGGCTTGGAAACACGAATTTGATGAAGATGATTTAAAAAGAAAGAAACTTTAATTAAAGTCTAGAAAGGTCATTGAGTCCTACCATCAGATAATGGTGAAATTATAAAACAGATGGCAAATGTCCCCAAGAAGAAGAGAAGCAGTGGTCTGGAAAAAAAGAAAGAGCTACTGCTAACAAAGTAAAACTCAACTCAGCACAGGCATTGCTTTAACAGCCTGGAGAACAGGAAGAAGTGGCCAGACAATTTGGACTTGAACTAGACTTTTTGACTGCTATTAAAAATATTTAACTTATGGAGAAGGACACTGTACTTAGATTTGTCTCAGTCATTTCATGGATTTCTTTTTTCAGATGCAGTGTGGCAGAGGAAGATCCTCTGGTGTCTCTAGAGAGAGCAAACCTGTGTCAATTTGAAACCTCATTCCAGAGGAAAGCTAAAGGTGAGGACCAACAGACCCAGATATTCTTAGGTAACTGTTCAGAGCTGAAGCTTGGAGTCAAAAGGTCCTGTGGGCAACAGAAACCTGTGTGTCTTAATCCCACTGCTGGATGAGCTGTACATGCTTGGGAAGGGCTGTGGGCTCGACCATGGCATGGTCATCCCAGGGGGCACAAAGACCAGGGCATGACACCTCAAACTAACCTCCACCTCTAACCAGAAACCTTTACTTTTTTGGAAGACTATGGGCTGAGACAAGAATAGGAAAGTCAAGCAGATAAGGAAGCTCTAAGACCACAGTGAATGCATAATTTTTGTCTGGAAAAGCAGAGATATCCAGCTTGCCCCATGGCTTAGATGTTATCTTGCATGCTGTAGGACTATGTGACCTGGTGTAATGCAATATTTGTGTGGAGGAATTGTGTAATGTATGTGGCAACATGGTGCTATCGAGGTCTTATATCCCTGCTGTCTTTGAGGGAAATAAGGAGGTTTCAAAAAACCAGAAAACTGGAGAACTTTTAATCACCCTGTGATTACTATTAAGTGTGGGCTGCTGCTTCCCTAGAAATCCCACTGCTGCTCCCAGAGCCTTGTTCAGGTCTCAGCATTAGGGAAGGCCAGGTTCAGGGTTGCTCATGCAACCCTAATTCACCATGATATCATCTTCACTTCTGCTGTCACGATCTATTTCTTCCACTAAAGCCTGTCTCAGCTGAGGCGGAGGAGGGATGGTGCTCACTTACTGAGCAGCTGTTGCAGACACTTGGCTCCTTATTGCTCCACACACAGCCCCAGGCATGAGCTCCTGTTGGCTTTAAGCTCTCTTGGGTTTATCTTGTGCCCATTGCTGCCAGGTGAGTAATGGAGGGATGGAGAGATACTAAGAGCAGAGGTTTGCAAGGAGGCTGAGTACCTGCCTGCAGTGCACCTGAATTGTCAGAGTACTTCACCTCTCACAGCTCCCACTGTCCTGTGGTACCCAGGAGGGTTCAGCCCTCATCCCAAGCAGACCCCTGGGGGACTGAGCCATGCTGAGCACATTGCCAGTGGCAGGAGAGGGAAGTAGGGAGATTACACCACGATCCCAGCTAAAACAAATGGATTTCTCTTCTCCTCCCAGCTTTCTAACCTTGCAGGCAGAGGAGGCAGTAAATGCTCTCCTTGGCTGCTTGGCATTGACTCGCACCTCAAACACGTTTGTTATGGTGAGCAATGCTGTTGTGGAGGAAATGTCAAGTGGCTATGTAATGAAATATGCCAACAAAATATATATACACCAAACAGTATTCCCAGGGTCTCATGCTTCACAAACAGAACAGTAGGGCACTTTGCAAAGGCATCTCATTGATTTCAGCAGAGGACAGGTTTCTCTCATCATCTGAGTCAGCCTTGATGTTGCCGACTATCAAACAGCATCCTTGGCACCTGTCTCAGGCTCTCAGCAGGAGTGCCTGAGATTTGAAGTGATGGTCTCAGACATTTAAATCACAGATCCTTCTCCCACATTGTAGATAAAAGCGGGTGAAGACAGGCAAAACTAAGCTGTGACACGTGCTATCTGTCAGGGTGGGCTGAGGGAGACAAACCAGGTTCTGCCCACGGTTATCCACACAGCTCCTCTGCCCGGTGTGACCCCTCCTGAAGCAGAGCTGGCTGAACAGGTTGTTAGTCCCTGAGCTACCATATTTCTCAGGGATTTCTTCAATGCTTAAAATCTTAACCAAGAGAAACAACAGTTTTCAAGGATATCATGGGCTGTAACACGGCAGACCCAGATACTTATGCCCCATACAGGAGTCCTGCTAATTGTGGCTGGGTGGGCAGCACTGCAGTAAAATCGGTCTATGAACTTCAGCTGGAGCCTGGTTCATAAAATGGTCTTCAAATGTCCCCAGGCGAGCTCTGCATCCTCTGACCCAGCACCCTCTCCTTTCAGTCATTTCTGTGCTTCAGCACTGCCTCCCTATCACAGTAAACTGAAAGACCAAACCGGCTTTAATGTGCAGTGTTTTATTTGTATGAATCGCATATGAAAGATCAAAGGTGGGCTAATAGGGCTGCTCTTTT
This sequence comes from Falcunculus frontatus, assembly GCA_013398115.1. Classification (NCBI taxonomy): domain Eukaryota; kingdom Metazoa; phylum Chordata; class Aves; order Passeriformes; genus Falcunculus; species Falcunculus frontatus. The sequence goes on from VZRV01002986.1 coordinate 2,170,739, forward strand.
CCCTGACATCCTCAGCATCCCCTTGGCTAGTCAAGATATTAAAGATGGATGACAGCATAGACCAAACTCTCTTGGTTATCTTTTGGGCACACATTGGATGAACTGAGGCAGACAGAAACCAGATCTACATGCCTCTTCTCTTTTTGAAGGAAAATAGTGCTCAAAGGGAACAGGGATCTAACACAACAGAGTTTGAACGTAATTTTTTTTGTTTTCTATAGCAATTAGTTGAGTTTCTTTTGGTTTGTCTTTTATCTGTTATCTCATGTCTACTACATTTTCCAGAAAGTTTCTTTGATTTACAGTGCATTATAGATTCTAAAGGAAATAACTTCCCTTCCTTTTGCCTATTTAAATTGGTTAATATGTTTAAACATTTTCTCCCCCTGCCAAAGGCAGTATAAAACAAGGACTTTTGCAGTGGTGTCCTTGGGGCAACTCACTGCTTTCATGTATGTACCCAAGTGTGCACAGTTTTCCTCCATCACTTATAACATTACATCATCTGAAATGGGTCGTTTAGTTATACTTCTTTGCAAAAAAAAAAGAAATTTAAAAGCTGTTGCTTAAGGGATCTTTTTGTCATTTTAACCCCTGGCTAATGCTCTTAAAAGAAAACAAAACTTACTGTTGTATTTTAAAACACAACTCTTATTTCAGAGCTACAGCTAAGGAGAATGTGCCAGAAGTTTTGGGATTTTGAGGAAAGAAAGTTGAAAATGAGCACATTTTTTTCAAATTCCCCTTCATCCCTTTTGCAGATCACCCTTCATGTGACAGGAGGAATAAAAATATGATTTGCAGGAAATTTCAAGTGGACTTCAACTTCAATAAAGAAATAGAATAGTTTCTTAACTGTAAATGAATGACAAATGCTGTTTGAGATAGAGTTCAAAAGAAAATACAGGCGGGCACCCTTCTGCAGGTATTCACACCTGCCACACGTTTCCCAGCTCAAGTGATTAATCTCCAGCAGAGCAGGAGAATTTGTCCCAGATGAGGATGGGGGGGATCAGCCCCTTCCAAAGTCCATTTACATCCAAAAGGGACAGGTTCCTGTTGGGTCCGGCTCGGTGGAGAAGCATTTGGGAGCATTAGCATATGTGCATGCTCGGGGAGAGAGCTGAGCCGGTGTTGGGTGTTCCCGGGACAAAGGATGCAGAAAGGCTTCTCGCCGAGGGCTGCGCAGCACCTGCCCAGGTGGGACTGAGCAGCTTCTCCCTAAATCACTTGCTAATGGCTTTCAAGCACAGGAGATGGGCGCACCTGGCCACCCAACTGCATATTTGCATTTCCAAAGAGAGGAGAGCTCTCCCCAGCCCCGCGGGAAAATTGGTGAAATTGCCTCCTGTTGGAGGGGCATCAATAGTGCTGGGACTAAAGGGAAGCTTGATTTTAAGGAGGGGGAGCAACAGGCTGCACCAGCTCTTGATTATTCCCCCGACCCCTACCATCAAGGTGTGAATGCATCTCTGCATTCTCGGTTTGCATCCTGTGAACAAGCTCCTGGTGAGGTAAATATCTCCAGTGATGATTTTCCTGTTGGTTTTAAACCTTTCAACAACTCTAAGAAATTACCTTCTCTTTCCTTTTTTCGGGGAGTGGTGGTGGATGTTTTTATGGATTTTCGAAATACTATGGTTCATTTTGGAACACTTTTTTTTTTTGGTTTGTTTAATTTAACCCGGCTTGTGTTAAGTGTGATTTCAAAGTGATGACTTAAAATCAGGGTATTCATTTCTCTGCTGCAGCAAACTCTCAGGCAGTACGTGAACCCAGTCTAGCAGTGCTCTGAACCCAGTGATTTTGGTGAGGTCTCCAGGTGAAATTTCAGGAGCAGAGCATGTTTGAATCCTAAAGCGTTTAAATAAGTCCGCAAGAGGGACACAAATACATGCATGCAAACAGAGAGAAGTGGACGAAATGTAATCGTTGTCACACAAACATGGTGAATGCCAAATGAATACCAAGTAAATACATTTATGTCCAGAAAGAGTACACTGTGTTGCTAAAAGAAGCAATGCCCTTTAATCTGGTTATATGGGATGTATAGTTATGTCATTACAATGTGCTTATCACCAGCTGGATGTGAGAGATAGCCGTATAAGTACATCTTGTTCATTAACTCATCCGTATGGTATAAGGCCCTATAAACACAACGTATTCATAGCCATGTAAAATCTCTCCTACTTATCAGCTCATCATCTCGCTTCCTATCTCAGCAGAAAATGTCCTCTCTCTTACTGAAACTCCTTGGCTCACACTTCTTATTTAGGTGAATGATTCGGCCCTTTAGCTTATCAGATGTGATGTGGGGATGGAGCCTGTGTGAAAACGCCTGGCCTAAAACAGATCAGAGAAAACGAGTCTGGGAGGGTCTTTATGAAGTTACGGTGTTGATTCCCTGGCTGTGAGCAAGGACTGGCAGCGCCTGTGCCATGCCTGCGGAAATTTCATTACTACCCTGACAACAACAACCCAGTAAGAGAAGAACAGCAGAGCAAAGCCAACCTGAATCCATCCCAACACCCCCAGTGAGGGATTGAGGGAGGCAAGCCCGGGGCATCAGGCACCTCCATGGCTGCAACTGCAAGACAGCAGTGTTAAAGGAGGGGTAGCAGCACATTTTTGCTCTTTATTTTGATCTCTCCTTGCTTCTGGTAGTGCCCAGGGTGCCTAAAGGACAGCTTGTCTAGACCGGTACGTGGAGATGTACTGAATTGTTATTTTTTTTCGTTGAAAATAGCACATTGTGAAACACTGAAGGCTATGTGACAGCAAGAGATTTGTCACAGTCACCTTTTAATATCAGTGTCTGTTTTCAAGCCCTTTCTGAAGTTGTGTTGATGCCAATATCCCCATTTTATAGTGGGGAAACTGAGGCACAGGAGCTTGCTGAGGTCTTGGACCAGGTCCAATAACAGAATGGGAATTAAGGTTTCTGAGTCACTGTGGTACCAAATAAACAGCACACAGAGTAGCTGATTCAGATGAAAGATGCTTGTCTACTTTATTGATTTACACAATCATCTGTGACCCTGATGCTGCAGGACAGATGATGCTATTACTACCTCATAGTAAGGAGAAATTACAAAGGCTTTGTCAGGCTCATTTTGCTCCAATCCCTTACTCAGGAGCAGCTGAGTCAGAAGTAACTCATAATTTGTTCTTCCTAGGCAAATTACCATTAAAATCTTTTCATCTTGCTCTTTCCTGTGTGGAGTTGTGGATATGCAGTATATTTCTTAGAAAAGCGTGTTCTGAAGCATTCTCAGAGAACTTAATCCCTTCCACTCCATCTTTAACCTGCTTTCCTAAGGGAACAAGGGCACATACAATTGCAGGAGTTATCCGCCTACAGTCTCTATCTTCCTCTTGACCTTTAATAAGGGTGAGCCTCTCAGTTGATTCCAACTGCAGCTGACAGAGGGATAGAGGTCTCAAAGATACTCCAATCTTGGGAGTTTTGTGGAACTGGCAGCAGGAGGAAGCCCTTGGGGGATCACCACCAGAGACTCCACCATGACCTTCCCAGGTGAGGTAGAGAGGGGAGCACTTGAAGTATCATGGGTGTGTTGCAAAGAAATGTATCAAAATCGAGGGCACACAAGAAAAATAACCAGCAGTGGTTCTGCTCTCCTGGACTATTTTGTTCCCTCTCTAAACTCCATTTTTTAGAGGGACATCTCTGGGAATCCTGGACTGCAGTTGCCTGAGGAAGGGTTTGGGGAGTTCCAAGCCAACCAAAAACATGCTCTAAGTTTCCAGCCATCTTATTGAGACTTCGCTGTGCCACACTGGAGGGATGTGAACGAGGACCAAAACCTGCGTGCTCTGGGCCCTCGGGATTTTCCTTCCCCATGAGGTCATGTCCCTTCTATGCTGCAAACCACTGGGACTCAGCTGGCTTCAACAGAGCCACGGCTTCTTCCTCTGGGTGAGGAAACCTTCCCTCTCCAACCCAGAGGGCTCATGTGATACTGGCTGTTAATTCTTTGGCTGGTCCAGCACTGGTGGCAGCTCCTGGGAAGGGGCCAGCTGAGGTGTGATAAAGGGACACTTCTACATGGTCCCAAATAAAATGCTCTGGTATGCAGAAATCGATCTTATCCCACCTTATGTTCAGCACCATGCTCTCCTGGGAAGCGCTGAGGTGTAACCAACCTTTTGCACGCACAAGTTATTAATTCCTAGATGGGGGTGGACAGTTTTCTGTGGGTCACACACTGGCTTGGTTTTATTTGAAAAATAGGAGGGGCAGAGGGAAAGACTCTCAGTTCCAGGCTTTTCCTTGAGAAGCATAAGAAGGCAGCTGCCTTTCATTAAGGAAAGCCCCAGTGATGTCTGGAAGAGCAGGGTGCAGCTGAGATGATCTTTCAGCTCATCCTGTGGTTGCTCCAGCAGGTGCCTGGTACATTACTGGGTGTTGAGAAGTTAATGGCCCCAGAGAGAAGCTGATATGCCTGCTGAGCAAAGATGCAGTGCTCTTAAATGACTGGCAAGGCAGTGAGATGATGCTTGAATTACACCTACTTGGCCTCCCCCTTTTTTAATTTTTTTTTTTTTTAACCCAGCTCACTTCCATGGCATGAAAGCCCAAAAAATGACACTCAGCAGCTATCAACAATTTTAATATGGACTTTTCTGAGGGAGCCAGAAAAATAAAAGCTTTTTCCAAGGTCATTAGCTGACAATTGCAGCCTGTTTGAAAATTGCTTGCACTCTCTGCTAATTGGTCTACCAGACCTGTTCATTTGTTAATTTGATGCCATTAGGTAACTGGCACATCTCTGCTGCAGACAGAATAAGACAAGGACTGAGGGTGCTATTTTGGTCTTTTTCTTTGGATGTTTTGAGAGGACCTGATACAGAGCAAAGGTGCTCCGTGTCTGCTGTAGGGACCACCCTCAGGGGTGGTAGGACACTGTAGAGACACCCTGGGCTGGATGTCACCCCTGCTGGATGGTATAAAACTTGGAGTCTAGGTGCAGGGGAATAGGTTGAATGAATAAATTACTTTAGACTGAGTGAATAGCTCAACATTAAAGCAATTATTTTAATTACTTAGATTGGCCCCAAATTGACCGGTTTGGGATTTGCAAAGTGAAAGAAAAAAAAGGTGTTTCGGGGTTAAATGGATGCTTTATTTGACCAAAAATGAGTCCTATAAATAAGAGTGAAAGGTTGGACACGCAGAACAGAGACTAATACCTGTCATGACCCTCTTCTTTCTGACCATACCCTGGGATGAGGACTCGGGTCTCAGCTGTCGCCCTCCACGCGGCTGCCTTGGAATCGGGCTGATTTCCATCTCTCCTTCTGTTTGTGTGAAACAAACAGAATGAGCAGAGAATGGGCAGAAGGGTGAAGAGGCAGATCATCTCTCTCTCTGCCAAGACAAGCTCAGGAAAGGAACTCTGATCACTGTATGTGGGGATACCCCACTGTGCCCACCCCTGGACATGCCCTGTAGCTGCATGATTAGGCTATTTTTGGAGGAGAAAGACTTTGAATTCAACAGGGATGTGATTTGAACTGAGATTAATGCCTGAGATGCTGCACCAGAAGAGACATCAGCTGTGTCTCTCAATCTGTGAAAGGTGCCAAATGCCCTGAAACTATTTATACATTTAAGAGTACTCAGCAAGTGCAACCCAAACTGTTTCAGGTTGGCTGAAGCAGGATCTTTTAGCAGCTTCCCTGTATACTTGAAAAAAAATTGCTTTTTCTCATATCAGGTCTACCCCCTCCAGCCTGTTGCACTGCTGTGCCAAACAGAAATCCTCAAACTGATTTTACTGGTTGATGGTATCTCTGTGTTAAGGACCTGCTTGTTTTGGAAAATGGCAGCCAGAATTTCTCTGGTGTAGAGAAGGAAAATTAATTATCTCAGACAGTGCACAAAGTTGCTGGGTTCTGCCAGGAAAGGGCTCAGCTAAGCTCCCCGAGCTGACCCCAGGGTTTGGGGAACTTGTGTCATGGTCAGCTTGGACTTTGTCCCCCACTGTCCAGCAGCTCCACTTCGCTCTGGTACCAGTCCCTTACTTTTGTGCCCTATAAACAGTCTTAGGACCAAGAACAGTGTTGATCATCCCATGAGACTGCTCACGAGACCCCTTGTATCCTTCGCTTTTATCTTTCATCCTTAGCCTTCCCTTGCATCCTTCATCCTGAAGAGATCAGGAACATCTCAGTCTCAGCAAGACAAAAGATAACGATTTACAAATCCAAATTTAGAACAGTTTTTTTTACTTTTGAATTAGGTAGGAAAATTACTGCTCTTATTACAAGGTCACTCTCAGGTCCTGGCTCTCACTGCCTGGACTTTGCAACTGAACACTGGGGCTCCTTTTACCCCACAGACCTAAGAAAACACTGTTTTTGTGTGTGATCTAGGTGTTGGGCACACCTATTGAAGCAGATCCCAGGAGCACCATGCCAGGGTGCAAAATGAAGAGGACTCTCAATCCTACCTTGGATCTGCCCCTGTTTGGAAAACCGAGAGTGGGGAACTGGTCAAGCACCCCTGGAGAGGGACTTGTCTTTGAGTGGGTAGCCTGTGCTTTGGTGAAGCTGGATGAAGGAAAACAAACAAAAGCCTGTGTAATTCTCCCTGGGCTGGGGCTTTCACCAGCCCGGCTCAACTGGTCACAAGTCACACCTCACTGCGCCTGACAGTCACAGCCAGGCTGGAAAAACCTTGTCATCCTGACCTGGCCTCAGGAGCTGGAGGATTTAGTGAACTCTTCTTTGCTGTGTTTTGAGAATTTCTTAAGAAAACACTTTCATTCTGTGGGTGATTTCACAAGTTGGGAGAAAAGCAGCTGTTGGTGGTTCACAGCTCAGATTTCCCTGAGAAGTGTAAAGTCTCAGCTGGACACCATGATGATAGATTTTATAGATTTCCCCCCTTCCTCCACATCCAGCAGGCAGCTAAACCCAACAGTGAGCTACAGTGCATTTCTCTGTGTTTAACTTCTCCTTGAGATAATCCATTTGCCTCTGTTCTTTGAAAACTTACTGAATAAGCCACTTGTTTCACACTGGTGGGGAAATAACACTTTGGGGGCCCCTTTTGTGCCTGTCTTATGTACAACAGAAGCGTGGAGTTTTATAAAGTCTAATAAATACCCAGCTCTGCCAGATGTTAGCTTTCCCTTTTATTTTTTATTCCTTTTTTTTCTTTCCTTCATTTTTTTTTTCCCTGCTAGAAAGGAGGTCGGAATTTGAGTTCCAGACTTTGGCTGACTGCAAATAAAATGGGACTGTTTCTAAGAGACATGTTGTGACAGTGTAAATTATCACATTTTAGATGGTGTTAAATATAGAAATGCCACTTAAGAGGGGATGCATTTTGTTCGGCGTCTGATATTTGTCTCGTCAAGACATCCTTGTGAGATGGTGTCTGTTTATTATCTTTCCACCTTTTTACTCCATTATTCTGGTCCCTGTGCTGACAATGGTTAATGAAGAAGTTAGAGCCTTTTTCTGTGTTTCATGGTGCTTGAGAGGTGGGGGCAGGTCACTGTGTGGCTGGAGGGGGCTGACTCCAAATGAGCCTGTGGTGGAGAAATTCCCACTTGCATTTATCCTCCCTGGGATAAACCTCTGGATTAAATTCAGGGAGCAGAGGGGGATGAAAAGGCCATGCTGATACACGGCCCTGTGTCTGTGGCTGAGGGGCTGGGGGGTCTTCAGGAAGCAGGAGGAGAGACAGCCCAAGTCAGGAAAACCAGGGTAAGGAAGAAAAACATTTCCCTTAGACTGGAACAGGCAGAATTCTCTGGAGTGAATGGTTTTGAAGTTTGTTCAGTTATTTTGGCTAAACCTGGCTCATTGATGGCTCTATTTCCTTCTCCCAGTGGAAAAGCATGTGTTTGGTCTCATTTATTAAATCAAAAAGTGGCATTTTCTTTATGGTGTGTGCTCTCTGCTGCTCTTCAAGAGTGGTAATTGTGTGGAAACTTTCATAGTTTATACCTAAAGGAATCTTAATTTTAATACATACAAAATTACACCTATTTAAGCCTCATTTAGTTAGAAGCAGTGCAGTTTTCCATCAAACACCTCTCCAAACAGAAGCTGGCTTTGCACTTAAAGTGGATTCTCAGTTGTAACTTTATCTTCCCCACCATGGTCTCAGCTCCATTAAACTTAATCACCATCATATACTACTACCCCTTCAGTTAATGAAAAATAATTTTCTCCAAAGGTAAAGTATTATAATTAAAGGCTCTGTACATCAACAATAGCTTTTTTGCCTTCCACCTTTTTCCATTTTTAAAACTGGTTCATTCTGTGCAGAGTGAAATGCCAGAAATGCTTATGAGACAAAATAATTCTGCTCAGACAATGAGAAAAATAATCACACCGGATTACATGGCCATAGATAAAATTTTGCAAGAGGTTCTTGTCCCTGCCATGGATCATCAGACAGATCTGATAAAACTCTTAAGTAGGCCAGTGTTGCCCAATAAGTTAATAGCAGTGTTGCTTTTATTCAGAAATGATACCAAGCTGCTTTTAAAGCAGTGATGAGACTTGTGCATGACTGGGCATGTGGTCTGGCCAGAAATCCCAGCCCGTGGCAGAGAATAGGTCCATCCCTCCATCCACAGCACCTGAGGCTATGCCAGCAGTTCTGAAAGGTGATGGTTCAGGCCAACTGATATAAAGTGAAATAATTTCTTTGGTTTTTCACAATATCAATTTGCTTTGTCAAAATTGCTGTTTTTTCCCCTATGCACTGAATTAATTTTGTCCTCTCTTCCTTACCCCCTAAATTTAAAAAGTTCTGCATGGAAAATTTCTGATTTGGGCTAATAAAAATATGTTCTTGTGTATGTTCTTATGATGCACATCCAGCTATATAAATATAAATAATTTCCAGCTATTCAAAAATAAAGCGGGATTTTCAAAAGATGTTTAACTACTCCCAGCCTAAACTAGTTGGAGTAAAAGCAGGGAGAGTTTATAATTAAATTCACTGGGAGCTGTGCTAGTCCCCTGCGGAGTGCTTTTAAACATTCCTCTCCTTAGAATCTACTGGGAGACAAATATACTGTATTTATAGCCATCTTGTTTCAATATAAACATGTCAAACTGTAAATCTCAGACACAGAGATGGGCTCAAGCTGAAAACCTCAAATCCAGATTTCCGATGTTCTCTGTTTCAGATCAGCCCCACTGTGGGCTTTGGGTTTGAGGATTTGGGACTGGTTTTTCGTTCAGGTCCAGCTTCCCTCCTCACATTCAGAGAGGATTGGCTCTCACATCCCATGTCCCACTGCACTCCAGTTAAACTTCATGAACTGGGTTAGCTCCTGATTTCTCTCAACTCCAAGGTGCTTTCCAGGAGTGAAACACCCTTTGTGTTTCAGCACCTCCGTCCCTGATAACCTCGCTCCCCTTCACAAGATGATTATGCATTTCCTCTATTGTGGGAGCAGTGCCTACCTGTCTTTGGTTTCACATTTTTGTTCTGTGTGTCCCTGTGTTTTTCTTTCCATGCCCTGTGCTGAAGAGAGCCTAATAATACAACAGCAACAACAAAAATAGCATCGTGGCTATTATTATCCTCGCACAGGTCTCTCGCTGGGAACAGATCCATCTGTGAAATGTCCGTGTGCTGCAGGACAGGCACCGCTCCTGCCTCCTTGGGCTCCTCTGGTGGGGGCCTGAGATTGGAGAAACACAACGAACTTTGGCTAATTTGGGAAAAGACAGCAGCTATTGGTGTGTTGACAATCCCAAGCTTGTTTAAGCAGTAGATCTGAGGGGGCTGGCGGGGGGAAAGGAAAATGTTTCCATAACGACTGGCACGTGAACGCTGTTATGCTCCCGTGAGGTGCCGGTGTGTGCTCACGTCTCCGAAAAAGGTGTGCGCTCTCTGCAGATGTTCTCTCAGAGCGGGAGATGTCCTAATAAGCAGGTACATTGTTCCACACGTTTAATCATGAACGGCAGTGAATGGCTGCTTCAGTTCTCCTGACCCGTTTTTTCTTCCCTCTTGACCTTTTCCTTTCCTAGCCTGTCACAAATGAGGAATGATTATTACCCGAAATAAAAATTAAAAATTAAAAAAAAAAAAAAAAGCACAGAGATTAGGCTTGGGGGAGACGGGGGACTTGGGAACATAAAGGAGAGTGGAAGTGTGTTATGTAGTATTTGTTTTCTCTGCTGCCATTTTATTGCTTTTCTGGGAACGCTGCCAGAAAAATGGCGAGTAGCACTTTAATTAAAGAAGGCTCTGTGTGCACTCCAGCTGTTCCTCATGTGACCGGCCTGTCTATGGGTAAAGCAAAGGATGCTCCCGCCAGCCTGCCCCAATCAATGCTAACCTAATTCCTGACCGCACGCTGCCGAGCGTTGGTGCGAACCTGTGGCGTTCGGGGCTCTGTCTGAGAGCCAGACGCTCAGCGCCCCGTCCTGCTCCCGGTATCCTCACGGATCTGAAGGCACAGTCTGGCAGCGGCATTGCTGGGGGTGCAGGAGTGCGTAGAGGGAGGGAGAGCTGCACTAAAAACATTTTCTCTGCCTGCAGCAATATGCCTTGCCCATAAACAGATTGTGCTGATTGGAAGGAAGGGCACTTTGGGGTTGGCAGCAGAAGACTGGGCTCCCACTGAAGTTTCTGGGACAGCAGAAATTGGCTGTGAATGAATATGACTAATTTTTCAGCAGTAACCTCGATCTGAGGTGCCCTAAGCTCAGGGAAGTCTACTGCATTTATTTATATAGATGTATATGTATATTTTATTTTTCTGAATTTGGAGAAAAACAAGTTCAGCTGGAAAAGAAGAGTCCACCTATGCCGATGCCCCTAAACTGAAAAACCAAACTGCACATCTGGAAGGTGCTCTATCAGCAATGTTTAAAAAATGCTGGGAAAGCAAAGCTGCGTAATGGGATGGAAATTTTTGTGATGACCCAATGAGAAAACTGACATAGCATCTTACAGCTTATACATACTAAAGTTCTGTTTCTTGTGAAACCGTCCTCTGAACCTAGTTTTTTATGGAAGAAAATATATACTGTGGTGATTTAGGCTAAATACTTCCTTAAGACAATAGGTTGGACTGAGGTCTTGTTTTTGCTACAGGGCCCCTTTGCAGCCCTCTGCTAGTGCGGAGGGCACGAAGATGAATGTGATGTTGTTTGTGCCCACTATAAGGCCATTCTCCAGTGCCAGACAGGCGTAAAGGGGCCTCTCTGTAAGCGAGAGCTTCATAAAACCCTGTGTAATAAAACCCTGTGCTTTTGTTGCAGCAGCTCAGTGACATTACTGCCATTGCAAATGTCACTTCTGACGTGCGCTAATTTAGGTGCAACATGAAACGTCCAAGTGTAACCTGAAGTGTCCCACAACTGAAGCATTTTATTGTTCTTTCACACACCTCACCTACCAGTGACATGAAGCTGCTTCCTCCCACAATGGTGCAGAGCTGAGCCTCCTGTACTGACCTGCATGAGACCTTTTTTGGGAGCTTTCCAACCCTTTTCCTTTCATAGCCTGAGAATTGCTCCTTCTGTATTCGTCTGTCTCCCACACACCGAGGTCTATTCACATGGTTTATGGCAGTGGAGGTGAATTGATATAAGACATTGAAGAGATTTGAGACAAAACTATTGTATTTCTGAAAGTCAACTTCAGAGCAGGGGGGACAGGCTGGACTTCCTCCTCTTTCCAGCAAAAAAGGGGGAAACACTGGCAAAACTTGATAAAGGAGAGATGTTATCTGGATGTGGCAGAAAGCATTAGATGGAATATTGGTGTGCAGGTGGGAGGTTGGAGATCTACCTTGCGTACTTTGTCCAGCCTTAATGTGTTTGCAGAAGGCCTCAGGGGATCTGAACAACTGTTGGTGCATGTTGACAATGTTTTATAAAAGGGTCATCTCGGTCTGTCCTGGTGGAGAAGCCGTGTTGCCAGCTGTGGGTATTTCTGAGCAGTAGCTGGATGAAGGCTCTTGTGCGACGCTTTCTTTGTGTGTTTGCTGTAAAACCCAAAGGATGCCCTGGGCCCCCTCTTTGCACACCCACCAAGTTGTCCTTGTCAGATTTTGGGTCCCATTGATGACAGCAGTGAGTTGTCCTCACATATGGAAATACATGTGGGCCCCATTCTTAGTGTCCCCGAGGCTGGTCATGGTCATCTCTGCTTGTGAGCTGGCTGCACACCCTGCTCTTGTCTGGAAGTCTGAGGAGTGCAGGGCCTTTTTTTTTTTTTTTCTTTCAAATGCTGTTCTCCTTTCAGTGACCCTGCCTGTTTGTTTGCACCCCAGCTCGTTTCTCTGAGGTGATTTATCAGTCTTCTGTGGTCCAGTTTCTCTTCGGGTGATGTCTTTATGGGACTCTTTCATTTATCTGGTGCTGCCTTTCACCTAAATACCAGATTGTTTCCTCCATCCATGCAAGTTTCTTTTTACAAGAAAACTCATAAAATATTTTACTTTGCCCAGACTTTCTTTTTTGGCTTCCCAGGCAGTTTACCTTCTCTTCACGTATGTTTGAGTGAACCTTGTTTTTCCTGGCTGCTTTGAAATATAGTCTCAGAAGCAGCAACAACTTCATGATCTAAAAATGGTCTGGGCGGTTTTTGCTTGTACAGGAGGCCCTTTGCTGTTCTGTGCATCAGGTCCTGGTGAACAATATGACAGAGACTCTCTTCACGTACAGTGACATGGGTTCCTTATTAACAGAATTATTTCCAAAATGTGTCTGGAGAAGGCATTTGTTCTGCCCTGCTCTACTTCTAATGCTTCTCACAAGTTTTTTTCCATTCTGAAACTCTCCCAATTAGAAGCAGGTTAATGTGTCTTTTGGCAGTATTTCTTTATTTATTTCTGGTACAAGTCTGTGTTGATTTGCTGGAGGCAGTGGTTGCAGGCCACTCTAAGGGCACAGCTTTTACTGTCATTCTGTTGTGGTCTAGCAGGCGCCCCTGTTAGAGCTAAGGTAAACTACCCTGCACAGGAAAAAAACCTGGTTTTTGGACCTGTAAATCATTTTTCCATGTCTGGATGGCTTTTTCTGGTGGAAACATGGGTGTTGTAGGAAGTTGGATAAATAAGTTTCATTCCAACACAAGGTCAGGACGCAGCCAAGGTACGTACCCAGCTTGGCAGCTCCAGCACTCCCTGTCCTGCTAAAACAACAAGGAGGGAGAGTCCTTGTGACTGAGAGAGGGAGAGGAGAAGGGCATTTGGGATGGGGAAAAAAAATTGTAGGCAGAGGTGACCCAAATTCATATTTGCTTGTCTGACTGATGGCATTGAAAATGCTTCCAGGCAGGATCATGGCTGAGAGCACGTCTGCATCAGACAAACTGATCTGAATCAGAACTTACCAGGTGCCTTTGAGCAGGATGACAGGGCTGTTTGGCACAGGGCTGCACAGCAACATTAGCCTGGTCCTGGAAGTGGGATAGATGGGTCATGCTGAGGGCCAGGACCTGCTCAGTAAGAAAAATGCTCTGCCTGGTGCAGTTCTGCACTGCAGTGCTTGCTGGTTTGTTCCCATGAGGAGCAGGGATCAAGGCACAGTATAGCCCTTACAGCCATCCCCGGTGATCCTCCAGACCGATTCCTGCCCCTGCATGTCCCATAGAAACCGAACTGGCAATGTCTGATGGTGAGAGTATGGAGCAGGAAGCAGCTGGTCTGGCCATGCAAAAGCAGAACAAACAGCTACTTCTGGCCTTCCTAGCCCCAAAATGAGAGACAGCCACTGGCCAATCCTGAGCTTGGACAGCTTGGCAAGATCAAAATCAGATCTAGAGCCAACCCTAAAAAAATCAGCTTAGAGCTTTGTCTCTGCTCAGTTCTGTGTGCACTGAAAAATGCCTGATGTTGTGGTACTAACACACTGTGCATCATAAATATGAGCAACAGTGTTTTGGACACACCCTAAAGCAGTGTCCGAATGATTTCCTGCCAGGGAATGACAATGCTGCAAGTGTGGTGACTCATGGAACTCCATGCCCAGCACACCATCAAAGCCCATAAAATGTTACTTTAGCTGTAGGACAATAACACCTTTCTCAAGCAGGACAAGGCAGCTGGCTGGATTCCCATGTAGGAACTTTCTCGGATACTTGGGAACTGCTAACAGGATACAGGATCTTTGCCTCTCTATGCTTTGAGTGCAGTGCAGATGGGTATGGCCACAGTTTCTGCTGTGATACCACTGCTGATGGGCTCCAGAAAGCTGCCCTGGGACCAGAGAAATAGGGAACAGTGGTGTGATCAGGCTGAAGTGCTTTAGGGAGTGAAAGGAACTGATAAAATATGAAGTGCCTTAGAGCTTTTTCAAAGACTGAATTAAGTCCACTAGTCAGGATAGGTATATGATGTTATCATTATCAGTTGTTTTCCTAACTCAGTCAGGACTTGGTGGTGTCAGGTGCAGCTCAGGGTTTGCAGTCTAAACACAGGGCTAGCAACAGTGGGTGTGGACAACAAGACGAGGCAGCAGAAAGAATCAGTGCCATGATGCCAGCCAGCAGAGTAGGCTGTGATGGCACCTTAGCAGAAACTTTTGAAGGATCCAGGTTCTTGGAGGTGTTGTAACAAAGGGGAACTTGAAGGATCAGCTCAGATGTGTAAAGCATCAGGCTACCTGTCTGAAAGTGTGGCTAGGGAAAACTGTATCTCAGGCTGAGCTCTCAGGAGGTGGTCTCTCGGCCCAGGGATAATAGGTAGTGGGTAAAGTGGGTGGAAAAGAAAGTGGACTGTGCTGGGATTGGTGCTCTGGGGTGTGTTTTTGAGGGCACAGAGATGCAAATTGTGGGTTTCTGCAGCAGCATTCAGAGTGTCTGTGAAGGGGAGAGGATTGCATTTGTGAGTGACAGAAGAGATGATGCTGCAGTAACTGAGAAGCTGGGAATTTGGCCAGGTTTTTGGCTGTTTAGAATGGCAGAAAAGGCCATGCCTGAGTAGCGGTATTAGGACTGAACCTGGAAGGTTCAGCTTGACAGTGCTGATCCTGGGTAAGACTATGGTTGCAAATGCCCCTGGAAGGGTGACCTTGCTGGCTCTGATGTGGAAAGAAGAGGGAGGCTCGAGTCTGCCTCAGACATGGTCTAAACTCACAGTTGAAGGACAGTGCATGGCTTTAAGCAGTCTGGAGTCAGGGTTGAACCAGGAGCCACCTGCTTGTATGGGTTGGCTGAACTTGTGTCTGGGATGGGAGTGGCCTTGGAAATGATGGGAGGAGGCAGCATTGAGAGCAGGGTCCTCTCCTCAGGAGACAAGGGAGGTGAGGAGGATCTTCAGGGAGATTGTGAGAGAGGTATGAGTGGGAACAGGACAGAAGAGTAGCATGGAAGCCAAAGGAACATTAATCCTCATGAAGGTGAGACGTCTGAGCGAGGATGTAGGGAAGGCAAGGAGACTGGAGGCAGAGAGCTGGATCTGAGATGGTGAAGACAGTTGTCTGGAAACTAGGCTGTCTCTTTGGCCAGAAATATTGGTTTCTGTATGTCTGCTTTTGATCTCACTATGAACATTAGTAAAATATTTCCATTTTTCTGGCAAAGTGGATGTCCCTAGACCACGCAGCTGCTCAGTAAAGCAGCTTTCTTATCAGGATGGTGGCCAACATTGCAAAGACATTATACAGCTGTTTGGGGCCCTGCACTTTTGCCTGCATTCATCACCTGCTTTTGAACTGGTCCCAGTTCTCATTGCTGACCTACTGGAAACCTCTTCCTTGCACCAAGCTAAAGTTTATCAGACTGGAGAGGCTTTGAATAAAACAATTCCTGTTCCAGGGAACTTGAATTCACAAAACTTTAGTTTTGTTTTCAAGTTTCAAGTTTTCACAAAACTTTAGTCTCATCCCAAAATCTCCAAGCAGCTCCAGACATCAATGACTTTGACATCTGCGCTCTGAGCTGAGCACAAGGAGAAGACGCTGTATTTCTTTAGTTGGTGCCAGGCTATTGTGATGGCTGATGCAATGTTTTGGCAGCTAAGCTGTAGCACTGAAGGTTTGTGCTATAGGACTCAGTTCTAGCAGGAATTTTAAGGCCTTAATATTAAAAAAGCCTCACTGAATTGGCAAATGGCCAAGCCATAGTACATAACCTCTGAGCACTCCAGGAGTATTTTTGTAGCAGCTGGATAAGGAATGAGTTGATAGAGCAGGGGGAGTTCGAAGCTCAGCCCCTCAGATCATTTTTCAATGTGCTGGATTGTCCCTGCACTCCCTTGGTGGGAAACCCAAACCCTGCTGCAGAGTCTCCTTGGCCACCTCCACAGTGGAGCTGCCGGTCTCCATGTGCCGGGGCCCGGGGTGTGAGGGAGAGGTGTTTACACTTCTCATCCAGTGGGAAGGCTGGGAGCGGAGCACAGGCACTTCAGGCTGTGATAACAGGTTTGCCCCTATCACTCACTCCAACTGCTACTAATAGAGCAAGAGAGGGAAATTCCTTGGGCACGTTTCCTTCCCAGCTGTGGAAAAACCACCATCCTGGTCTTCCCCACTTCTTCCAAGTCAGTGGCTGAACTGCTGCTCCTAATACAGACTAAAGCTAGGCACCTAACATAGAAAACAGAGTGGATACACTGAATATATCAGATCCAGGCTTCCCAGAGAGGGCTGCAAAGTCTCACCCCTCCATTACCATTGCCTGGCTGTGTGGCCTAGGACAGGAGGGTGACAGGGAGAAAGTCCCCATCCCCAGCAGAGCCACATCTCCCCAGGAGCAAGGAAATAACCTCCCAAATGCAAAATGCACTGGCCATAATGCGTGACTTTGCTGGCCTCCTGCTTTTGTGGCAGTCAATAAACTTTTTTCCATGGTTTTTAGATTTGGGTTTGGTAGGACAGATGGTGCTGCAGTGGCCTGGCAAAGGGATTTGGATGACCTGCGTGTATGGTAGCTTCTTCCTCAGTAAATCCACTGGCAAATGAGTTTCCTGAACCAGTAAATTCGTGTGAGCACCCACCCCAGCTGAGGTCACTCCCAGCTTCCAGCAATACCCTGTGTACACGCTGCCCTGCTGCGGCGAGTCGGGATGGAGGAGCCTGGGAACAGGAGTGGCTGTGTGGTACAGCAGTGCTCGAGCCATGGCAGAAAGTGTTTGCCCCAAGTGCTTCCATGTCCTCTGCTCACCCACACTGCCTCCTGTGCTCGACTTAGATGCAGATGTTCCAGTTATGTTCCAGTTTGTCATTCAAAAGCTTTGAAATTTTCTCACTCCTCTGAGGCCAGCAGACATGGGTAATGGTTGAAGGCTGTTCTTTGACTGGCCATTTTGGCCATGTGAAGTTACTTGGGAGGGTCTTGCCTTGCTGTAAAAACAACTTAATGAGTTCCCCTCGTCCTCTTCTAGGTTTTTGGTCTCATTGACACATTCAAAGGACTACTTTGGTGGGCTGGGAGGGGAAGCTAGAGATGCAATCTGACCGAGAGAGACACACACGCACACACTGCTCATTTTGGTGAGCTCTACTTTCCTGTGTGCTTGGAGACCTGTGAAGCTCCCGAAACCAGCCCATCTGGGTGTGGGGGCCATGCTGGGAGGGAGAGACACCCCTCTGTGGGACTTGTGGCTGCAGTGCCCCAAGGAGCAGTGCTGAGTAAATGTGCATGTCTGTATGTACATCCACTTTAATCACTCTTTAAATGTGCAGCTGTTCTCCACAGCGAAGTATTGTACAAGAGTAACGGGGTGACCCCAATTCCCCTTTTGCTCCTGCAAAACCTGTTCGTATTCTATCTCGTGCCTGAGAGACTACTGCAGAAGGGACTTTCCCTCTCTCACTCTCTTTTTCACTTTGTAACGAGAAGAACAGTCTTTCATTGTTAGATTTCAAAATAATCCTCTTCTGTCAGAGTCTGATTCCTACATCCAGCAGCAGGGCTGGACCCTGTACCAGAAAACTGTGCGAAGGAGGTGATGCGTGTCTGGCCACCCATTGCTTTTCCTCTCAGTTTCCCAGGAATTGCTGTAAAGCCATTCCCTACTGCTGTGGCCAGTAGAGAAATGCAAAGGAGGGTCTGGCTCCGAGGCCATTGAATGGTGTGCAGTCCTGAAACTGCAGAGGATTTTGGACAAAGTCTTAAAGGAAAAGGCTTGGTAGGGATTTTCAGGGAAGAGTCTGCTGCCAAGGAGAGCGGCACCAGCCCGAAGCCGGGGCTGTCCCCCAGCCCTTTGTTCCTCGGGGTGGTCGGCTTCCTCCGCCCGGCGTGGCACAAAGAGCCTTTGGGAACTGGCCCAAAACTGAGGAGTGGCAAAATGCAGTTAGTTCCTCTGCTTTTGTAAAAGGCACGTCTGGCTGCCAAGGGAAGTTTCCGTATCCTGCTGCCTTGTGTTCGCTGGGGCTCGTCTGGGACCTGCTGTGCCTCCGAGTCCTCAGGCTGGGACTGGAGTCTGGGAGCTTTGCTCCTTCCTTTATACACGGGTGGAGAAGACAAGGGTCAAGTGTTTTCAGCTTTTCTGACTGATTTGTGCTCATTACAAAGCCGGCTGCCCGGGCCGGTTTTCTGACGTGAGTTGGGTGTCCTGGGGACATTTGCTTTGCTTCTGCTGGGCTGGGCTTGTTCTGGAGACAGAGGGCCTGGTCAGAAACCTAGGGAAGATGCTGAAAAGATGGCTCTGAGCTTGAGGATGGTCTCCAAGAAAGACCCAGTCTAGGGCAGAGGGGTGAGTGAGCTGCCTTGCTTAGGAAGCAAACGTAGTGTGGGGAAAGCACTAAATCCTAAAGACACTAGAGACAATTATCTCCCTCTGTGTGTTTCTGGCTTGAATAAATTGTGAATGTTGTCAGTAAATAACCTTTTGATCAGGGAGGATGGGTTCTTTGGTCCAGATCCTTTTCTTGCGGTTAATCTTCTGGCAAAGGGGTTTTGCCAACACTCAGAGTGCAGTATTGGGACAAACTAGCACAGGTTTTGTAAAAGGGAACTAAAGAAAAAGACCGGAGATACAGGTGATCAAATGACAGTGTTTGTTGGGAATTACAGTGATGTGGAGAAACTTTTCACAGGTTGGTGCAATTACTTGATCTCAAGATGGTGTTTAAGCTATGAAAACCATCCATAGTGGTACTATGGGCAGTGGATTATGAGGACGAAAGCAGGCTGTCATTAAAATGAAGATGCAGTTACAGGCGATGTTTTAATTTGAGTTTATGCAGTGTGACAATTTGTATATAAAAGATTCCTACTTTGGGAAAATTTGGGGATATGGCTTTTGTTAATTTTCTGCTAAGACTGCGCCTTTGGTGTGAGTTCATGTACTGGAGCACTAAGGCTGTCTTCTACAAACACGCCTTTCAGGCCACCCAGACAGGGCTTGGGTCCATTAGACTGGAGCAGCTGCAGGCAGCTATCATACTGGATCAGCCAAAGATAGCACGAGCATACTTAATCTTGCATGTGTGCCTAATATGAAAATAGCAATAAGTGAAAATCTGCCATTTGTTTGACAAGAGCATCCCCCAGTCTGGGGAGCACTCCCCTTGACGGCCACGTTTCGTGCAGAAGAGAAGCCAGAGCATGCAGAGAAACTCTGAAATGTGTTATGTGTTTGATATGAAAAGCATGTGAGGCTTTTTCCCTGTTTTCTGGAGGGAATTAATATAATAGAGCTGCCACCTTTCATCAGTCAGATTTGGTGGCAGCTGAGCTCAGGGACAGTAGTGGAGAGGAGGGCGTGTGAAAGGTGTGGAGAGAACTGGAATTTGCATCGCAGAGGAAGGGATTTATCTGTGCATCTCCAGGAGAAGTGAAGGGCTGTTCTTTGGTGTTTGCTTCTGTCAGAGACCCTGACAGATTTTGGGCTGGGCTGAGCCCGCTGGGGTGGGCACAGAAAGCATCTGGGTGTGCAACAGACGTAGCTGCCAAAGAAAACCAAATCCTTTTTCTCAGAAAGATTGTCAGGGTTATTTAGAGGTAGGTTTAAAATGCGCTGCTGTTTTCCCTGCAGTGAGGAATACCTCTCTCTGAACTCTTCCCGGAGGATAGGCTACAGTGCCGAGTAGGAGGGAAACATCCCAGCCTGAACTCGCATCCGAGTGTGTCTGAAACACAGTGGAGCTGACACAGTTCAGCAATCTAAGGGGAACTCCAGGATTTGGTATTCTAGGTGTTTAATGTCCTATATAGTTTTACAACCTATATATTCAGATTTTTTTTTTTTGAAGATGTTTATGTACAGTGTCTAGCATGCTAACATTTGCTCTCACTCGCTACAGCCATAATTTTGCTAGATGCTGTGTGGCCCTGCTCCTGCTAGCCCTTGACCTTACCAGTATACAAGCACCTCCTGGGCTGGGATGAATATCAGGAGGTCTCACAAGGGGCCATAAAAGCAGAAGACTCTCAGCAGCTCACCAGAGATTACACATCCTCAGGACCTGTCTCGTCAGGACATTTGGATGGGTCGTGCAGGGGATTTTGGGTTTGGTCGCTGCCCTAATTGCCCCTGTGGAGCTCATAGCACTGGAGCTGCTGCTCTGAGACACATTTCTCTTGAGCAGGTTTTTATCTTGGCTCAGTCTTGGCATCTCTGAGGTGCTTGGGATGGAGCTGCCACAGCTTTGCTGCAGGCATAAACCTGCTGTCCTCCCAATGGCTGCCCCCAAGGTTTTTGGCTGTGCTTGGCAGTGTGGAAACCATCTGCAGTTCTCAGGATACATCAAGCCTCTTTCTGTCCCTTTACAAGAGTTTCTCTTACCCACAAAAAACAGCTGAGCCACCTCAGAAAAGCAAGTGACTGATTTGAATTAACAAGAAAGTGGGGAAAGCAAGTGTCTTGTTTTCTTCCTAAAGTTTCTGGGGAGATGTCTGAAACATTGGGACATTCCACCAGTGAGTGATGTAATTAACAGGAGTTGAACTCAGCTCTTGTTATCAGCGTACACCTTGAGAAGGAGCTAGAACAATTCTATTAAAGCTGCACCACTGCCGATAGAGCTAAAGACAGAGAACTGGATCTACCCACTTGTATATGCCACAAGTTTCTGTCATCCCTAGGACATATCCTGAGGTCCTTGGCTTTTTAAAGGAAGCATTTACCTATGCCAAATCCCAAGATTTTTTTCCAGAGGAGGTTGTACAGGGAGAATCAGAATGAAAATTGGGTGCAGACCTGAGGATCTGTTTTCTCTCTCCCAAGCACTTTGAGTGATGTGATATGATGGGGAAAGTGTCTCTTTGTCAGCCTTAAACAGACTAACTGGTTTCACCTGGCACACGGGGTTGAAGAAGGGACAGAGGTGGGAGATAAAGGTTTTGGTGTGAGGGTGACTGGGGTAGTGTCACTCCAGACAGCAAACCCAGGATACTGACCTGTCCTTGCCTTTCCCCTTCTTGCTACTTAATTACTTAATGGCAGCATCTCAGACACTTTACAGGTATTTTGGGGTATGGGCTGGTTTTATGTATGCTATAAGCTGCACAGTGCCTGGCACAGAAGGGTTCAGATCCTAACAAATCTTGGGCCCCCCAGGGTGGATATCCAAGGTTTCCTCCTTTGGCGTGGGGACTGTCACAGTGGCAGGAGCCCTTTGTGTCAGACAGAAAAGGCTACATGTTTTTTCACTGTTGAATCCCTTGTCCCTGCATTTTTGACTGTTCATTTGCCTGGATGGTATAAAAATGAGAAGAGGCTCTGTTCCCTCCTCCCAGTGTAAGGCATTATTCTCAAGCTCCCATTCCCTCCTCCCAGTGCAAGGCATCATCCACAAAGAGGCGAGCACTGCAATAATCCAATTTCCCACCTCTAAAACAACCAGTTTTGACTGAGTATTTGCTTGGCATTCACACACTGAACAAGAAAATACCACGGTCTGTAAGCCTCGTTTGAGTTAATCACCTTGTGAGCGAGGGGCAGCTGCTGGGTCTCAGACTGCAGCTGGAATTCTCATGATAGAAAATCATATTTTAGTGAAAACCCTCAAACATGGGGATCTTTTTATTTGAAGCCTATCACCATCCCATCCTTCCACCCCCTGCAATTTTCAGCAGAGATAAGCCAAGTCTCTGGAGTATATTGTGTTCAGAGTGACCTTCAGTAAACTGGCGCCATGACCTCAGTGCCATGCCCGAAGCAGATCTCTCTGCACCTGCCAATATAACCAAGAGTCTGCTATGCAGAGCAGAAGGTGTTGCTTCTTGGTGGACCTGGCAACTGGTTTGAAACCTCCTGTTCAGTCTGAATTTCAGTCTGGCATTGAAAGTGTTTTTTTTGCCTGGTTTCTAAATGGATAAAATCCTTCCGTTTCCTATTTTGTCTGGTAGGCATTTTTGTACTGCGCACATTTGCGAAAACTGGCTTTCTTATATATTGCCCTTATCCTGCTATCTCATCACTGCAGTTACTGCAGGCCTAGTCAGTATTTTTGATTCATGGCTGCATAAAAAAATATATGTTATTCAGGACAGGACACTGGCAGAACTTGTGACATGATTTAGGAGCATTTGATGATCTCTTAGTTATTTAACCTGAAGAAAGTGTTAAGCCTGTCCTCCCACCACTGTACATGACATAAATGAAAAACTGGGGGGGAAAAGCAGCTAGAGATCCACTCTTCTGCAGATGGCTAACATACATGAAAAGGATTTTGTATTATGTATTCCCTTAATTTAAGTAAAGGTAGCATTACTAGTAGTAGTAGTAATACCGGGCTGGCATTTACACCAGTCAAGCCTAAATGAGAGTAGGGTGTTTGTGAAGCTGAGTGATTTAACATGCCAGTCTTTTCTCAGCTGTCATCTCTTTCAGGAATTTAAAATCTTTTTAAATTAAACTTTTCTCCTTCTTGTCTGGCTTTAGTGTGGGGGAAAATTTTACTGGAATAAACAAATCATTTTAGTAAAATCATACTGGTGGCAGGGGGGAAAAGGTGAAGGAGAATACAGTAACTACTTTAACTGAGTGAAATATTGACATGGATAAGTGAAAGAGGGCATAACAGGGAGACAGAACATGTGATTATCCAGCATCCCAAATGTGCAGTGTTAACAAAACTTTCCTGGTGAGGGATGGTTAGCAATTGGCTTGGTATGTCAGGATTAAGAGCAATTGCTCAGCCTGCTGGGAAGCCTCATTGCTCAGGTGATGGAGCGAGAATTCCCTATTTATTCAGCAGCCTCCCTGTGAGCCAGGGAATCAGGTCCTAGTGTCAGGCTTGGGCAGGGAGACTGGCAAGTTCTTTCTCCCAAGTCTGAAAGAGAATTTCTCCTAAAAGCTGATTCTGCATGGCGGAAGCCAGGGTGAGTGCTGCCCTTACACACAGTTCCTTTATCATGGGTCCCTTAGGAGGGAATGACAACTCCCAGCCATTTGGAAGAATTTTCTCATGACTGTTCCAGATGCTTCCCTCTCACGTTGAGCTCTTACCAGTTTCTGCTGCTCTCCACTTGTTTTCTCCTTGTCTTTTTCCCTTCTCTGCCTTGTTCTGGATTAGAACTTCCTCCATGTCACAGCTGACTGGTGCTAGCACAGGTTCTCTCTCCAGGGAAGCTGGATGCACCTGGTAAGATAAATCCTGCTGCTAAAAGCTGTGGACAGTGAACATTAAGCAGCAATTAGTGTGACCTGAGCTCTTTGCAGTGGTGCAATACCAGGAAACTGGATAGCGTGCAATTCCCGCTGGTGGATTTACTGCAGTCGCTTGGTGTGGGCGAGACAAGGATGGGAGCAAGCTGTTGGTGACTAATCGTATTTCCTCAAGGGCCTGCACTTTTCTTGAAGGTCTTTCTCAAGGCTAGACTCATCTAAGGAACTCCTGATAGCTTCTTGACAGATCACCTGTCTGGCTTCTTATCTGCTGCTGAGCCGTGAGTCCCAGGTGGGATTAAGCACCCTAGAAGGCAGAGTCACCAAAATTCAAAGACATTGATTCACACTTGGGGATTGTGATGTGCTTTTCAGAGGTACAGGCCTTTGAAGAAGCAGCGACAATGGATTTTGAACTCTTTTCAAGGAATAGGTGAGAGAGGAACCATGCCGGTTTTAATCCGCAGCAGCTATGGTTTTATTGTTGGGTGCCAGACTAGCAGCTGGAGAATGCTGGGGAGCATGTTGAGCTTTGATGTTTCCAAATTGTGGTCCTGGAGGATTTCACTGTAACCAAAAATGTTTGAAGTGCTGGCGTCTTGCCATAGCTTAGGATGAGGAATGTTTCTGAAAACCTTCAGAGATCTGTATGGAACTGGAGTGCGTTTTTCTCATGCAATCCCAGGCAGGGCTGAGACGGATGTACTGTGGAATTGTATTACTGTCTTAGGACATCTCTAATTCACAACCCCAGGGCAACAGCAAAATACTAAGGACCAGATTTTCAGGATGTAACTCTAACTGAACACCTCATTCTTATTATCTTGGGGAAAAGGAATATCCAGTAGTTCACATTTCTAAGGTGCAATATGATTTCCAATCCCTAGACTTTTATAAAGTGTAAGTGACGTAAGTTTGGTTTGTGTATACACATCTCTGCTTCTGTA
The DNA here is from genome assembly GCA_013398115.1 of Falcunculus frontatus. Lineage (NCBI taxonomy): Eukaryota > Metazoa > Chordata > Aves > Passeriformes > Falcunculus > Falcunculus frontatus. The sequence goes on from VZRV01002986.1 coordinate 2,195,199, forward strand.
CATGTAAAAAGTCCTGCAGAAAGCAATGATTTTTTTTTTTTCAATAAGGCAGTAATGTGTCTCCTGCTAAAGTGACCGTAAAGACAAAACACAGAATGCAAGCCGTTAGATTAGTTGTATTTAACATGTTTCTAATTCTGGCCTGAAAGGAATTAGTGTAACAGCTGAGGGGAAAAAAAGGGGTCCTGTTTTGTTGTTCCTCGGTGATGATTAAAAAGAAATTGCTCACTTTTATCCATTAGGAAATCGTGAGTTCTGGAACTCATGAAATATTATCAGAGAAGGAACTTTGTCACTCGTTGGTGTGTATTTAATCATCAAGGTTCAGTGGGACATTGTCCATATACTTTATAAAGAAGCCCTATGAATTGAGAGCTTTTCCCTCTCTCCCTTCACAGCCCCTTGCTATGCTTTTCCCTTCTCATCTTCATTCCAGGTCTATCCCTGCGTTTGGCTTGCACAGCTGTCACACAGCTCACTGAGAAGCTTTCAACCAAGAAACGGGTTAAAGAGCCAGTTTTGCAATTAGTCTCTTCTGGCAATATCCTAATTAATCCTGTTATTAGGCTTTGCCACTAATTGCTGTAGGAGAGGTCTGGCCCTAATAAAAGCCACCCCCTTTGGCATGGTGCCTCCAGTGCAGCCTGACCCGGGTGCTGGAGCAGTAGACGCTCTGGATGGAATTCTGCGCGCAGGAATTTGCCTTTGCTCCACTGCCGCAGATGGCAGCCCGCAAGGAGTGATGTGGTGTGGAGCTCCTTCCTGGATCAATTTGATTCGGGGGCCAGGACCACGCCGTGTGTGCTCAGTGATGCATTCCAGTGTTCAGGTGCATGATGTGCCACCGCAGTCTGTGGATAAAAGGCTTTAGATTAAAAACCTCGATCACCTCCCGTTAATGCTTCACGCCAACGGGGCTTTTAAAAGATTGTCTCGATGATAAAATGAGTGACCTTCAGATCCAGGGGTTTCAGAAGTGCCAGTTATGCCCTCCCATTAGATTATTATTACCCGTTATAATGTCCTGCTATAAATTGGATAAGACTGGGTGTAGCACTGAGACTGAGTTCATTCATTCTCCCCAGTCCCCATCTCACCGGGACCGTGTTTCTCTTTGTGCTCACTGAACAACAGTTCACACCTTCACAGTTTCCTGCACTTCTCCCTGAATTTTGCTCCTCAGCGTTTTTTAAGTTGGGTAGAGTGCTCCATCATCCAAGGAGCATGCTTCAGTTTTCACGCTAAAAGCAACTGCCAGCCTCATGTAAGTGGTGCTGGGTGCTTCTGGCCCATCAGCCAGATGCAGTGTTTTCCCTGATGTGGCAAAAAATGGGAGAGCATTCTCTGAACAAGGGCAGGAGGGAGGAAGAGGACAAACAAGTGACTGTAAAAATGCTTTTGTATTGCAAATTGCATGCCAAACAGGAACCTCTTGTTTTTCAGGACCTACGTGTCCTTGAATTGGCTGGTGCTCACCTCTCTTGCTGAGCTCTTCCTGCTGAATCACACAACCTCACCTGGCTGTGCTATGTGTATGATGCAGCAGGGAGGAACAATGCTGGGTTCAAGAGGGTCTCTGAAACTTTCATGAAATTTTTCTGAACTAAACCGGGCACCAGGCAAGTCTGAAAACCCTGTTTGTTGCTTATGATACGGGAACATTTGGATGAGTAGTTGTTATCATTAATTTTTCCTTCCCTGGCTGTTCTGTTCAGACTTCTGCTATCCAGTCCTCTGCCAGAGCCTGATTTTGCAGCCCTCCCCTGGGTGGGTACAGGGGATTTGGTGAGTGCTGCAGGAAGCCATGGTGACCACTGGCAATGGCCCAGTTCAGGTTACACATCTCAATTGCTGGGCATGAAGCCCTTGATACTTTTCTGGCTGTGCGTATCAGACGCTGCTTTGCTGTGTGGCTCCAAAGCAATCAAAAATTGTACAGTTTCTCCAGGCTTAATCGTGCCCCTCGTGTTAGATGGGAATTAGTAAGGCTTCCCCCTTATCTTAATAGCATCCCAAATGGTTGTAGCAGGTATAAAACTGTGCTTGGTCCAGCTGGCAGTTTATAGCCTAGGATTTGCCTTGGACATGGCATTTCCAGCAGAGGGTTTAACCCGTGGTCCTTATTCCTTGCCAGTTGAACCCTTGGGTGTGAGATGCCTACAAAACACCTTCTTACCTCTCAGAAATGTGCTTGTTTAGACCAAGGAAGGTGACTGTGCACAGTAACAGAATTGATATACAGAGGGTGAAAATCCTCCCAGAAATGGCTTTTCAGTCCAAGGGAATGATTCTTCCACTCCTACTCACTGATTAACACTGGGTTGGTGAGTGTGCTACAGACCAGGGGAGAGAAATTACTCATGAGATGAGGCTGGCAGGGTTTGGTCCAGCTTGTGTATCCCATCTCTCTGCTGGCCTTTGCAGCTCACCTTTCTGCATTTACTGCTGAGCTTTATGGGTTTGCAGAATGATTTCTGGAGCTCTTTCAGATCAATACACAGTAGAGGTCCCTCTCTGGAGGGCATGTTCTGACATGATATTACCCTGTCATCGGTTCTTTTCTCAGTTTATAGCTTTCCTTAATATTTAAATGGGTTTCTTGCTGCAGTGCTTGTGCCCCGTTTACCCAAATAATCTATAACTCAATGACTTCTAAATCCACTTCACAAGTTGTTATATTCATTATAAATGAGTTGTAGTGCAACCTGCATCTCAAGTAGATATTCTCATCTGGAGGTCTGTGCTGAGATCCAGCAGGAGCAGCGAATATATTAAACCCATAAAACCCCCAAGACATCCCGTACCATACAAAATGAGCTCTAACTACAGACTTTATTCCTCCTTATCGCTTCTATTCTCCAACCATTCAATGAAAATGTATTACACACACACACACACACACCAGGCAGCTGCTCCTGCAGCCACAGCACCTCACGCAGCTCCTACCAAGGTTTTGCAAGCAGCTGGAACTTCTAGCAAGGCTCTTTGGAGATGGCTGAGGCTGCAGGTCGCTGCAATTATCTCTGTGAGCCTTAAGTGCTTGTGCAGGAGGGACCCAGCCCAGCAGCACTGGAGGGGCCAGCATCTCGTGTTAGGTTTCAAGCCCATGCCTGATCTCGCTGATTTCAGTGGCACCAGGCTCCCTGGTTGCTTTTTCCCAGTTGAAGAGGCAGCTTGGTGTTGACTGGCCAAGGATTCAGACATGCCTCTGTGTCTTTGGGGGCTTTATTATTGTCACAGTCAGCTTTATCTGCCCAAAGGCTTTGTCTGGTAGGGTCTTAGCTACTTTTTAATCTCAAATCCTGGCTGATTGCTGTGCTAAAGCCAGCTTCAGTCCCAAAACACTGTTTATCTGAGAATCCTGCATAGATGTTGCTCTCAAGATTTAACTTCCTTTTTAACTCTGGTTTTGTGTTGCTGTGTGATTTTTTAATATTTTTTTTTTTAACACCATGGAGTAGTGGATTTAAATGAGATTTTTAAAAAAAGAAATCTGGAGTTTGGAAGAGACTCTGTACCCCATTCTGACATTGAATGCAGGAGAAATATTAGAACTTGGCAATATTTCTTTGCTTGTAAAATCTGATAGATTTAGATTTGACTGGTTTGCCTTGGATTGAGTAGGAATGTTATTAGTGTATGAAATTCAATGAGCTCTAATGCTATTTAAAAAGTCCTAATGAGAAGGGTGCTTTTGTGTCATATTCTATTGTTTTTTTTATTTCCTTTTCTGCCTTCCATATTTGAAGAGCACTAAAAATATTTTTAACAGTCAAGGAGGGAAATAGACTTTTGTCTGAAGAACTTGTGGGAGTAGGGGAGTCTGGGGGAAGGTGATGGAATTTATTTGGTTGGTAGCTTTTACTGTATGGATGTGTTCCCCTGTGAACCATTAAATTGGGGAGTTTGCTTGGCTTACAGCTGGGGCTAATTGGGATCCGAGTTTACTGACCGGCCTACTTCTCTTTCCAATCAAGAGTCATTGTCTTTCCTGCCTGTTGAGACTTTTGTGTGGTTTACGGGAAAGTATCAGCTTAAAGGACAAAGGATTGAGATTATCAGTTTGTGCAGTGGTGGGTTTTTTAAAATAATCTTTAGATTAAATGCAGTCTCCCTGTCCATAAGAATTGGTAAGATCTTGTGCATTTCGGTTTTGGTTGGAGACAGAGTTTCTGAAAAAAATAGTGTATGGAAACATTTATTTATTTTAAAAAATCCATGAGGAAAAAAAAACCCCCTAAAATGGTCTTTTTTTGATCCAAATAAAAATATTTAGTTTGTTAAGCTGAAGCTCCTTGTTTTGAACATTATTAGATTGGGTTTTCCTGTGTCCTAAAATCACTGCCCACTGCACAGACTTGGCTCCTTCACTGGTGTTTCTGCTTTGACTGGGTTTTGATCTTATAGAGGCATCATAGGAGATATATGCTTGGTATGAAGCCCAACCCACAACAAGGATAAGAGCATTGAACTCACAAACATCCACATGCAGTAGGCATCAAGGACTGTAAGCTGATGCAGTTGTGCCAAATAGCCTTGAAGCAAGCTGTTTCTAACGACGTTAAAATAAGATCTTTCATAGTTTAAATAATCTTTGAACTTAAATTCTGAAAAGAACTTTGATATTTTAGCTTTTTCTCCAGCCTGGAGAGGAAAACAAACAGCCAGTGATCAGAACTCACTGTGGAATATTAAATCTGATTTTATTGTTTTGTTTTATTGCTACACATACAAGCAAAATTGATCAAGACCTGATGCTCCTGAGTTCTATCTCATACAATTTTATGACTTTTTAAAAAATATTTTGAAACATTTCTGCTCCAAAAAGCTTGACAGGTCCCTGCACAGAAAGCCTTAGGACATGGAACACCAAATATACTGTTTCATTCATTCTCACTAGCCTCTTAAAACCTAGTACATATTTTATGCCAACAGACAGAAGAGACTTTTTCTAACTGCAATAAATCTGATGATAATTTACTTTTTATGAAGTCTTATGTAATGCACTGTTTATCTCCTGGATAGAATTTCTTTTTGACTTCTGACTTAGTTGGAAGCAGAATGAATTGCTCCTGCAGCAGGGAAAGCAGGTCCTTCTGCAAGTGCTCCCACCCCTGTGTTTGCCTCTGCTGCTCTGTGTGGATGGGAGATGACACTGGTTCTCAAAAGCTTCTACACCAGCCAAAAGCTGGGGTTTAAGGTGGGTTTCGCTGGCTGGGTCTGCTGTGCAGATTTAGCCAAACCACCCAGAAAACTGGAAGTATTCCAGTTTCCACCTTCCCAAAGGCTGCCTGGGCTGGGTCCCAGGGCGAGGAGATGTGCTGCTTCAGCTGCAGCTGGAAACTTCACCTTGAGGCCCTGATGGTGTTTGCTCAGCGAACTCTTTCTTAGAATAAAGCAAAAATGGGTCGGAGTCATGAGGCCTGGCTGGTGCAGAACCCAGTCAGGTCACTGATGAGACTGGTGTGGCCTCACCTGTTATCTCCAGAAGTGAAGGAAGCTCAGCATCTTGCACAACGCAGCCATTGTAAAATGTCCTGTGACACTGCTCACAGCATCATGCAAAGTATCAGCCATCAGCAAATAATCATTGCTAATTGTGCCCAATAGCGGTTTCAAATCCGTTGTTTATTTTCTCTTTTCAGATGTTCTACTCTGGTTTCCCAAAGCAGAAGTTGTAAAACACCTTGCAAAAGGCAGATCTTGCAGTATAATGTCTCTTCCTCTTTGAAAAGGATAAAGTCCCATAAATCCTGCACAAGAGCCTGGTCTTTGCAATCATCTAGTCCAGGCTACAGACCTAAGAAACAAAAAATAATCAGCTCAGGCTGTGGATGCCTCATCCCCAGAATTAATTATTCAGGTTTTCGTCATTATCTCTTGGCTCTTTTGCAGATATTTTTTTCCAAGTTCATTTAAGAGAAATCTAAAAAAAGGAGCTTTCATTGCAGTATCAAATGTATTTCTGTACACATTACAAAAATACCTCTCTGTATTGTTCAAGGATCTATCATTGTTCTATTAACTGTGTGACATCTGCATATTGGCACAGGTTTCATGCCCTGGTTGTTCTCGAGGGACTGTACCACCGTTCTATTGCTGGCACAGCCATTATTCCAGGGTAACTGGTGCACAAGGGCAGTGTTATATTAAGTGCAACATATGCTAGAAATCAGAAATGGAAATGCCTCATCATTGCAATAAGAGCACCAAGCCAAGGCTTAGTTAGCAGCTGGGACTCAATATAAAAATAGTAAACCTGGGTGAGAAGGGCTCATAGGAGAAAAAAAAAAGACAATAAAAGAAGCAGGAAGTTCTAATTTTAATTTTCGAAACCCACTGGGGAAAGCATTCTTGCACAGATTTTTCATCAACACAGAAACAATGAAACCCCAAAACAAGAGTGCTGAAATCTTCAATGAAAAATGTTGAGGGTTTTGGCTGAACGCTCTTGCTCTTTCCTGAAGTGGTTGTTCTTTTTTCGGTTAAAAATGGAAAATTTCTGCCTTTCATCGAAACCTCAAGTTCAAGCAGAAAAGGGAAAACTTCTGAGATGAAACTTCTACACCTTTTCAAGTTTTGTTTGTATTTTGTGTGTTGTTTGTTTGGGGCTTTTTTTTGCCATAGTTGTTCATAGAGTATATTACAAATACTGTAAGCTTTTTTTTTTTCCCTGGGTGAAAAGGGTAAATATATTCCAGAAGAATATCTTATAAATCTGTGTTACATCACAAAGGAAAACATCTTCACTGAAAAGAGTACGTATATTCCAGAAGAATATCTTATAAATCTTTATTATATCACAAAGGAAAATATTTTCATTGGCCCTGAAATAACTCAGGAAACCTAGAGGTAGGGACCCAGCTGCACTGCCCCTAGACTGGATGTGGAGCAGGGGACTGGGGGCTTGTGCCCCAGGAGGGCTCTGGCATGGTGAGCACAGCACTAGTCTCCTTTGCTCTGTAGGGAGCTTCATAACAGCTGGACTTGATGATATTAAAGGTGTTTTCTGGCCTTAATGACTCTATGATTCCCAAATGATTCTATAAGCAGGGTGCCATGTGCTGTGCTGCTCCACCTGTGGCCCCTTTCTGTGGCTGGAATGGATGCTCTGATACTTATGGTCCACATCAGGAAGAAGCAGCTCCAAAAATAGTTGTAGGCTAAACCTGGCCAGGTGTGGCTCTTTGGAGTAGTCAGGCTGGATGAACTTCTGACCTTAAATCCTTGAAAGACCAATGATGATCCTTTTGGGGCTGTATGGAGAAGGCTGCAAGGCTGAAGGTGTCTAGAAGGGAGCAGCCTGTGGGATGTGGTTTTTGGTAGACACTTTTATAGAAAATTGTGGCTTTTATTAAACTGTTCAGTCAAGGAACCAAAGTAGAGCAGTAGTTCTTTGCTTGAGTTTTAGGTGTTTCTTGAATCTCTATCCTTCTGTGCTTCTCAGATGTGCCCCCTTCTTTTCAACACTTGAATCTTCTCACATGTCCTTTCCCAGAGCTTTGATGCTCTGTGGGAAATACAACACATTTGAGGATCTGGCACTGCAGACAAATGAATAGAAAAAAAGGGAACTAGAGCTCCTGTCAGGATCTGCCACTGCTATTTTTTGCCAAAATACTTTTTTTCTTAAAAGCTTTTTTTGGGGAAAAAAAGTAATTCACAGTAAAATTCTAATGAGTGGTAGTGCCATTAACAGTTTCCACTTGAAATTTTGTTTATCTGTTTCTGCCAGTCTGCTGGTTCTCTGTACACTGATGTACAAGGATATGCCATGGCTGGTGAGCAAACTCAGAAACCTGACTCTACTGCTGGCCTTTTCCACTGGTCTCAGGAGTCCCTGGTGTTTTCATGTTGGGATATTCATCTGTCTATTTATTCTAAAGGCTTCAAGTCTGATCAACAGCGGAACTTTTCTGATAGATTTGGATGTGATGCTTCACTGCAGCACCAGTTTCTAGCCCAGACTTTATTGCTATTGTTCTTGTGCAAACTGAATGGGCTGATGATATTGTTTGGTTTCTTTTTTTTTCCTTGTGTCTTCAGCATTCATGCTCTTTTCACAGCACTACTGCTTCTTCCAAAACACATCTCACCAAAAAAAAAAGTCCATAGACTTGCTGGATCTGACCAGAGCCACGTGGACAGTGTTGATCTGACGCCTGCCAGCCTGATCCGTGTCACTGTAAGAAACCAGGTGTTCACTGAGGGTAGGCAGGAATATCTTTTCTATGCAAGCTGGAAAAGCTGCCTTGACAAATTGCTGGTCAGAAGTGTGGCTGGGAACACTGATTTACTGTTCTAGATGATACCTGCAGCCCACATACCTCACCTGAAACCTTCTCAGCCAGGTGTCCCAAGTGTCACACAGGGCCTGTAGCCTGAGGAAGGCTGAAAGCACAAGCACCCCTGCATGCTGTGTAAACCTCCTCCTGGCCTTTGAGAGAGGCACTGGTGCAGCACGGGCTTCTGCTGGTGGTGGGGCCGTCACAGATGTGCGCTGGTCCTGATCTTTTTACTACAGTGCATTGCCGTGGGTATCATGTAAAAGTGCTCCTTGAGGGAGCACTTGTAGCAGCAGAGGGTAGTAACTTTGGGAATTAGTTCAAGGATGCCCTAAAAAATTTCCATCATCCTGCTGTGTGGTGTCAGCACAAAGAGCAGTCAATGATCAGCCTTGCTCCATCCTGAATTTACAGACAACTCTGTTTCATCAGCCCGGCTCTGCCAGGCCTTTGAAAACACTGATGGGCAAGGGAGGAAATGAGGCACACGAAGAAGGTGCTATTGTGGTGAAGTCATGACCTTGCTGACCTCTGGCCCCCAGCTCACACAAACAATGCTGTGACCAAATAAGACTACAGCCTTCAACAGATGGAGAGTCAATACAACATCACTGAAGGATAATATATTGATTTTGTTTAAACAGCCAAGAAAACCCAGAATACACCAGTTATAAAGAACATGTTCTGCCCTCTGTGTTGACCTCTTAGAAAATTTGAACAGAGCTATGTAAAAAGTGAGAGAGAGACAGAGGAGACGCTCATCAAATTAGGAGAAGAAATTGCCTGAAAACGGTATTTGGGAGACCGAGCTAGACAATTTTTAAATAATAGAGTTGGAAACACAATGAAAATAGCCCTATCAAAATAGAATATATGTGACAGAATTTTTATAAAGCTTCACAAGGCTTCTGCAAATATAATATGCAAGCTGGGAATATTGGATTCCAAATAATAAAAAGCTCCCAGTCAAGCTCCATCTCATTGCAATGAACTGTAGTGGCTTTAGGCAGATGCTAAGAGGTTGCAAGAAAGTGCTTAAGCAGTCTTACATAAGAGACAAATGTGATGGATCCACATGAAATAGAAGCACTTTTGGGATAAAAAGAATCTTCCAAAAATCACAGTAGAGGCAAAGGTGGAATATGTGATGGATTCATCTGTGTCTGCTGTATGAACTACAGCATAAGAAAACAATTAATCTCAGGCCGTGTAGTGAGTAGATTATAGGATCAAGGATGTTTCACATTTGGAAACCAAATGCAAAGTTAGAACTGAAAAAGGAAGAATCTTGGAGAAAATATACTGTGGGTATTGGATCCAGCCACTCTCCACAGCTGTACCCGTGACTTTTCCATGTGCTGAAGAAGCATTTGCAGGTGCACTCCTACTAAAAGGTGAGATGATGCTGCACAGACCAAGCCTGATTCTCATCCTAGGTATGCAACTATGAGCTGCATTGCACGGCTGTGCATCCAAAGTGAGCTCTGGATTGCTCCATCAGGCACAGTTTACTGCAAGGAGAATTTTAGGCAGAGAGCAGCACTAGAGCAGCTCTGCAATGGTCCTTCTGGTGTGTGCACACAAACACACACACTTACACACTCCTGTGATGAATAGACCTACACAGGCTGCCTCTCCCTCTGACTGTATAGTTACCCATTCCCAGCTCAACACAACCTGTGATGCACCCTACTTTTTCATAGAATACTTCCCAAAAATAAAATGGAAAGTTTAATCCTTCCCCCAACATGTTTTTTTTTAAACCTTCGCAAATGATGTTTCTTTCTGCTGTAATTTAGGATCTGTATAAATATATTCTGCTGCAAAGGGTGATAATTACCACGCCCACACAATTTTATAATACACACATCTAATTGTAGTACAGTTATTTGTGGCAGCCAGGCACTGAAAATATACTTTTATTGTATGCCTCTAAGCAACAATAAAAAAGTCTTTTTACTGCTACCTGAATATATACTTTCAGGGCATTTTTATTTCACCTAACTAATCTGCTTTTAGATTTTTCTCTTTGTGTGGCTTTCAAAATTTCTCTTCTCCAATTAAAAATATAGGTAATTAGTAGGGACGTAAAAAGGCTCTTTGGGAATGTCTCGTTGATGTGTCACAGTGCCTTGTGCAGATATCCAAGCTGGATCCAAAAAATGTGAAAGACTTTCCCATCGGTACAGCAGAAGGAAATATAGATATTGCTATTTCTTATGAGTCAGCCTGGTCAGGGTACGACTTTGACCAAGACAGGAAGGATAGTCAGGGTCTATTGTCATCCTTTTATAGATGTCTTGCCAAAGGAGAAGCCAAGCCTTCCACTCCCTTTCTTTCCTAGGAAGCAACAGCATTTTCCAGGACTAACCCTACTCCCAGAGGTTTTATCTGCACTGTCCGACAAACCAGTGCCGTTGTTTGCTCTCACATCCTGATCTCTTGATTGCCAGCACTCCATGAATGTCAAAAAGGCCCTCAGAGGCAATCAGCTATTTCTCTTCGAATGTAAATCCCAGTTTTGTTCCGGGAACCGCTTGCTCCAGGGGCTGTTCCCTACAGGAGTCCCTATAGTTACCTTGTCTCTGAATTCATGTCCTGATCTACCCAGCCTCTCCCTGCTTGTGCCCATGAGGGGCAGCTCATTCCGAAATCGCTTCCCAAAGCCTGGACTTATCAGAACTTGTTCTAGGATTTGCTGGAGAGGGAGGCCTGAGCCTGAAACGCTCACTTCCTCATGTAGTTTTAGCTCCCCAGATTTAGGATGCCTGAAAGGATTATATGCTGTTGCCAGAGCCCTTCACCATCCGAACCGAGTGTGATATCCTTGCTGCTCACCTTTTGCAAGGGGAAAGGAAGAGCACATCCAGTGCAGTCGGAGGGAGCTTTGGGTCAGATCACCAGGGTTCCTACCTTTAGCAATTTTTAAGTCCAGGCAGAAAACCAATCCCCTTGGGCAGAAAACATAATTTAACAAAGCCCTTAGTGAGTCACGGGGAGAGAACTTGCCTCTGCTTGATGGAAGGAGACAGAAGGAAATGGCTGTGACAACCTAGGCGAGACATCCAAGGGATGTGTCTTCCTGTGCAGTGTAAGGGATGCTGCGGGGTGAGTCAGGCTGGGTTTTAGCAGGCACTGTGCAGAGCAGTGCCTCTGTGCTTCTTTGGGAGATTTACCCTCTTGAGGTGAAGCTGCGTCAATTTTGACTGCAGAGGGGAAAAATAACTCAGTTCAAAGGCAGAGTTTCAAAGTTGGGCTCATATGTGGGATTATGGCAGAGAGAGTAAGGCTGGGGGCAGAGGCTAGAAGGGGGCATGGTGAGAACTGGCACAGAAATTGTGTGTGGCAGCCTGCTCGGCAGCCGGCAGCAGCACAGGCTCCACATGGTGCCAGGATGTCAGAGCACGCTCTGAGCCTTATCTGTGGATCCCTGCATTTCAGCTTCGTGGGTTAGAGCAGGCCTTTGCCAATCTTCAGCTCCTTCTGTCCTTGGGGTGTTCCCTTTCACCCTTCGGAAAGAACTCTCCTTGAAAAGAATGCAAAAGCCCTTAGTTCTCAAAGGCAGTGAAATGGTTTGAATGTACCCTTGTACCACCCTGCTCCCTCTGAGTGGACTCATGTAATTAGACCCTCTCACAGTGCAGAAACCCTCTGCCCTCTGCCCTGCAGGACCAGGCTGTGGGATCTGCAGGAGCCCTGGAACTTTCCAGCACGGTGGCATTGTCAGAACCCCAGTGTCCTTGTGACACTGTGCTGTTCCCTGAAGGGCACCCTGCATCTCTCCTAAGGCTAAAGCAGGGGCAGGACCAGGCTGCCAAGGCTCTAAGGGCACAGCTGCAGCCTCCTGTCACAGCTTGTTGCCAGGAGGCAATTAATCTAATTGTCTAATTTGAGGGACCAGGTGGAGATGCCCCTTGGAACCTGCCTCCATTCTGGGCCTCCTGACCCTCTCTAGAGTGGGTTTCACCCTTAACTGTCCATGTCCTCCTGTCCTCATTTCTCTTCTTCCTCATTTCTGCTCTCTCTCTGGGTTTCTGGAACAGATATCAGCATCAGCCTCTCCAGTCCCTTCACCCCTTCGTTCTTCCAGCACTTCCAAAACCAATTTTTAAATCAGCTCTAACTGTGAATCTTTTCTTCTGGATGTCTACTTCCTACCTTATCTACTCCATGACTGTGAGCATTAGGAATTTATGGAGATACCGCTAAAGCCCAGCCCCTAGGACTTTTGTTGCACAGTCACACAGCAAATTCCCAAAACATCAGCCTGGCCCAGCATCCCCCACTGTCTCTCCAATACCATGACAGTAATAACTTTGTAGTGTAGCTGTCTTCATTGATTCATTTGGATCATTTTTGAATAATCTTGCTCAGCACCTTTTTAAACTCCTAGCTAATATTGATTAGAAAATCTGGAAAACATTAGTTCATTGGAGGTAAACAAATATGATAGAAGTCTTGAAGAGAAATATGTCAGGCATGTCACCAAAAGATAGGTCAAGTATCGATTTTTGTCTGTCTCCATGCCAAGGTGAGCCAGACCACACTGAATGAACAGTTGGAGACGTGAGGAGACTGCAGAAAGTCACTGCTTTAGGGGCTGTTACACTGGACTCGAGCCAGAAGCAATGTCACAGCACCTAGATCAGCAGCAGTGTGTGAGGCCTGGGGTGCTGTGGTTGTTGCTCAGTGAGAAAGGTGGCACAGCCCTTGGGGAATACAAGCAGGTGTCTTCAAGGGACCTTTCCTACAAAGCTTAGCTGGAATTTTTTCCTCTTTGAGAAGATGCTGTTCCTCCTTCTTTGGGTCTGACCTGAGAGATGAGCTCGGGGAATGCCAGTTACCTTGGCTGGCAAATTAGGTGGCAAGTAGCATGGACCCTCACCCAGTGTAGGTGCAGAGCTGCTCAGTGCTGGGAGGATTTAATTTCAGCACGGATAAGTCTGAAGCAGGCTGGAAAATCTTCCCAGGGTAGATATGCAGTACATTCACTGGGAGTTGCATTGCTGTGGTTATGCTCCAAGACAGGACCCCAGGTGTCCTGGCTTTCGTGTCTGCTCTGCATTCCTTATAAGTTATTGAGTGATTGGGAATTAAAAATATCCCTGTGAATATTCTGATTTGACAAGTATGTGCACAGATAATAACAGAAAGCTTTTATTATGGAAATAGAGATCAAGTTAAAAAAACCAGAACCCTGTTTATTAAAGCTCTGGTTGCACTGTGATGTGTTACACTTGGTGACTCACTCTGGGAGTCATCGGGACATGCATACTAATGCTGCAGGGCAGGGGGCTGGGTCATGAACAGGGAAAGATCATTCCAGTTAGGAAGATGACCGAAAACAGCTCATTCACTACCTGCAGCTCTGCCATGAATAATGTGCAGAGCACCTTATCTGTATCCCTAATCTGTTTAAAGGCATGACTCACCCATCAGGCCCATGCCAAAAGATGACGACGACAGATCTGAATGCTGGGGCTGAGAAGCCCCCTCTGAGCGATGTGTCCCTTGGTCCTGGGGCTGAGCCTCGGAGCCAGCGATGACGCTGCAGCCCCAGTGCTCGGGGCATCTCCGCTGGAGTGGCCGGGCAGCGCTGCGGGTGAGGTCATTGTCTCCTGCCGGGGCTCTGGTCCTGGTTCTGGTGGGTGACCGGGAGGCTTGGAGCCGGGAGGGAGCATTTCAGCTGGCAGCTGAAGCCTGCTTTGAAAAGGCAACTGCATTAAGAGCGTGTAATAGGCAGAGAGATCCCCTTCCTTCTCAAGGCCAAGCTTTGTTAATTGGAAGGAGCCGGTCCGAGCAGCTGATAGGCACCCAGTAAATGCAATCTGTACCGGTGCCATTTCTGAGCTTGACTGGCTCACGCCTGCCTATTGCGAGGTGCAAAGATTTGCTCCCTCACCATCTTCAGGAGTGGGGAATTGCTGGAACTCACTTTTGACTCCTTTAAAAATAGTTCAAACCTGCCAGATCACTAGGAAGACCTAGAGCTACTGAGCTTCTGTAAGAAATAAAATGAACACTGGCTCTTGAAATGATGAAGAACCAAAGTTTGTCACTGACAGGGGGTTGCAGGGATCCTTCCCTCAGACAGCTGCATGGGGAAGATGGAGTGGAAGAGGTGACAGGAACAAGGGAGGCAAGTGGATTCACAGACTGGGACCTGTTATTGAACTGCTGTATAACCACAGGAGTGTATTCAGACATCCTCAGGTGGTGCAGGCTCACTGTGGAATATCTTGGCTTCCTCCCTCGCGACTGCTGCTGCTTGTAACTCTGAAGCTTGCCTCTCTGAGGGATGTCTGTGTGGATCAGGGCTGGGTGATGCTGATGGAGTGTTGCAATATCTTTTCCATTGAGTGACAGGCAGCATATGAATCATCAACTGCTACTGAAGTGAGGTGGGGAGGGGTGTGTGGGGTGGGCAAGCATCTCTTTCAGTCTCATTTCCCCTCTGACAGGTCTCCCCAGGGCTTGTCACATGAGGCTGGTATAGCCAGGGCCTCACTCTTGGTTTTCTTCTGGGAACAGTAACAGAGTAATTGCCTATATAGGATAAGGAAATAAACATCTTGATGGCTCTTTGGAAAAGATTCAAAGAAGACCACTAAAAAAAATAAAAGAAAGAGATTCTTTCTTTCATAGAAAAAACCAGGTATCGCAGCATCTAACTAAGAGGAGCCTGGCCTCTCTTGCAGTTCAGCATTTGGTGAGAGCAGGCTGTGGAGCCTGAGGCAGGTCAGCCCCTGGGGAGTGCCAAGGGGCTTAGCCAGGAGATGTCTCCCACCTGCTGTCAGAGCCTGCAAGAGAATTACTGAGGGCTTTGGTGCCTAAGTGGTTTTCTGGATCTGCCTCTTGGCAAAACTCCTGCTTATTTTAGAGCACTTGGGAATTCATCTGCACTTTTCATTAGTTTCCATTTTGGGATTCCGCCTTCACCCTGCCATGGGCAGAGGCAGCCAGGTGAAATGGCTGAACTGAATCCATCTGGACCAGGATTTTGTAGGAGTCTCTCATAAACAAGTTGGTTCTCACGTCCTGTTGAGACCTTCCAGCAGTGTTGTCCTAGACACATCTTCTGACACAGGGGTTCTTACAGGGGTGTTGTGCCACTGGTCTAGAAATTCCCCAGGAGCTGTGTACCCTCAGCAGCTTCAGCTACCAGGGGTGAGAGCAAAGAGCGTGACTGCCATTGCCTGTGCAGAAATGGTAAATAAGCAGCCCTTTCCCACTTGTCTTTAGTGACTGATCCTCTCCCCCGCATCGTCAGCAGGAGATGGGCCAGGGCAGGGTTGGAAGTGCTGCTGCTGCAAGGCTTGTCCCTTGTTTATTCCTCAAATAAACCCTTTCATTTATCAGCTGGCATTTTGGCCCAGCTGTCTTTCCTTGGGGCTTGGCAGGAACTGAGATAGAAAGTTTAGCCTGATGTAGGGGCTCTGCTGTGAGAGAAGTTTGGTGCTGCTGAAGGGTGCTGGGGGTTCCCTTTGCAGGCAAAGAAACCCTCACAACACATCAGCCTGCTCCTGACAGTTACCTCCTGATGTTCATCTACTTAGACTTCTGCCTCTCCAGCGGTCAAATGGGAGTAATTTAGTCATTATTTCCAGCAGCAAATTGACTGCATTAGAGTTCAGCTGACCGATGCTCCAGCTGCTAAAGGGGTGGGAGTGGTGCTGTCTGGCTGCTATAAATTAGACATCATCTGGGGTCCTGGTTTGCCTTTGTATCTCCACTTTTCCTCTCTGCATCCCTTCCAACTCAGCCCTTGGTCTGATGCTTTTTTAACCTTTCCTCAACCCGCAGTGTCCCTTTCATTCCCATGAGCGCTGCCATGCTGGCAGCTTTGGCAGCTTTGTCGTGTGCCCCTGAGCCCTCTGTCTGTGGGATGCTCTCCTTTCAGGCAGTGTGACATGGGCACTGCAAACACCTCATTCACTGGGCCCCCTTTGACGTGTACCCTGCAGCTCCCCTTTCCCACCCTCCACCTTTGGTTCACAGCAAGTGGTGAGCCTGAGGGAGGGGGCAAACCTCCCCTCCCTTCGTGGCAAATTCATGCATGGGCACAGCTACCACTAGGGCTTTGTGTCCAGGAGCAGAAACTCCAGCGACCCTATTGTGTTGTATTGGCCATTTGTTAAATCTTTAAACTCCATCTGTTTAGGCTGAAATCCTTTTAATGACTGGACATGAACAATTTAGTGTTGATGTTTCATGATAAAATTGGCTCATTTTGAACTTTGGTGTCCATTGTTCCAGCTGGTAAAGCGTGGACACTGGTTTAGTGACATGTACACGGCTTTGCTAGGGATCGTTAAGGGCTGGTGGCCAGCACCATCAGGAGAGTCCAACAGATGTGATTTTCTTATCTCTGGCACCCCAAGGCTCTCCCTCTCCACTTTGCTGGAGAGAAGCTTCTCTCCTGTGCTGGGGGAGAAGCTCTTTGTTCTGCTGATTGTTTCATTAGGAGATTACAATTCTGTTGTTAAACACTTGTATTTTTCCATCCCCCCCTGCCCCCCCAATATTCATCCATGTTTACTGTTCTAGTTTTTTCCATCCATTTGTGTCTAAACTGCTGCCCTCTATGGCATATATTGATGCACAAAAGAGTCAGAGCCACAGGGATCTGATCTTTAAGGTGAAATGGTTCAAACTGAATGGACCTGAAACACCTCCGCTCTGAGTGGGTTCTGAACAATGCGTGGGTTCAGGAGCGGAAAAGAAACCACCCAGGGAACAAGAAATCACACTAAGTAAAAAACCAAAACCGAATAAACCAAAAGTCCTGCTAGAGCTAAACATTTTTATGCAGGTTATTTGGGGGATAAAAGCCCTCCATGTTTCACTCTGTATCTGCAAGGTACAAGTGCCAGCAAAGAGGAATGTGGCAGAAGGTGACCTGATTTTGATAACAGCTTTTTCTCAACCATTTGATGTTTTCACTAGCTGTGTTGGGGGTTTTTTTTGTTTGTTTGGTTTTGGTTTTTTGGTTGGTCGGTTGTTTGTTTTTTTTCTTTTCCCTGTCACTCAGGAGGGCAAAAATGAAGCATAGAAACTGGAGATCTGGAGTTTATGGCAGATCTGGAACTGATCTGGGACTTAACTGTTTTAGCAGAAGGATTAGGTCTTTGAGACCATCACTGTATTTATGGCTAAGGCATGGGGCCAAAATAACCTGCAAAACATTAAACAGTGCAAATTGGCATTTGACAAGCAAAGGGAGTTATCAAGCCTGAAATGAAATACATAAAGCACACAGAAATCCAGAACTCCATAGAAAAGGAGACTGAGAAAGAAAAGGGATGTTTAAAGTGATACACCACAAAAAGTGACACACTAAGCTGAACGTGCTGTGGATTCATAACACTGTCCTACTAGAAGTTCAGCAAAGTCTGAGATGAATCCTGTCACATCTATTTCCAATAGTCATATTAACTCTGATAGTGATCCAAAATTTTGTGGCATAAATTTAAGCAGTTTGCAGTGAGCACATATTGCCACTAATTTCAATTATCTGTAATTCGGTGGAGTGGAGAGAACCAATGCCAGTCCTGTAAATGATCTGCTAAGGAGGGTTACAGTAGGACTTTTTGGCTTGGCTGTAGTTTGGTGAAGCACCACTAGTGCAGCACAAGCTGTCACCTGCTGAAAACAGGAATGTTAGACAATGTTAGACACTGAAAGTCAGTGGCATCTGTGTAAAGTGCAAAGTCTTGTGTATAGCAAGGGAGATAAAGCTCCATATTATACTCAGTGTAGTGTAGTGCCATGCACATTGGAGTACTTTGGGAGAATGAGACTTTGAGCATCTTAAATTGGAAACAACAACTGCAAACAACAGCAGTGTTATGAAACTGTCCCTCTGTCTGGGTGCTACTGTCATTTAGAAAGGCACACATTCAGAGTAATGGGAAACATCTTCAAATCCCAGAAAGAGTGGTGAAAAAGGGCACTGAGAAAGTGTCAAATCCAACAGCCGTAGCAAGCTGAAGTGGCTGGAGCTCGGCCATGACATGGGCAGAACTGATGGATTTACTGCTGCTGGGAAACACTTGTGCTGATACTTCAGGGTGATCTGTGGGCACGGAGAGAGGTGCCAGAGAGACTGATTTAATGTTGGCTGAGGGAGACAGTGCTAGAGGTGTGTTTCTGAGTGCCTCTCTGCCCTCCAGAGCTACTTAGAAACCTGTGTGTGCTCAGCCCTTTGCTACGTAGAGCTGATGAGTCTGTGACACTGAGGATGCCACGGTCAGCAGATGGCACAGCTTTCAGTGACTCTCTCCCTCTTCTGTGCTGCATCACTTCCCACCAATGGTACAGACACCACCACTTGAGAAAACACCTCAGAAATAGCACTTTGGGAAGAGTTTGGACTTCAAGTGATGGCAGATCTCCCGTATTGCTGATAGGGACTGTTTTATTTTTGTAAAACAGCAGCAGCAAAAGACTATTCAGTGCTTATTTTCTGGCAGAGATCATGTATCGCTAGCTGTCCTCGTGTTGTAGTCTTCTCAGCTGGCTGAAAAGAAATCTTTATACCACATGAAGATATTTAGGTCCTTGAAGGCAGCCTTCAGCTGGGTGTTGCATTCCTCTGTCAAGCAGTCTTACTGCAGTGGTGTCCTGTCAATCTGAGATGGGGTGGGCTTTTTCCTGAATTTGCTTTAAAGGAAAAACTGAGGGAAGATGTCCCAATAGTTCAGGTGTCCATCTCTGGAAAGATGCATTCTGTCACCATCTCTGCTTTGGATGCAGCCTCTGGAGGGAAACTGCAGCTTCTTTATTTCTTCTTTATACTTGACTTTGGCTGTTTAGGGCTTCTGACATGTCAGCAGAGGAGAGGTAATGCCTGTGGATTTGGAGGCTGTTATGCATTTCAGCAGGCCCTTCTGTTTGAGAAGGATGTGCACAAACCAGGGTGCTTTGGGGTTTTCCCTGGGGAAATCACGGCTGGGTGATCCTGAAATCAAATCTCCTCCATGACTCAGGGACCCTTCTCTGTGTCAGAAGCTGGTTAAATGCTGACCAGTAATTTCTGATTTTCTCATCACGGGTTTCATGCCAAAAAATAAAGGCCCCCACAGTCTGTTCTGAACTGACCACCCCCTACACCTTTCTGCTGCACTTCCTCAGCTTTCATTAAACTTCTTTAAGGAAATCAAACTTTTGGTGTCTCTGTAAGTAGGCACCTTTTCATTATTGATTGAAGGTAAAATGCAACCATTTGCTGCAATTCACACTTCTAGGGATGGGGTATACACAACTTCTGGGCAACCTGTTTCACTGTCTCCCACACCCATAATCAAGAATATACTTTAGGTGTAGGAAGATGCCTGATGAAAAAAGAATTGCTGTGAAAGAATGTCTTTCCTTCCTTCCCGCTGTATCCCATACATTCTCACACTGCTTTTGACCCTCTCTATATCCTCTCTTCTGTCACATCCATCTCCCTCAACCTGGGGTCCCCTCTTCCCTGCTGCACGCTCCACTCTCACCTTGTACTTGCTACTCCAGAAGGAACGAGTTTAGCCCTGAGTTCTCTTTGCTCCTGGCCTTTAGCAGCTCTTCCTCACTTCCAGGATTTGCTCTCATGTTTCAAGTGAGAGACCCCTGCTTTTTTAAGTGTGAAGGCACTGGCAAAGTTAGACACATCAATCCGCTGTTTATTTACAGGTCAGGTACAGGACAGGCAACAGCAATCTGAGATTTCCTGTGCTGCTTTACACATCCCTGACCTCTGCAATGACCCAAACCTCTATGGAGGGTAAGAGTTAGTTCAAACTCTGCATCAGCTCAGCCCTTAGCCCACAGAATATCATGTGGGATGGCTCAAATATGCCAAATTTTGTGTTGTGATTAAGTGGAATTGTCCATGATCTATTAAGAGCTGAGCAAATTACAGCCACATTAATTAAACATAGGCACTCTGGTTGAGCCTAAGCCACAGATGGCATCCCACAGATGGAATGCCACTCTTGATATTCACAGAGCCACTCAGCCCTTTAACTTCAGCTTGTGCTGATTAGTAGAGCAATTTATTTTAGGTGCAGCTATTGGCCTCTGCTGAGGAGAGTGCTGTTAAATGGATATCACTGACAAGGGCCCAGTATACAGAAAAAAAGGTGCAGTGGAGAGCACGGATAATGGAAACTCCAAAAGTTATCAGCTGTTCTTCCACCCCAGCCTTTCAGAGCAGCAGGAAGGGAATTGGGCACTGAGTTCCAACTGATACTCAGCAGCATTTGGCTATTTTACTACTTTAGGTGCTGTTTTTTAACTGATTATAGCAGTGATCTGTTGAAGGATCTTATGATTAGGTCTTCTAATACTCAGTGTGGAGCTCTTTTATAAGAGAAACACTCACCCTTTGAAGCTGAGTCCTAAAATCATCCTTGTCTCTCCCTCCAGAAGGCTCAAGTTATGGCTCACTAGGTTTTGTGTTGGCTTTTTGGCAGTGCTTGTGGGAAAGGTGCACAGCAGGGTTTATTTAGCAGGAATGGCTATTGGTGATAACCTAGAGTGGGGCCCCATTCTCTTAAGCACTGTGCATCTTCTGTGCCAAAGAGGGGAAGGATTATACAAAATAACGTTTCTTACATCCGGCCATGTGGAAGCCGATGTGTGGATATGAAATGACTTTTCCAAGGTAATACAAAAAATCTGTGGCAAAGCTAAGACCTAGCACAAGACAGCCTGAGTTCTAGGCCAGCACAATAATGTCAATTATAGTCATTAATGTCAAAGGAGGAGGAGGGAAGAACAGAGGAAAGATATTTCTGCAAGGAAGAGGATAGTGGGGAAGTATTTAACACTTTAGGGCATCCCAACTATGTGTGCAAAGATGTGTGGGATTCTAAAATCAAAATAGGTTTCTTTTCAAATACAACATCTCATTTCAAACATCAGGTTTTCAGTTAGAGAGGTGGGAGGAAATCTGCTATTACTGTGTTTGAAAGAAGCCAGCCTGTTACATTGGTAATTAACAGTGGTTCTGGAAAGGCTTGTGAGCTTTTACTTCATCCTCTACAGGGCCTCTGTTTTTACTCTAAGTGGCCAGGTTTGCCTGAAAATATAGTGTTTGTCCTGATAAAGGTTCATCTGCAGAAATTAGTTGAAGGTAGTTTGGAGGTTCTGGTGTGGGTTCTGTCAAGCTGGATCAGAGCTGGCTTGTGTCTTTCAGGCCTCTGTTGCTAGAGGCAGCACTGGACAACAACCACCATCATGTAATGGCACAGCTCCTGGAAGAGTGGGGAACATGTTATTGCCCTGGAATAAGCCAGAAGCTCACCCTGTGGAAGAACAAGGAGAAGAGCAGCCCAGTGCTTTGGCAGCTGTGATGTGGATGCACATGTCTCCCTGCAGGCAGCAGTGAGGCAAAAAATACCTGGGGACAAATTGCCCTCATCTCACGAGAGAGGCATGAACTGAGTGTTTGGGACAAGGCATGGACTACAGAGATTGGAGGGCAGAACACTGGAAAGACAGTATTTCCCACCTTCCCACCAGTCCCTTCTCTCCACTGACATCTCCAGAGGACCATCTGCACTCCATAATAGAAAGTCAAGACCCACCAGTTTAGACCTGTGATGAAACAAGGGCAGTTCACTTTGGACTCTTGTCCTCTGCAGCTGAAGCATATTTAGGTTCTTTCATGTGGGCTGTGGTTGTCCTGGGAGTGCTCTCTCTGCAAACAGCTGTGGGGAGCACGAGCTTTCTTTAGTGCAGCATCTGCAGTTGCTCCTCTCTTGGCCAGCAATAGAAGGCTGTGGCTGTGTGTCTGTCCGTCATCGTGTGTGCTGGCTCCAAGCCCAGACCTTCAGCCAGGACTGCTCCCACTTTGCTCCTCAGCAGTAAAGTTTGTGATAAACCTCTTGCCCTTTTCATATTTCAGTGGACTTGACTGAAATAGAGATGAAGTTGTTTTCGGCAGGGGCTTCTCGTGCACCCAGAGGGACATTTCTGCATATCACTGAATATCAACAGTACCAGTGTGCAGAGCTGCACTGGGGCGAGAGGCTGCAGACCTGAAGGCTGGGCTGAAAGAAAGACTCTCTAGTTTCATGGTGGGAGATGTCTTGATAGCAGTGGACAATTTAGTTCTCTCTCAATTTTCTGTCTGTTTGGAGGATTTCTTGAAGTCAGGGCTATGAACTTCATCAGCTGGTTTGGAGAAAAAAAAAAAGATGGAAAAATATGTTTCAGAAAAAAATAACTAAAATATTTTTATTCCTACAGGAAACTAAGATGTCAAGTTTTCATTGATACTCTGAATAAAATCTGTGAAATGTTGGAGTTTCCACTAGTAGGGAAATTCTAAGTTATGACCAGTTCTGACTGGAACTATGCTTTTCCTTTCCACTTTGGCCTTGCCTTCCTAGTTTATTCTCATTTTCATCCTGAATTTTTTAGGTCAGAATTAGCTGAACTTGACCAGGTGATTTTGCCTGCTTTACTAGATACCTGCAGCCTTCTGGGAATCCATTAATCTCGTAACTTTTGAAAGATCTATTTTTCCATCAGTATGTTCCTTTGATAAGACGTTGGGATGCTCTGCTGGGCTTGATGTTCTCAGTGAGTCTTTGATCTTGGTCAACCTGAAGCTCTGCCACTGTTAGTGAGCTACCAGAACTTTGCCCCAAGACATACTGAAGCCTTTGAAAGGCTTCTCATGGATTTATTGTTTATGTAATTAGAACTAATTGTTTTCAAACTAGGGAACAACCCAAAGTTTTTTTCTGCTCTCCATCACTTCTGAATATACAGTTTTCTGTACAAGCATCAGCAAAATTTATTCCAGAATGTAATTACTTTTACTATCGGGAGTATTTTATATAAAGTCTCATAATATAGATTCCAATATAAGGCTTAGCCATCTTTTCCTTTGGAAAGCATTTTTCTGTTCTTTCTTCCCCAGCTTGATAATGTTGGGTGATCTCTGCCTTGCCAAAAGTGTGCTGTTGGTTTAGCTGGCTGTTACTGATAATTACAGACTTCTTTGGGTTGTCTCTACATGAATCACTGGATAGAGGGTGGTGAAATTGAGAACACTGAAAATTTTCCTTTAAAAATATTATTGTATTTGAAAGTTTTCACCATCTGCTTGTCTTGATGTGATGAGGGGCAATATAAGGACAATAGGGGAAAAATAGCTTATTCAGAAGAAGATAATGATATGAAAGGGAGAGTTCCAGTGTTTCATCAGAGAGCTCCTGAAAACTGGGGAAAGCCAAAGTCCTTTTCATTTTGAAGTAACCATTTCATAAAAAATTCACCAGTCTGTCCCATCTGTGTTGATAGCAAAGCTTATTGATTATCTCCCTGTATTCATGTTGCCCTTCCTGACCCTATTTAATTTAGATCTTGTGTGGGCATTTATCCTTGTGGTCGCTGTGGTTTAATGTTACTGACTGGAAATTGATACACAGAGCTGGAGTCCTCAGCACTGGCTTGCAGCCTCAGAAGCCATTAGGCCCTGTCACCTTTGGTCACCATCTCGTCTGTCCTATCTCAGGATTGATAAGCTTCCTGTTGATATGATGATATCCAGCAGCATATCATCATGCTGTTGGAAAGAGACTTTCCATCATTTCTTATCTGGCTGTTTAAATTGTTATGCCCACGGGCACAGACTGATAGGACAAGTGGGAATGGCTTTAAACTAGAAGAGGTTTAGGTTAGATATTAGGAAGAAAGTGTTGAAGGCCAAGTTGGATGGGGCCCTGAGCAACTTGATCCAGTGGCTGGCAACTTGATCTAGTGGAGGGGTTGGAAATAGATGCTTTTTAAGGTCATTTCCAACCCAAACCCTGCCAGGATTCTGTGTTTCTATGATGTGGTGAAACACAGGGGGCCTTCATCTCCGGAGCCTCACAGCCAATGCCCGTGGGGTGTTTTCCTCCCCTTCCAGTGTGCTGCTGCACAGCCACGTTTACTTTGTAGGCCTGGAGCGAGTAAACTCAGCTCCACACACAAAAGTCCTATGCATCCAGCTCTGAGCTGGGGGAGGATAAAGCCCTGGATTGTGCTATCCATGCTCAGAAGCACTGAGGCGCAGCCAGGCGTCCAGGGGAGCTGCGGATTTGTTTAAGGCTGTGGATTTGGCCAGCATGTGTCAGGAAGCAATCCTGAGGTGCGGGCTGCCCGTGTGAGACAGTGCCAGGAGAACAAGGAGGCTGCTATAAAACAGGCCCCGGCAGAGAAAAGGTAGTGCTGTGAGCCTTCAGAGGGGAGGTTGTTTCACGGGAGAAGCCGGCCTGTGGCAATGAGCCCCAGGAGGCTGAATGCACCATCAGTGGAGAAGGGATGGAGGGAGCTGTGAATGAAGTGGCTGTGAGGCTACGTGGTTATTGGTTTGGAAGCGTCCCCTACAACACAGGTCTCTCGAGGAGTGTGTGCCTATGGGGGCTATACAGCCCTTAGCGATACCTTGGCTGGATGCTGTTAAATAAGGTTTTAAGAATCGGAAGACAAAGCATTATAGACTGGAGGGGCTGGGACTGCAAGACTGCTGTAAAGGACTCTTTCTTCCCCTGCCTGCAGGCTGCCGAGCGCAGCGGGGCCCTGGTCTGTCATTAGAGCTTACTCAGAGCCACTTCAGCCCAAATCAGCAATATGATGGTTGACTGACAGGGGCTTTGGAGGGGGAAAACAGCAATTACAAACTAAATGGAAAGGAGGAAATAATGGAAAAATGGAAGTTATAGAACAGAACTGACCACAGAGTGGAAAGGGACTTTGTGGAAACTAATAAAGCATCATTACCTGTGCTAGAAGTACATGGAGCACTGCAGCGGTAGAATGTGAATCATAAAAAGTTATGCCTGCCCCATGCCATCCATAGCCCTTGGATCAGATCATGCTGGCATTTTCTATCAGCCTTTTCTCTGTTCTTCCACAAAATAAGAGAGGGGAACTCATTGCTGTTCCTGTATTCTGCTGGTTCCCCTTCTTCCACTCGATAGCATCATCATGCAAATACATATAATTCAATTTTTCTACCATTTCCTGAAAAAAGGTAGTCTCTGTAAACTCTGAATCCCCTGGGCTGTCAGAGAGTTGAGGACAGGGGACAAAGTAAATTCATTTTCACTTTTCTCTAGATAGCTTTTTTAAATTTCATTTTTCCTTAATATGTATTCAGTGACCCTTGCTTTTCCACCAGAGATCTGATTACCTTGTAGCAGTCCAACATAGTTTTCTATGGGTATTTACCAAGCCATAAGACCTAGAGACAGAAATAAATATACTTTAAACTACTTCAGCTGTAAGAATGTATAGAAGACCTTATTTACTGTGAAATTAAACAAGGACAGATACCTGTTTATAATCCCTGGCGTGAAGCCAGCAAATGTGTTTCATTACTATGGCTAGAAAGAAAAACATCCTCTACAGACATTTTTTTGACCAAAGTAAAAGAATTCAAAGAAGTGGAATGACCTGACTTCTTGTATTAGACTAAGAGCTGAAAGCAGGGAAAATAGGATGATTTGGCTAAAAAAAGGTCGTGAATCATGTTCACAAACAAACTTCTCAACAAACACTAACTCCATAGACTTGCATTTTTACTGAATATTTGGGAAGAAAAACTTGAAATGCCAACAATTATTCCTTTAAAAAAAAGGGAAAACAAAGAAGAAATAAAGAAGCCATTAGCTAACTGCTGTGTGTCAGCTGGTGAGCTTAATCAGCAGTGCGTTTTACAGGGTTGTACACTGTCTTTATAGTGGTTGATTGTCCCTCAGAAATAAAATATTAGCATGCATCTGACTGCAGAAGTTCAATAATAATAGCAGATAGTGGTAATACATTGCAGCCAGGGACAGTCAGCAGGAGTAGCAAAGTACTGACTAATTGTCTGTTTGAGGCCCATCTTGTCCCTCTTAATTTAGCCAGCTGCCAAGAAGTGCTTTTATGTTCTATTACAGATATCTGAGTTTGGATGGGGGCTCTGATTTCCTCCGCTCTGTCCATGTTTTCCTTGGCATAGATAATCATGACTCTTAATGCCACCCAAGGAAGTCTTGCCCACTATGCAAACTACTTATTCAAAAGCAACTGCTAAGCCAAGGGTCTTGCTTTAGAATGCTGCTCGTGGGATGTCCCTCTGCTGCAGCCCTAAATGTCTGGTGCGCATCTGTACTGTGAACTCAGAGCAGAGACAGTTTTGTGGTTGTGCGTTTCTTTTGTGGGACATGGGATTCCTGTATGGAAAAAACCCCAGATGAGCAGTGATAGTGCAGAGTGTGCCAGCAAACAATTAGTGTCCTGAAATCATAGAATCATGGAGTGGTTGGCAGGGACCTTAAAGATTTAGTTCCAACTTCCCTGCCATGGGGAGGGACACCTTCCACCAGCCCACGTTGCTCAGGAAATTGAATTCTGCATTTCTGATTGACATCCTGCTTACCTTTCCTTCTACTTACCTGTACGTTCTTGGTCTCCCTAGCCTCAGTCCCTATAATTTTCTCTTTCTCCTTTGGTCTCTTGTGGGCTGGCAGTGCAGCTGGGCTCAGGGATGCAGGTTAGCTCTGCCACTCTCTCAGCCAGACAGGCATCAGCTGCCTCCTGTTTAAACCCCCTGTAACTGAGGGAGCCCTGCTGCAAGAGAGGACTCATTATCACCGGCACAGTGTGTGCTAATGAGTCTAAATAGCTTCTAGAGGAAGCTCATGGCTTTCCAGCACACAGAGTAGGTGGAGTGCTGTACCTCATGGTATCAGCATCCCCTTTGCTGGGTCGGGCTTGCTGAAGTGCACGTTTCAGTGGGAAAGGGAAGACAAATTGATAGATTTCTAATTTCTTGCCTGTTCCTTCCACAAACAACCCTTCCCTCGAGCCTGCAGATTTATCACAGCAGAGAGGGAATTCTATGGCAGCTTCTTATTAAAATATTGGCAGCCAATTACTGCTCCTTACAAATGATGCAGATGGATCACCGACGGAAACAGTGCTGAAAGGCAGCTCTGTCTGAGGTGAAATGCTCTTTGTCCATCACTGCTACCTGCACTTTTCCTCACTGGAAGGCAGATTTAAATTTTTTTTTTTTTTTTTTTATACTTTGCCTACCTCAGCAAATCAAGATCCTGAAAGTTTTTCCGGAGGCTCCCTTATCTTTTAACAAATATCTGCGGTCGGTGGCTGTCCTGACCTTGAATTGGTTACCCGTGCATTTCTCACATCAAGATTAGATTATTGCGACTGCCTCCTGACAGCCTGGCCTGATAAGACCCTGTACAATTTCCAGCTGGTGCTGAATGCTGCTGCCAGGCTCCTGTAATAGAGAGATGAGCTCCACATTTCACCTCTGTCCAAAGCGCTGTGTTATTTGCCAGTTAAGCAATATATCGACTTGAAGAGTTCCCTGTTAAAGACGAACTGCACTTTTTACCCACACTTATGCCCGTGAGTGCTTTGAGAAGTGAGATGAAAGCACGGGTAGGTGCTGCCTGCCCCGTGTAATGGTGCCAGGAAGGGCACTTGGGACATGGCCTCACGTCCCCTGCATTACTGACAGATTATTTGTGGCTCACCTCTTAACAGGATGGCATGAGCCCAGCCTGTTTTCTCCTGTATATTTTTAATTTCCTCACCTAACAGTAAAAGACTGAATTGGTACCAGTGATGTCTGTAGGGTCCTGGCTGCCCTGCCCTGCTTAGTGGTCTCTCCTGTGCTTTGCAGATTTGGATGCAGGAGCTGCTGCTGTCGGGGCTGGATGCAGGAGGGGCTCTGTTCTGAACCCTGCTCTCCGGAGCTCAGCTCGCTCACAGCCTGCTCGAGCAGACCGTGTGGATCAGGGAGCATCACATCCCATACCCCACCGATTGTTACTACAAACACCATGAGCCTGCAGGAAACTACACGGTGCCAGGTGAAAAATGAGTGGTAGAGGGGCTTTACAGGAGAAAGAGGTACAGGGAATGGTTGACATGTGTTACTGTGCATAACTACTAAAAACGAAGGTGGGCAAAGGATTTCTTGACTTCTTAGCATGGAGATGTTCCTTTCTTTTTTGTATTTAAAAATATTTTCAGCTTCTGTGATTGGTTGGAAAAAGGAAACTGGGTTTTGGCATTAAAGCTGTTGATGTTCTTTCTTGATTCTTTTTCTTTCTTAGAACTATAAAATTTTACGTCCTTGATATCTGGGACATACTGAGAGAGAGGGGAGGAACTGCAAGTTTTCACAAATAATTATCCTCCCTACTTCCCCTGAGCTGACCTCTTTCCTTCCTGCTCCAAGTAGGCTAAATGAACCTCTCTCCCCCAAATAGGGATTAACCCCTCTTCCAGTCTGCCAAGGGGATGATGGATTTTCTGTCACCAGAAACTTTCAAATATTTTCTTAAAAGATATGTTATTGGTTAAACAAATGTTTGTTTATTTGTTTGTTTGTTTATTTTCTCTGTGTTTTTTCCCCCCAGTGGTCAGACTTACAGGCAGAAGTGGATCCTCCAGGCTGTTTAATCTTTGAGAACAATAAAATGCCAGTGATTGAGACAAGGTGGATGCTTCCCTTCTGTCCCTCACCAGATCCTGAGGACACTCAGCCTTCACAACACTGATCTTGAGGCTATGTAAGATTCAGTATTGCTACTCCACGACTGTACAGATGCAGGTAGAATGAGTCTTCACTGAAAATGAGTTTTGCTGTCCCCTCAAGAGGGGTTTTATATTGTCAACTAACTTTATATTAACTGGGAACTTTTTATCTGCCATTAATCGTAAAGGCAAAAGTGAAATACCACAGAATTCACAGAGTCACTTCTCCCTCTTCAGGGTCGTAATTCTGCAAGGGAGGAAGGATTTTGTGTTACTTTTGTTGTTTGAACCTGAAGAGTGGAGGGGGTGGTCAATAAAATACAGATGTGTGTCACTGGCAAGAATCCCTTGGGACTATATCAGTGACCAACAAGGTAGGGAGAAGTTAGTAAAAATTATGTGGAGGTGCTTTGCCTTAACTTCCCCTGCACATCTTTTGCCAGTTTTTGTAGCTTTCATGATCCAAAGACTTCTCTTAAATATTAAAAAAAGCAAAAAAAGGAGAAATGCTTCTAAGCAGATGAGCTCAATCTGTTTCAAGAAATATCATGTTCACCAAGCATATGCACAGTACTCAAATTAGCTAATTTCTTCTTAGCAATGATAGCTCTAGAATGCCCTTGACCTTCCAAAGAGGAGAAATTTGTACTACTGCAGTCTATAAGATTTTAATATTAAAAGAGGTTAAATAGCAAAAAGTGGAAAGCTCTTTGCTTCCTCTTTGGTAAGAAGTGAGCTAATGCCAGCAATTTCCATGGCAACTGCAAACAGACTGTCCTGTTCACTTCCATGTTATAAATAAAACAAAAATATTCTCTAAATTACATGCTGTGCCTACGTGTATTTGCTATCACCATGTTCAGCAGACACTGGGAAGTATTTCTGTACACATTTGTAAGAAAAGATTACGAGATTTATGCAAACTACGTAGCCTTGGTGGGCTGTTTTCTTTTGAGAAAATAATAAAAATAGCCTCAAAACAATGCCACCCTTTTTATTGCTGATACTCTCCGAGTTTCACAAACTATTACAAGTCCAAAGCCTATACCTTTCCAGCAGCTAGTGTACACAATAATAAACTTGCAGGAGCACAGTTTTAAACAGGAACAAAAGATAATTTAAAAGAGGGTAGGTGATGACTGGGACTTTTGCCTTTATATTTCTGATGGGGTGCACACAATGGAAGGACAATTGGTTTGTGTCCTAATTTTGTACGTATTCCAGCAAACCAGAACTACTTTGTGTGCTCTCACTGCATCTTGCATTCTGTTCTGTTCTCTAACACTGAAAACTGGCTATTTGAGTTCACAGGAACTCTTTAGAGCAAGCCTTCATCCTGCCCTTCTTTGGGTCTGGGAAGTGCCTTCCCCGTGTGTGCAGCTACAGGGCTCTGACAAAGCTTTGGAGCAAGGGATAAAGCACATGAATGTCTTGTGCAAGAGCAGCTCAAGAACTTGAGATTCCTCAGCCCCAGCTGGTGTTCAGGGAGAGGGCAGAGGCTGCAGAACATCCCTGTACTGCTCGCTGCCTGCTCCAGGAGGGGAGGTCTGTTTTTTGACAGTGGGGTGACCATTCCAAGTGCTGCTTCCCAGCCATAAGAGAAGGACTGGGAGATGTGAGACAAGCTCTTTGGGACACCTGCTGCTGTTAACTCAAGGCTGAGGTGACCTTGGAGGAATAACCTCCTTTAGTGCTGCTAAAAGCAGAAAGGTGCATTAGGCCGAACCTGTCACTCTCCGTAGGGTTTTTGCTGGCACTGCCCTGTCCATTTGCTGCTTGTTCAGAATTCAGCAGTGCAATTGCTCACTGGCCAGGGATGCTGACATCCTACTGTGCTTCCAGTCTGCTGGCTGAGTGTGGATGAGCAGATCACTTGACATTAGGGGTTTTTAAAGCCCTTTTGAACACTGGCCTTGTCTCTTTTCACACACAGATTCTGGGGCTAAATTACATCATCAAGTAATTTATGTGTGCACGTGTTGAGATACTGTGAGATGTAAATGCTGCAAAGGAGACTAGTTTCCACTAGTGCCATTGAATTATATCGATCTCCTAACTTAAAGTAGAAAATTTTGGCCTGTCTTATTACTTTCAGGGACAAATGTCCAAAAATGTATTATTCTTCCTGTGTAAGCAAATGTTTCTTGGTTTTTCAATCTCTTTATTACAAGAAGATGTTAGGTTTGGTTGCTGAGGTTAATTGCATTTTAGTGTGCTTATATGTATATAAAGAAGGACACAAGTAGATACACATTTATTTTTGTATCCTGTATTTTCATTCTTGTTAAAGCTTCCACAGTTTGAACAGAGGTTGCAAATACAGCATAATAAACACCTTGGCACAGCAGTGAGGATATAATAGATTCTGTTTATTAGAGATGAAAATTTTTTTTTCAATTAAAATTGCAGGCAAGGTTTCTAATTATGGTACAAATTAGTTCAAGTGTATTTTGCTTTGTTAAAAATCTGTGTAGGGGACAGTGCTACACTTGAATCAGAGCTGAGAATCCAGCTAGGAATGTGACCCCCTTGATCCCTTCACTTGGGGATATTTAAAAGCGCAATTGAGGGTGAGGCAGGGGAGGAAATGTCTCCATTTTCTGTTATTCAGTGCTGAATCCCGCCTCATGCCACGCTTGACTCAGCCACCTCAGCTTCCACCTTCCCCTTGCTTGCATTGGAGATCCCTGCTATTTACACTAAAGATCCCTGCAATGCTCTTGAAATTATGCTGACAAGTTTAACTGTTTTCGTAGTGTCAGACACACCATATGCTAGTCTGTGAGTTTACACTGATTTTTAACTTTAAAGGAATAGGGAGATGGTGAGGACCTCTGCTAGTGCTATACCTTCAGTAGGGAAGGAGCTTCCCATGTTGTTACCTGTGCCATATGACGTGAAGGCTGGTGAGGATGCTCATGATTTGGCCAAACTGGGGTAATTTTGGGGGTCAGTTAGGGATTCCAGTCCCGTGACTCAGGGCAGAAGATGCTCTATGGCACCAGTCTCAGGGATTTGCATGAGGTGGGCACTCTCCTGATGCTGCAAGCTGCCTGTGAAGGGGTAGAAAAGGGAACAATATGATCTGGACGATGCTGCAGGGTGTTGTTCAGCAGAGAGGTCTGCATGGGGGAAGAAATTTCAAATATTGTCCATACCCCATTTCACTGCTTCCAAACACATGGCCAGGGCTCTGAGGGAATTAATGAGCCTTAATGGCTCTGTTCAGCCTCACCTGGAACTCACACCTCTGTCAGAGACTCCACTTAAGCTCAAGTTTATGCCCTCAGTCTCTGCATGAGCTTTGCTGTAGGTGATCCCACCTCCTTGGTGCTGTGCTGCAGGGATCTGCCCTCGGGGTTGGACATCCTGAATGTACCTTGTTTTGGACCCATGTTGTAGCCCTGTTTCCAGCCCTGCCTATGGCTCTGTGTCCGTTTATTCCTGATTAAACTCCCTGGTTTTTCCCTGGATCTGGTGCACCGGCTGCCTGGACTTGTCTTGGACTATGGATAGACAGCAGCATCCACCTCTGCACACCATGTCCAGACTCTTTGGGACCGTGCCTGCTGGTGAGAGCACTGCCAGGGCTAGATCACACCAACACACAGGATGGGTGTTCCTGCCTGAGGAGCAGCCATCCCTCACTGCTGCCTGGCACTGGCTCTGCAGAGCTCTCTGCTCCTGTGATCTTCCCAGCTGCCTCCCATGTGCCATGACAACCAGCAGGGCTGTGACAGCTGCATCCAGCTTACTCTGCACCTCAGGGGGGATGGATGGCAATGTGGTAACCAAGGACTGGCTGTAATGGTGACCAGAGATCTTGCTGTTTGCAAATATCACTATAAGTCAATCATCTTACTCCATAAATAGCTGACAGCCAGGGTCTCTTGAGCTCTCCTGCACAGCAGTAGGCTGCACACCAGATCTCCCCTTGAGGGGACACATCTCAGGGTTACTCCTTGAGGATGAGAGGTTCCTTGCCACAGCAGATTCTTGGTAAGTGATTAATAGCATGCTAAATTTTGAAATCTTAGCTGAATGATATAAAGGATTGATTGTGCACACATAATCCCTTAGACTTAAACCATTGACTGAGTCTAGGACTAAGTCTGGATCCAGCTGCACCTGAACTCTCCTTTGAGAGAGATCTATTTAGGTCACACTGGGGTCTGTTCTGAACCTCATGACTTAACAGGAGGGTTTCCCTGACAGTTTTGTTTCCTCCATACAGTTAATATGCAGGTGTACCTGAAATAAACACTGTAGCCAGGTACGGTTGGGTAGGGTTAACTGGTTTAATAAGACCTTCAAATCCAGGAGGTTAGGAGAAGGGAGTAGCCCTTCCCAGCACTGAGGCAAAGGTACTCTCTGTTCAGCTGACTGCCACAGGAGGACGCAGTCCCACGCCAGTGCCTCAGTTTTATCCAACTGCAGTCTCTTCCATTGGTCTCCCCCCAGTTCCATGGTTCATCGGCAAATTTTTGCC
Organism: Falcunculus frontatus; assembly: GCA_013398115.1. Lineage (NCBI taxonomy): Eukaryota > Metazoa > Chordata > Aves > Passeriformes > Falcunculus > Falcunculus frontatus. The sequence continues at coordinate 2,228,511 of VZRV01002986.1, forward strand.
GCCACTAGGCTTGGGATTGGCTCGTGTCTAGGGTCTGCCCTCTGCCTCGAGTGATTTGTTGTCACCATCTGCCTGGACTTGGGAGACGATTGGTCCTGGATGCTGTCCATCCAGAAGGGCCACAGTGGCTCCTTTAAAGTACCCCCTCATTCTGAGTGCCAGCCTCCGGATGCCCACCCCCAGTGCATCCCTCTCCAAACCCAAACCGCGCAACCCGAACAGAGAAAACTTGAACCCAAAACTGTATAGCTCAAACCAAGAAACTTGAACTCCAAAAAATCATTTATAACATACCTTGCCATCAAATTTCATTAAACCACCGTCTCATTTGCTCTCACACTTCATTAAATTGCTGGTTTATATCAATGAACATATTGCTACTCCTCCCCTGTGAGTACAGTGTGGCACTCCATGCATGACACTTGCCCATCACTTCCCAGTGTCTGTATCCTCACCAAAGTGCTGTTCCTGCCACCCTTGAGTTGTCTCATGAGGGACATCTACCATAAACCAGGACCTCTGTGTTTAAGTGCCCAGACCATCTCTATCAGAGCTAGAGGGAGTGTGAGTCTCAGATCTCAGCACATGGTTTGTCCCTTCTCTCCTGGCATTGTCACTTCTCATAAAAGACCAAGCACCTATGGGTTTCACTTGCCCTAGAGTCTGCCACTGGACAGTAGAATACAGACTAGGTTGTTCCTTCTTTGCTAGGTAATGGTGTTTTGTTAACCCCTCCATTGAATTCTCTTCTTGCACTATGTTGGGATAGGGAGAGTGATGAGGACATCTGGTCCTTTATCTTTATTTGGGGAGGTTTAAGTAACTGACATGTCTCAGAGGGTATCAAGGCAAAGGAAAAAAAAAAGAGATCCTTCCAGCCTCTCCAGTTGCTAAGAGACGAATGTTTCAACTTTGAAAGCCTCGATCCATGCAGGGGATATTATCCTGGCAAATTGGACTTTCAAATCTGGCAGCAAGGGAAAAAAGGTGATGTCCAAAAAATACAGGTCGTTTAGGTGATTTGATTTCAGAGACTTCTGTTCTCCTGCTCTAGGAAGGTAGGGGGCTACTCTGGCTAGTGAACATATGTGCCCACATTATGTGTAATAAGTTTACTTATGAGCGTTTTGCTCCTGTGCTCACAGCTTGGCCAGGTGACCCCCTTTCTTTCCTTCTTTCCGTCATAGTTAATTTTTAACTCATCTTTTGTGTACAAAGCCTGATTATGTAGTCAGGCTGTGTGTAGCCCTTGCTTTGAAGCCTGGAGCAGGTTTGGATGCAGATGGAGTGCATGATTGAGTAGCAGTTTAAAGTTTTATACCCACGGGACCTGCAAGCCTCCTTTGCAGGTTCCCTCCCCTGACTGGCACAGGAGGGTGAAGCACAGAGCCTGCTCGTTTTTAGCACGTGTGTCTGGAATAGCAGCTGCCTCACTTCATAACTTCTCTGGTCGTGTAATTCTCTTCAAAAGCACTGCTGTTGATTGCCCGTCAAGTGAAGCTTTAAGGAGGATGCTTTAAAGGCTGTGACCTCTTCTCTTTTTGATGTTCAGACTCTCGGCATCACATGATGGCAGGGGAGTAAATACCAACACTACTGCACCGCTCCTCTAACCAGCCCTGGGATGCTCATGGCATGTTTTGCAGAGGGTTGCAAGCAAACCTCTGAGCCCTCTGTGCTCTGCCCAGTCTGTAAAATGGGCTGGGAGGTTGGTGTGTGCCCAGACCGATGCTGGTCATGGTGCCCTTGTTGCCATTTCTGTGCTGCAGGATGTCCTGCTTACAACACTGGTCTGCTGGGCCACAGTCAACCAGCTGCAAAGCTTGTGTTCGCAGAGCAGCGGGGAGCAGGATTGGGATCTGTACCTTCTGAGTCCTGCACTGTCCTGGGGGCAAGGCTTTTATTGCCCTGGGGCTTTTGTGGTCTCTGACAAATGATGCCCTTGCAGAGACAAACACCAGTAGCAGCTGGTTATTTGTCAAACAGGGGTTTCAGTCTCAGCCACAGCTGACCAAGAGGTGCACTTGCATATGGTTGATTTGAAAGTATGGAAAGGATCCAGAGTTGCAGATGTGTCGATGTAAATTCTGCCACTTGTGCCATATTAAACATCTACATCAGGTATGGGTTTGAGTGCAAAGACTTCACCTTGCTGAGTTCTGGTTCAAACTGTCACCTTCAAACTTTTTCTTAAAGGTACAGAAAACGACGAAACCAAATGTATTTGCAATACAAAATATACAGAATACAAAAGATCATAGAATCCTAAAATTGTTAAGGTTGGAAAAGACCTTTAAGATGACCAAGCCCAAGTGCCAACCCAGTGCCACAACCATGCCCACCATTAAACCATGTCTTCAAGTGCTATGTCCAGATGTTGCCTGCATCTCACAAACTCACAGCAGCTTTGGAGAATGACCAGTCGTGGCCATCGAAACTAGATGCTTTTTATTTTATTTGCTGAACAGAACATAAAAGGTAGAAAAGACATTAAAAGTGAAAAGGAGAAGATGCATGAGAAAAGGGAATAAGAAGAGCGATTTTGATCTTCAGTCAGTGTTTGTGAATAAAGTTGAAACAGAGCTGTGTCAGAGACTCTTCCCGAGACAGTTTCCTTTCAAGAATGGGACAAAGGGTCAGCCTTGTCATGGTGGCCTAGAAACTAAAGGAGGAGATGAGTATCATAGGCTGTGTGTTAGAGTTCATGCTTTTCAGGTTGCCTGTCCTCCTGGGATTTGTGTTGGATAAGGTATCCTATGAAGCGGTGACAGACCCATCCTGTTGCTATTTTGCTCGCTGGTTTCCAGCATACCCAGTTTGGGCTTGTCACACTGGTCCCTGCCCTTCCTGTTTACCAGGTGTGATCCAAACTCAGCCATCTCTGAGCAGAGTCCCTGACCTTCCTGTTTAGGTGAACTAAATCAGTCAATAAGGTTCATTGACTTTTCTGCGCAAAGTCACACAAGAGGCTGATTTTCATTTCTCTTGGACAGTAGTGCATGGCCACGTGTCCTGCCTCATTCTTGATGCTGTTCTTACTGTGCAGAGAGCTCTGCATTTTCACCTGGAGAAGAACCAGCCCAAAGCATTCTAGTATTCCAGGAAATTAAGACTCAGAGCCAAACTTTTGCAGTCTTTTTTCCAGCTTTTCCCCCTCTTTCCACTGCTGCTTAATTGGAATCTCCTGTCAGTGTGCATTCCTAATAGACTTTTGTGAGCACAGGTCCTGAACCCTACATGGTAACGTAAAACCATTGCTCTGTGCTGTCTGTAACAGATGGGAAATGTAATCTTCTGGGTCCTGTGACAGCGTCTGCTCATTATTATATGAACAATGAGAGAAGAAACATAAAAGGTGCAACGTACATTTATTTCCCGACACCTTGTTTAAAAGGCAATGGGCCAAATTCTTGCTCCCTGCAAGAGCTGCTGGGAGCACTTTGGTGTAAGAGACCTCCAGCTCAAAAGGAGGACTGCTTAACCTGACTGAGATTTATTTTTTTTAGTAGTCTAAATTTCTCTCACCTTCTACCTTTTAATAAAGCTTGTCATTCAGGCAGCTTTGAGCACTGTTGTGCATTTATCAAAGAGTGGGTGGCAAGGCAATTCCTACAATTAAGTGAATCTTGGGACATTTGTCTCAGAATCTTTTTAGCTTGAAGTTTTTGCTTCTGTCTCAGACCTGAAGATGAGCTGCAGGGCTTTTTCCAGCTGCATCTGTGTGTGTGTGATTTATTTATTTAATTTTATTTTTCAAAGACATCTCTTCCTGAAAACCTCCCTCATTCTCTCACCTCTGAGGCTGTAACAGGAGAAGACTTATAAAGGATACTTTTACTGGGGAAAACGTCTTCAGGCTCCATCTTTTGACTTAGAATATGGAATCTGTTGGGATGCAAACAATCTTCTGCTGAAAGTGGATGGTGTATTGCTTCTTTGACACAGTTTGTGTGCAGTTATCACAGAATCATCAAGGCTGGAAGAGACCTTCAAGATCATCTAGTCCAACCACTTCAGGTCTATGATATTAAAAGCACTGGGGATTCAGGCCAGACTTACTAAATATCAAGCAAAGAAGCCTTACCTATAGCTAGACCAACCAGACAACTAAAACACAGGTGTCACCTTTCCTTTTGCATTCTGCAGGTACCGAAGTAGCTTGAATGACAGCCTCCAGAGAACAGAAAGAACCCAAGTAATGTGTTTTCCTGTTGGACAATGCCTTCCCTCTTCTCCTTTGCTGTGTCCTTTTCTGCCTCTGACCTGTCTGCTGGCAGCAGGCCAGCTATAAAGTCCCTGGTATCTGATCTTCTGCTATCCTCTTACCTTCCCTGCCCCAGCCTGCAGATCCCCGTGCTATCTGACCCTGTTTGAAGTCTCAGTGTGATGGACTCCGTTTCCCTATCAGCCCTGCCAGTCTAGCTGGTTTCAGCATTTCAGCAATCTTCTATGTGGGTTGGTGCATTACCCGTAAGGAGTGGAGTTTCATGCTGGAATTATTATGCCCTATTTATTTTTAATCCCTCTCCACCATCAGCACCTTTGCCAAAAAGTGGAGTCGAGTTTTGCAAGCGTTGCTTTGATCTGGATTGTACCTCTGGTAACATCTGTATCAGCAATTGCATATTGATTCCTGGTGGAAGGGTTCACAAGCCAGATTGCCTTTAAAAAGAAAGAGCTGTTTTCCAATAATAATTTCTTTGTCTACTAATAAACACACAGACACACACACAGGCACACCTGGGTTTTGGACATGCTTACAGCAGTTCCCTCCAATCCTGCCGTGTCTCTTTGTTTTAAGGGAAAATGAATGACACTGGATTCTGATCAGGAGAAGGCAATTCATCCCAGTTTTATTTGAAGATCTTTCTAAAACAAACATGGCTAATTTGAAAGCCTGAGCGCTTCAGCTATCAAAAGTGTTTAGCTCATCATATTTGTTAAGTCCCAGCTAAATCCCATGTAATAAAGGTGCCGTGTAGGTATTATCCTTTCCCTTTGCTATTTCGTCCAGGATGAAGCCAAAACCGCTGTTCCTTTGAATCCTGTTTCCAGAGGGAGGTAACATCTATTGTGAAAACTGCTCTTTTAGGGTGGTGCTGGCTGGAGACAGATGTGTATTACAGTGCCACCACAGCTGTGCTGTGACGTGTCACATCACGTACTGGTAATTAAGGGGTAGCATGTTGGGTCACCTTGGTACAGTAAATCCACTTAGCAAGTTTTCCCTGAGAGGGTTTGGTACTACCCTAACCAGCCCCTCCATGCAGAAATCAGTAGATCATTTTTAAAGCCTTCCCTTCCCTCATTTTCTCATGTTGCTGTGTATTTATTTCTAGTTACTAGTGTAGGAGTGTTGGGGAGGAAGGGAGGAAGAACACCATAAAACCCGGGCTGTTTGTATTTCATAGATCTAATTACTGCATCTTGACATGGAAATGTGTACAGGCACGTGAATGTATATTAGAATTAGGCAAATACAGCACAAATATATCCGTGTATGTCCTTCCAAATGAGCTAAACCAACTGAAATGTCAGTGATTGATTTTCTAGTGGCTGCAATTGCAGCCTTGCTTATTCGTTTGTTTGTGAACAGATGAGAAAGTGAGATTTTATCCCTCCATAATTTCTGCAGAAAGGAGAAATTGTAGCAAATATACAGTAAATAATTATCCATGAGAGTGTTTGTACAACAGATGATGCTATGGCCTTTCTGAAATTTACTTGTAACTTGGGGAGTTCATAAGGGAAGAATGAGAGCACGGATCTACCCATGGGCAGTGACAAAGTTGGGATCATGCAGTGTCCCTCACCTTTGACAGTGTGTTATTTCTACTGCTCTGGTGAAGAAACAATAACCTTTTCTATTCAAGAGTCTGAAATATTTCCTATTTTTTTTTAAGGCCTTGTCTGTTCACATCCTGTTTGTGTGGTAGGTGTAGCAAAAGTCAGTGTCTTCTCCTGTAATGTGACGTGAAACTGAGGAACTCCCTGCTGCAGGATGTTCTGGTTGCTGGGAGTTCATATGAGCTTATGGTGAGGCTGGGCAAGTTAATGGAGAAGAAATGTACACAGATTTAGTAAACAGCAGAAAAGCACCTCAAGCCCCTCTGCTGCTGGAAGTCTGAGCCTCAGGCTGCTGGTGGTCAGAGAAGTGCTCTTGAAGGGTGTCAATGCCCTGTTTTAGAACTCTCCCCTATATATCTGCTGTAGTCCATTGATGGAGACAGGTTACCACTCTTCCCTGTACAACTTTTCCGTTCTTGGATCCTGTGAGGGAGCTGGGAGGTCTGTTAGTGAAGCTGGGATGCGTGAGTTGTTGTGTCCAGCCAGCACACATGGGTCACTATCCAAGGAAATATTTTAAATCTTATGTAACCCCTTCTGGGGACAGGTTTAAGTTCTCTCTTGGATCAAGGCAGACGTGAACAGGCTATTTGTGAGCTAGTTACAAAATGCAGCTTGCATTCCTAAACTGATCCATTGCACATTTTAGGAAAAATAGCATAAAAGTGATGAAAATCACTGCCTTGGCTGGTAATTTGTGATCAGAGAAGAAGTTAGGATCCTGGAATGATGACTTGTTCATCCAGCTGCAGTGCATATGCAGACACACATCAAAAATGTCAATGAATATTTTATTCCTATTAAGTTATCAACAAACTCCATGTGTTGCACAGATAACAGGAGGGACCAATGTGCTGAACAGAGTTGCCTTGTCGTCACTCTCTGAGTTTGATTCTACCCCATTCAAATCAGTAAGAATTTTGCTACTGACTTTGGCAAAACCAGGATTTTCATCCTGAAGTATCAAACGGCAGGAATTTAAGCACCTATCTTTACATGGTCCAGATTGGAAACAGAATATTTCTTTCAGTGAAATAAAGAGGTGATGCATTCCTACTGGCTCATCAGCTTAAATTTCCTCTCACGTATTCTAACAGCAAGGAAAGGAAAAAAAAAGAACAATGAAGCAAAAGGAGTATGTTGAATTAATAATACAATTTATACACTTAAAAGAATTTAAAAAATATATTTCCATAGAAATTGCTTCAGAAATACATCAGAGGCACAAATTAGGCCCTCTGAGGTATGAGTAAATGTGAGGATGTAACACATGGTAATCGAATCATGTCATTTCATAGACATGGAGGTGATCAAAGCATTAATAAAAACTGCAAGGTCACCTTGAATCGAGGATTCAGTTTTGAGTGTCAAACGTTTCTTTCGAACATTTATTTTTGGCTTGTGAGACTTGCAATGACTTGGGAAAATTTTGTCCCTGTGCATGAGTCACCATTATTGCTGAGAAATACAAGGCTGAGGATGTGACTACACATCCCACTTGGTGGAGCTGACCTGGCCTACACGAGGCTGTGAGCAACCCCAGTCAAAAGGATAATAAGGCACAGCAGAAGGATGGGTCAGGCTGATCCTGAGATCCAGGCAGGATTCTCAGCCCAATTCTTTTCCTTCATCAGACATAGATTGTGCCAAATATAGACAGCCAAACCCCCAGGGTTTCCAGGTGGCAGAAAACTGTGGCGGGTTTTTTTTTCCCTCTCAGTCTAAAACAAGCCTTCCTCTTTACTTCACATGAACCAGAAAACCTAAGAAAAGACTGTTTTAGACACATCAACACACAGCGTTTCCGAAATGAAATCTGCTCCCCAGATGCTGCAGCTTCTCAGAGAAATCGATGATCTTGTCAGTTTTGCTGCTGGTAGCAGCTGCTCTGTGTCTCAGGAATTGTGGCTGGACTGGTGCCAGTACCAGTAAGGCTTTCACAGTCCCAGCTCTCCATTAGAGACCAGTCCACTTGGGCTGCTGGTCTACTGTCCCAGGACCACCAACTTTGGGGCAACCTGCAGAAGGGATCTAGCCCGGGGCTGGGCCAGCAGCCAGTGAGGCCATTTGGAACCTCTGACTCCAAAGCTCCCAAGTCCCATCCCATGGCCATGACTTGGAGACCAAGGCTCTTTCACCCTGGAGTGATGTGCTGGATGCCATGTCCCAGATCCAGGACCTCAGGAAACCCCATCCTCAACCCTGACACCACCCGTCTCACAAGTCATTCCCAAACCTGGAACTCCACAGTGGTTTCAGTTCCCCAAACTGAGGTGTATGTCCTCAGTTCTCGGGCCATGGGCTTTCCATTGCATCAGATTCCTTGGTTTCTGCAGGGGATACTTTTGACAAGCTGTGAAGGGTTCCATCAGATATAGTTACAGCCCCTTGGCTGTGGTGTGGTTCCTGATTTATGTGGGCAAGAGTGAGACAAACCAGGACCTGAAAATGCTTGAGTAGAACTAGTTAGGAAATGCCTTGTTTTCATGTTGCAAGAGCTGAGGAAAGTAGTAAATACTTGTAATTTTTATAGGCAGAATTTAGTGAAGAACTTTTCCTGGGAAGTTGCAAGGACTTTTTTGGTTTGAAGCTTTAGGTTTTTTGATGATAACCTCTTGAAAATATTGAATCAAAATCTGCTTTGGGAAAACTGATTTAGAATCAGAAGACTTTCTGAAGCAATCTAGTTTCCTTGAAGAGATTTTAAGCTTAGTAGAAAATCCAATTTTCTGTTGAGAAGAAAGTATTGTCAATTGTTCTGGATTTTGGTGCAACTCTTCAGTTCCCCTGGGTTGGAATAGCATAAAGTAATCTTAATGGCTATCTGAAAAACGAATTGAGTCTTTCCCAAGGACCAGGAGGTCGTCTGGCCAAGAAATGAAGGAGAGAAGGCTGAAGCAGGAGACTGCTGAATCCTGGCTGGAAAGATGGTGTCTCAGTGACTGTTTCTGTAGCTCGTGTTACTCTCTGTGTGGTAAAACTCCAGGCTGATGAATTGCAACTTAAATATGCCCCCAGTGGACCATTACTAAGTGTGGAAACATTATTTATATTTTCCAAATAATTTCAAACAAAACAACCCCTGGCTAATGAAAAAGAAAAATTCGTCACCAAATCCCCTCAGCCCTGTTAAGTGTTCCTGCTCAAGGAATATCATGAGCTGCACAAGAACACGGTCCTTGTAAGAAACAGAATAAAGTGCCTTCATGCTGCTAGTGACCTCAGTTGGAATTCCTGGTTGCTGGAGAAATATTGGTCTGTGCCTACAGGGGAGGCTGTTATGTGCCCAGCCTGCTCTCCTGACACAGGACTAATGGCTGTTTGTAAATACTTCCAGCCTTAGTGGCACACAGGATGCAGAACCATGTCAGATATTAATTACCCTGTGAATAAATACAGAGGTAGAAACTCTGGTTTTATCACTAGCTAGGTAGTGGGTATTTACTCTTCCTTCCTCAGTACTGCTTTTCATCTTGGTTTCATTGCATCAATAAGTGCATTCAATAAGGGCTTTTGCAGGCTACTTGCAGGCTGAACTCTCTTCTAAGATTCAGCCACTGATGTAGCTTATAAACAAAGCAATTAAAATAGATATTATCAATAAAAGAACATTCGGGGCATTCCTTCATTTCCAAAGACTTTCCAGAATTCCTCTTTGCCCTCACATGGATTATGTGTGTGGATGAAATGAAACAGGATGCTATATGCTGAGCATATAGAATGCATATTCACACCTACTTTATGCCATAGATTTTTATAGCTGTTAAATTTCCTTTTCATTATATTTGATTTGCTAAGATGAAGGCTTGTTTTATCAAAACTAATTACATGGTATGTATTTAATGTTCTGTCCCTAAGGTTTTCATAGTAATAAAATTGATTGTTACTGATTAAAATGGTTCTATTACATCAGCTTAATGTCACTTGAGGTGAATGCGGTATTAGAAAAAAGGCCATTAAAAATGTTGAATAGGGAACACAGAGGCAAGGATTAAAGAAAGAGAAAAGATTTTTTGAATGGGCACTCTTTAATAAAAAAATCTTGATCAAGAATTTAAAAACGTTTGACATGACAGAGATATTTGAGATGTGTACAAAACCTTAGTGTTGTTATTGGTTTCATGCAATTCATTGGATTACCAATCTCCAACTCCTAGGTAAATGTTCAATATATAACCTTAAAAACAGAGTTTATATTAATTCCTTGTGTAATTACAGGCCTGCCAGATAAAGGTAAAACTTTCCATAGGGGGAAGCCAATATTTGGAAAAAATCTACCTAATGATGAGCATCCCTTATTTCTCTGTCAGAGTAAACTCAGAAGTTCATTAAGGTTTATTACAGGGAGAGGGCGGTTAAGGGCACAGCCACAGGCTCTACCAGAGTTGTTGGGAAGGTCTGGTGATGGCAGCAGGAGTTGTCCTTGGCTCCCTGGGATGGGACCTTGGGCAGCAGGAGTGCAGGGAAAGCATCACGTTTGAACTTGGAGTGTGATGACTGAAAAAGAGAAAGAAACAAAGAAATTAAGAAAGCATTCAAAAAAGGAGATGTATGAGATTGATAAAGAGAAGAGACCTTAAAGAACAAGTCGTTTTTAAGGGGAGAAGCTCTTGGGCTTCCTCCACTCCTTTTTCAGGTTAGAAAATATGAAGAGTAGAACAATTTTCTTTGCTTCATTGCTGTTATAATGTAGGTCTTTCAGAGCCCTCCATGGCTGCACTTCCAGTGAGTTGTGGAATCACAGAACCGTACAATGATTGGGACATTGATCATGTAGTTCCAAGCTCCCCCCACCATGCTCAGGGACATCACCCACTAGCTCAGGTCACTCAGGACACCATTCAACCTGTACTTGAGTCAATACCCATTTGATTTGTCAAAAGATCTAATATTTTTTCTTGAATTTCTTCCTGGAGTCATGTGACCATCCTAGGGTCTGATTTCTTTCTCTCTCTCAAAACCTGGAAATAGAATCTATATTTAGCTACTCAAAAGACAAGTAAGAGGAACTAGAATTACAAGGACAAGTAAGAGGAACTAGAATTACAAAATTTGCACGATTTTTAAGCTGCTGCTCTAGTTTAGTATCTCACTTCAGAGCAGCTGCCCAGAACTTTCCTTATCCTCTCCTGTAATTTTTAACAAACTGAGAACTCTCTGACTATCATCAATGCCTCCTCTCTTCCTGGTCTCTGACAATTTTATTCATAATTCCATATTCTTTATTTTTTAGACTCAGCTGCTGAATGGCAGTTCTTGATGTCATTTGCAGCTCACTGTCTTGCAAGAAGGCCAAAATGTCCCACTTCCATTTAACTTAAACTAAAGACCTTCAGAAGAGCTAAATTCAGTTGTGTGGCTAAAATTAAAATTACTTTAGTTTGAGGCTTAGAAATATGGCATAGTAGGAATGTGTTATGCAATCCATGACTGGAAAGTGGCATGATACAAAACTAGAGGAAAAATCTGTGAGCTCTCTGGGAGGAGGAGGAGGGAAGGAGGGAAAGTCCTAAAAACTGTAATCTTACAGGGTAAATAAATAAGTAGGAACAATGAAACAATAACGACCAAAGTAGGCAGCATGTCTGATATTTCAGTGATGTTTTCCTGGAAAAGTAAATCCATCCACCCATAAACTACCTAGGAAACACTCCAGACGAAAGTTATTCTTGACATAAAAAGGCATTTTCTTGGCCTTAACAGCTCTATAGGAGATGATGGCCAGTAACTGGGGAGTGAGTCTTAAACCCCAATATTGTGAGATGACAAGTGCTGTACAAATACATAAAGAAGGAACAAACAATCTAAGGGAATATGAACCTTTTCATATAGAACTGTGCTTTTCAAAACTTCTAAGTAATGTGTGCGCTTTTATTTCCTTCTACAGTCAGTTTTAATCCATCCTTCACATTCCATTAAATTGAAAATATTTTTTAATTACCAGAAAGGAGAGCTTTGTATCCATGGAGAGAATGATTCTTGTTATTTTCCAGGAAAGGATGGCTGGGTATTAGGCCCTTGAGGGTAGGAAGATAGAAGAGGAAACAAGGAAACTGGAGAATCTGAGGCATCATAGCTTGTAAAGTGTGTGTGCAAGGAGAAATTACTGCACCTTTCCTGTAGCCGAGTCACAGCCTGTCCCAGTAAAGGAGGTATTTTTATACCAGAGCTTACATGTGACTTTGTTCTGTACTTGGATCAGTCAAGAATATAAAAAAGCTATGAAAAGGTGACAGATTATGAATTTTGCCATTCTCTCTGTTAAATCAACTCTTCTTCTGAGGGGCATTTGGCTGGGTCATAGAGAACCTTTGTTATTCAAAGTAGGCCTTAGAGGACCAGTAATGGGTAGGAAATCATCCCTGTTTGTGCATGGATTAAGGATAAGATTTTGGGACCTTTATGTGTGTATTTTTCACTGATACACAAATTAGAGTGACATGTTTTTCATTTAAACATCCTGTTTATTTACAGGAAAATGAGTTTTTGAGGAAACTAGACGTGTTTGTCAGTCAGAGCTGGGTTTGGTCTCTTACACTTTCAGATTTAAAATGAGTCGTAAGAGAACTCTTCCTAAGTTACAATACTACATTTTTGTGTTAAACCTTAGAACATTGTGGTAAATTGTAGAAAACTTAAATTTAAAACAATATTGGAAAGAAATCCTTTGTTTCAGGCTCAAAAAGGTATTTTACATAGCCAATTTCACTGAGACATTCAAACTTTCCTTTTAGATCAGTCTGAAACCACTGCAATTTGACTGGGAAATGTGAAGTCTGTGATTTTTACGCAATTCCACCCAAAACATGCTTTTGGTACTGGGCAGCAGGACCTGATGCTGAACAGCTGTGCAAATCTCAAGGTCTTCATATTTTAAGAGAAGCCTGGACTAAGCAAAGTTCCTCACTTGGTCTGATTCATGTTGTCAGGCGATAAAAAGAGTTCAGGGGGGAAATGGATCTTACGGGTATTTTGAGAATATTCATACCATCTTAAGGCTTTCTAATAAAGGTACCTGATTTATGAGCTTAGGCATGTTACGTATTCCACGGGGAGAGGTAAACTCCTGATTTATCTCCTAAATTGTCTCCGAAGTCTCCACTGGCTGTAAAGCAGCCTAAGCACACCACTGAGATTGGGTACCTAGAAATAGGAATTATGGATGCCTTCCCCAGATTCCTCAAAAGGCCGTATTTGTGTGTTTCAGACAATATTTTCAATGTTTAACAAGCAGCGGCTCATCTAGAATCTGGGAGGAACCAGGATGTTGTTTTCCAACAACATCTGGCAGTGCAACCTGTGGGAGGACCACGGTGTCTTGTTGCATGTTTCACAGTTTACTGGATTTAAGTATCTCATAGAGTTCAAACCTGGGATACACGTGTAGTACCCAGCAAAATGATAGTTATTCTTATGTTTACAGATTTAGGGAAAACAGGCAGGAAGAGGGAGCTGGGAAGTGGGAAGGCTGGCTGCTAGCAATAATTGCCAGCTGTGCATGCACAGGAAAGGGCAAGAACCTTGTGCCTTTATAAAAACCTGCGTTTAGAGCTGTTAAATAAAGGGGAGAGGCAGGAAGGGGAAGGAGTGGCTCCAGCAATTCTTAGCTGGATCCTTATAGCAAAGAAAGGGTAATTGTAACCACAGATTGAACTGCAGCAAAACAGAGCTAATTATAGTTGGCTGCCAGTCTTTATTTTGCATTTGTGATATACCCATTACAGGAGGAGATGTAAGAGCAGAGTATGTCTCCTTTTCTTCTCTTTATATGGAATTTCCACAAATGAAGATGCTACAGAAGAGTCTGCCTACAAGTGAAATGCTAGCTCCTCAGCTGATGTAAATCACTGTAATCCCACTGAAGTCAACACTGGAGATTTAACATCACGCTAATTGAAGTCAGTGGAGCCAGGCTGATATACACCAGCTGAGGTAAATTCCCCAGTGGATCCTTTCTAGCTCTGAGGAGTGTTTGGAGCCTGCTCTCTGGTTTGAGTCACAGAGAGACCCCAGCTGTGCAGCTCAAACCAGGCTCTTTATTTAGAGCTGACCTTTCCTAAATTTCAGTTATGGTGTTGAGACTGGTGATTTCAATCCAGGTTCATCCCTTCACTTAATTTGCAGGGTTTCTTTCATCTTCCCGGCCCTTGTGGTTGCATTCCCTTGTGTTTGTGGATTTTTGCTTTTTGGCCTGTGTTATCTAATTAGGCCTGATATATTTAGCTGTCACAGAGTACAACAATCTGTAGCTAGGCTTCTGTTATTATTGATGGTAATATTGTATGGAAGGATCCCCAGATGGTGTTAAACATAGTCTTATGAGCTCCTTTTCTGGTGTGTAAGCAAATGTTCAGTTTACGGAAGACCTGCTGTCTGATTTGGTCTCTCTCTTCATTATGCAGTGATCTTTGAGCAAAAGATGTAACAAATTGTGGATGGTCTTTTCTCGTTCTCGTAGCTGATGATAACTCATAGGGCAGAGTATTTTTGGAGGAAGCAGAACTGGAGGGTTGAATTTCTGAAGGAGAAACTTTGCTTCAAGATGCTCGTGGTGGCCTTCCTTCCAAGAGGAATGTCTGGTATGTCCAGATAACTCAAGCTATATAGCCCTCTGACTTTTCTACCAATGAGATGCCAATGCCAGAGACCCTTCCCCTCCTGTGTATTGGGGAAAATGCTGAGGCAAAAGCCAGAATACTCATATTTTCTTCAATGGATCCATTAGAGTGTATGCAGTTGTGCACATGAATTGGTTTATAACAACAACAAAGCTTCTGGTGCTGCAGAGGTGTAATCTGAGCATCAAAGGGTCTCTTTGCAGATGGTATGAATGATGTCAGGGATGGCAGGGCTTCTCTGTCACAGCTCTTTCTGCTTCCTGGCTTGTAGGTTGATCCTGTTTGTTATTGTGAGTTCTGGCAAGATAGGTAAGCTGTAGATAGCTAGGAAGAAATAAAACTTAATGGAGAAGAGACTCATTTAGAGTAAAGAGAGGAACTGAGCCTATACTCTTAGGCTCTAGAGAACCTCAAACCTAGACGTCCTATCCTGAAGTGAATATTTTTATCAGTAGTTTTTTGTTTAAAAAACATGTAATTTGCAATGTATCCACCTTTGTCTCTCTTTAAAGGGGCCAACATGAAGACAGAGACTCCAAGGAACCCTTGGCTACGATAAGGAGATGCATAATGACTTCTGGGCTGGGTGGGAAGGACACCCAAGTCATGGTTTTAGATACATGCAGAAATCAGCCACATGACACAGGCATTTGAAGGCTCTGTTATATTTGGCTTTTCATAGAATCATAGAATGGTTTGGCTTGGAAAGGACTTTAAAGATCATTGAGTTCCAGCCTCCCCGCCCCCTTCCGCTAGAAGAGGGATTTTTAGTATTTGAATGATGTGGAAACAGTTGAACTTTCAACATCCTGTGCAGAGTTAAGTGTATTAAGAACGATGTTGAGGGTTGCATTAAATGTGCTCACAAACACATAGAAATGCATTCAAACATAGGATAGATTTGGGTTTCTGCCTTGTTGTGCAGTAGGTGAGATGGTTGCTGTGGATTTTAGTATCACGTGCAAGAAGTGTTCTGTGTCACCACTGCCTGTATTTTTACACTTTCTGTTAGGACGTAAATACTCAGGACATCACTGCAACTGATGCACAGAGCTCCTGCTGTGAAGTGCCTTGCGCTGCTAATGAGACCCTGTGTGATCTCTTATAGCTGGAGGGGCTGCCAGATGCCACGAGGAAGAGGCCCAGAGAACTGGTGATGAACATAAGGCTTGTGAGAAGCAGTTTGCTAAGAACAGTAGCTCCACAAGAAACTTTGGGTTTAGCAGTCACTGCCTTCCAGATGGACAATACCTCTGTGAGCAGCTGCAGATGAGATCTTCAAGGTGGAGATGAGGGGAAGGGAGGAGAAAATTCTGCAAGCTGCTGAGACAATGAGAAGTCAGCCATTAAAGTAATAAAATGGCTGAAAGAATGGTGAGAGTGCTCCTGCCTAAAAACATGACAAATGTTTTCTTCCTTGCTCCTTGGGAGAATTCCTGCTCTGCTGCATCCTGATACTTTTTCTCTCCTCAGGGGATAGTAGTCATCCTGCAATTACATTCTGTTATTTGTAATACCAGAGGGACTGATTTTATCTGCTGAAATCCTTGGGAAAGCTCCTGTGGCCTCTCATCAGCACAGGATCAACTCCTGAAAATTGTATTCTGAAGCAGAAGTCTGGTTGGTGTCTTCCTAACTAGCTAGAAATGGAGTTTTGCTAGGCTGAGCACAAGTTATCTGAAAGCCAAAGGGTTTACCTGGGCTATCATTCCTAATGTTGGGAATGGGAATGTAGAGGGGTTTTAGATATTTCATTTTAAGTGGGAGAATTTTACCAGCAGCAAAGGCTGTCTCTGTTGTCCCAGGAGAGCCAGCCATGGGTGAGTAGAAGAGAACTGCATTGCATAAACCCCTCCGTGGCTGAGGGAGAAATTATTTTCCCGGGGAGGCTCGCAGTCAGTTTTGCCTCTGGCAGGGTAAAATGAGGAGCAATAAGCAGAAGGAGTCCAGGCCTTTAGGAGCCATTAGGGTCCCCCTTTGTCACAGCACTGTGCAGACAGCAGCCCTGTCTGTGAATGAGGAGGACAGCACCGTGCAGCTCAGGTATGCCATGTGTCAGTGTGCCAGGCTGTGTCAATCATCCTGACCAACAGCTCATTGATGCAATAGGTGTTGACAAATAATTTGCAGCTGGTCACTACTTTTATCTGATGACTACTTTAGTGTACTGAGCTCTGGAGTCTTCTCTGTTTCATGTTGGATTACGACTTTATGAAACCCACTGCACAACGCTGCAGGCCAACAGCGTATGTCTAGGTGGGCAAATTTGCAGATATCTCAGGACCTTTGAGGTGAGCTGGTACCAGATGAAGGAGATCCTGGGCCTCTGTCTCTCGGGCTGACAGATAAAACCTCCCAAAAAGGGAGTCTGCCCATGTTTATTTATATACTGTTATCTTGACTATATAAAGCCTGAAAGGTGCAGGGAGAAAGACACTCAGTTCTGAGGTTTACCCAGCAAGATTAGGAGACAGTTTTGGAAAGAGAATTTGCCTCACTGGCACATCCGGTGCCTGACAAAACCCTGACTAGCTGATTTAGCATTTTACAATACGAAAGTTTCCACTGTGTTGGCCTATTTGGAGAAGCTCTGGGAAGAGGGACAGGATTCAGTCTCTACCTTTGTAACCATATATACTGTGGGCAAAGAGAAGTGCCTGCAAAGTCTGTTCTGTTCACTATGGGTTTGTCCTCCCACTGTGTTGTGACAGCCTGGCTTGGAGACAGATTTTGGTTTTATTATGAAGAGTTTGAAATTTTCTTTAAGAGGCTGGAATATAATTCCTCATTGAAGTAATTCAAAGCTTTCCAGCTGGAAAAAAATATGTCCAAGGCTGTGCTTTGCTACAGACCTTTCTGTTTCTGTCCCCACCTTTACAGTCACAAGTGCACATGGGTTTGCAAGTTGTGTCTATGGTCTAACTGGGAGAGCTGTCTGAAATGGCTGGCCTTGTTCCCTTCAGCAGAAACTAAATAAAATATTTGAATGTGTACTGCCCTATTGTAACATTTTCACATCATTTGTGATTTTACTCTGATTCACTCTGTGCTAAGAACCGTGGCTAGTTACAGAACTAGTGAGTGAGTGGACGTCAAGTGCCCATTACCCACCAAACCTGAATGCTTCTCTCCGTTTCTTCTTTAGCTGATTTGAAAATAAAAGAAAGTCTGTCTGATTTCTGGAGCAGCAGTTAGCAAAAATGAATGGTGAAAACATCGCTCTCCAGTACAGAGCAAGCCTTCATGCTCTTATCCCTCCTCATGTGGCAAGACATGCATTTCCTGGAATTGCTGAGCCACTCAGATGAGCAGAGACAGCCAATATTTAACCCAACAGGGGACTTGCTTTCAGAACAGATTTACTTTGTTGATGGTGCTCTACTCACTCACATCACTACAGAAACCTTTAGCATTTTGACTGTTTAGGTCTGCTGTATCTTCTTGCTGGGGCTCTGGGAGGGCTTGGGCAGTACAAGGGCTGTCTGTCGCCCCAGCAGCACCGGACTGTGGCTAATGTGTCCTTTTTGGCAGAGACAAAAGGTATCAAGGTTCATATGGGCTCTGTTGGAGGGGCTCCACTCATGTGGGTGAGCACTCTCATCCCCTGAAAACATTCCTAAGGAGAGATGATAAAAACATCTCCTGTGTCCATCTTGACTGCTCCAGAGAGCTGCCACGTTTCCCTAGGGATGGAACCACCCTGAAGTCCCTGCTTCTGTTTCCCACGCACACACTGGATACGATGGGTTAGAGACAAATGAAAATCGCTCCGGGTTCCCTCTTGTGCATTCAGTCCCATGCTCAGGCACAATTCAAATCTGTGCCAAGAGGCAATTCAGGTTGGGAAAGGGATATGCCATTTTTCTCTACCTCTGCTTCTTGTCACATTTTGTTAAACGCGGTCATGTAGCATGTAATGAAGACATCTGTTCGTTTTGTAGGAAACTGTGAAAAAGTGCGTGCGTTTGCCTTGTGCCATCTGTTGCCATTCCGATAAACAGTTGAAAGCTCTGGCAAACATAAACAAAAACAGTGTGCTTTGGTGCTATAACCGCACCATTTTCTTTCTTGGTGCTCTGTGTTTGAACCTTCCCTTATGATGCATTAAATATTTGGAGCTCTGGTCTGCTGTAAGATCTGATGCTCAGCAAACACTGCAGTTCTTCTTCTGTCCGTGTCCCTCCCCTGAACTTGAGACAGTGAGGAGAAGCAGGAGTTCCTGAGCTGCTGGAACGATGTGAAATGCTGTCTGTGCCACCTGGACGGCTCAACTTTTTCCCCTCCAGATTTTGTGCCTCTGAGTGGAAACTTGGCTGAATGAAGGAAATTATTCGGGAATATACTACTGATCAGGAGGGATTTAGATGTATTATACAGGATTATTATTTTTCCAGAAGTCTGTCTTGTGAGCAAAGGTTCTGTGTTACAGAATGTGTTGAAAATAAGTAGCTTATATTGGATTTCTGTGATGATGAAGAACTATTACTGTATGGAAAGACAAAATAAAAGGGCACTTTTTGTGAGGCTCATGCTGTCAGAGAAACACAACACAGTACTGGAGAGCAGGGTATGGTGGCCAGCTAAAAGCAGACAGTGGAGAAAGAAAACGTGCAAACTTTTGATTGTGGCTTTCAACGCAAGACCATATAGAAGATCTCAAATATTACTATATAAAAGTTTGGTTTTTTTTAAAGACCAGAAGTACTTGCACAGGAGTCTTTAGCATGTGTTACTTTGCATTTACCAGATCCAATCTACAGAAATAGTTTCTGTCAAGTGGAAAAAAAGAGCTCTTTTAACTCCTTCTGCTACATAGTTACTAAATATAGTGTTTTCTAGTGACAGTGCATTTTTGCTGGCATATATAGACTGTGCCAGTTAACAGCTAAATTATCTTTTGTAGATTTCTGCCTGAGTTGCATATAAAGTGAGCTACATTGAAGGTTAAAAATAAAATGTACTGTTCTAACAATTATTAAAATTCATGTCTTATAGCGTACTTTAAGGAAAGAAGTTAAATGCAGAATACCTAAGCCTATATTGCAGTCTTGGGACTGCTCTGACACAGAAAACAGTATGAATACACAGTGGTAAAAATATAAAGAAGCTAGGAAAAGATCACAGGAGAAATACCAGGTTTTCTTTTGAGACAAGCCACAGAAATGTGAAATTAAGAAGCGCTCTAATGCATACTGACAGGGAGCAGAGGCACAGCTCACATTGCAACTTCAGCTGGTTATTTTTAGGTGGGTTTCCTTAGGAAGGCAGGCTTATGAACACAGGGGGATGTTTGTGTGTGTATATACATGCACCTGCCTGTGTGCTGTCATGGCTTCTAAATCTGCTGGTCTCTTGTAGCTGAGTTTGACAGAGATGGTTCTCTGCATCCTGATGGTTTCCTGGGAGTGGATGGGGAGGGAAGGCCGACTCCATCTCTTGTTAGGCGGGAAGGGATTCACACGGGTAAAGACTGCAATAACGCCCCAGATGTAGGAAAACCTTGAGAGGGAAGGTCTAGCACCTTGTTAGGCACGGGAGAATCTGGCTGCAGGGCACCAAGTCGTAGGAAAACAGGTTTCAACAGTTCCACTGCTTATGGAACAACTTTTGAGGAGGTGGGACTTCTGGCAAAAGCTTCTTTTTGGCAACTTCAGCAGACTCTCCTCCTCTGTGGACCAGACAGGGAAGAGCATGAAGCACAGACTCAGCAGGGGGTTGCAGCAACTCTTGGGAATAGAGCTGCCAGGGGCTGCAATTTCTATTTCTGAGAAGTTGTTGTAACCTTTTAAATTTAACTTCACAGTGTAAGTGTAGTGCAAGTATTTGAAAAAATGCTGATCTTTCATTCTGACAAACATTTTGACAGTCAAAATGCCATTGAAATAATTTTCTTCAGAAATTTTTTCTGTGGAATTTTATGTTCCTCCAAAAGGTTAACTTTTATAAAACAACATACTTTTTTGTAAAAAAAAAAAAAAAAAAAAAAAGAGCCTTGTCAGAAAGAGTTTATTGCTTGGAGTCTAACCAGTTTCAGTATCAAATGATAAATCAATCTGTGCAATTACAGCTCTAATGGGGATTAGGTCACAGTAAAGCTTATGAGTACTCAAGACTTAATTAGCTCACTGAAATCAGTGTGACTCTACATTGACTGGGTAAGGCTTGAATCAGACTCTAAAAGCTTGATGAGCAGAAGGACTCAGTGCTGTGGTGCCTAAATTTCAATGATGTCTCCCCAGCTGGGGCTCACTGTCATCACTCTCTCCTGGAGTCTGGGGATGGTCAGATGCTGTTCTCTCAAAGTGGTGATCAGATGTGTTATTCACTTTCCCCATCCCCCATTTTGTAACAGTCTTAGGACCTTGGTATGAGATATTATTCAAATCACCTCTCTGCCTGGCAGATGTAGAACCCTCATTTCCCATGTGAACCCCACTAGGTTTGGAGATTCTTCTAAGACAGGAGGTTGTGGGCTCCTTTTCTTACAGCTCTTTTTTTGCATGGGGGAATAATTACATTACCACAGACAGTTACTCTTGAGACCTGTGGTCAGTACTTGTAGGACTGTAACATCTTTTAGACTCCTTGACAAACTGGTTTGCAATACCTTTATGTGAAGCAGGAGCTCCTGGCTTTGGCTGAATTCCAGCCTTGTCCCCTCTCTTCTGTCATGATCCTTCTTGAGGGACCAAGAAAGGGTATGTGAGGTTTCTGTGCTTCCAGCTGGATCCAAGAGACTTTATTCTTTCTTGTTGTTTGACCTTGTCCGTGGACAGATGGCCCTGCCGCATGTCTGCACATTTAGATGAAGGAGATATGAGTTGCAAGATGTGTTGCTGTATTTTTGTAACTGAGCTTTGATAAGAGATTCTTTGATATGAGACAGAAGTTGTTCAGCCTCTGGGAAAGAGGAGGAATTCAAATCCTGTCTTCCTGCATTCCAGCCAAACACATTTGTCACTAGGCTAGAAGTTAAAGCTGGAGAGCTTGGATCTTCATGTTTTCATCAGGGCCTGGTGCAGGTCTGCTCTTTGCTTTATTTATCAAATGCTTTCTTAATTGAAGAATTCTTTCATACAATTAAAAACCCTGTAAATAAATTCACAAGTTGTTTTTTACACTGTTGCCTAACTGGATTTCTATTTGCCCCCTTTTTGTTGTGTCCCTGTCCACTTGTGTGGGACCATCTGGTTTTGTTCAGTGACTTTTCGTGTCCTCTTCTGATGTGTTATGTGCTGCTATCAATCTCTGTCTGGCTGAGAAACACAGCTGGAGGGGCACTGGGTGCTACAGGTGTGAGTTAGGTTGGGAAATATCTGGTTTGTGAATCACAGAAGGGCAGATGAGATGGTGTCAACCTGCTCCACAACATAAAGACTTGGACGGTTCCAACAATGCCCCAAATTGCTAGCTTTATATCCCTAAAGTTAAGCTAACTTTATTATCACCACATATATAGGCACTTTGGGTCTTGAAGTGCCCAAGGGTTAAGTTGCAGTGCTCTGGGAGTGTTTAACCTAAGCTATTTTTTTAAAATAAAAATGACAACTAGAGGCTTTAAACAAGAACAAGCTTCTAATCATGTTGGCAGTGAGAGAGAATCACTACCTTGAAGTGATGATTGTCTTGCTAGGCAGCAAATGAAAAAAGAATGAGTACAGGGACTGAGGTGAAGTAATTGGTGTATCACATTTATCAGTGGAGATGGGATTTTTAAAGCCACTGCCTTGTGCTCTTGCCTGTACCCCCCAAAGGGCATTTTACTTCTGGATCAATGTCTAGATGTGCTGGTAACTGCTGTTTGTCTCTGGGATCAAATGAGGTTCTCAGATGAGTTTACCCCATTTATAACTTGCTGTTAATCATACAGCAACTCTGCAGGAGTGGTCAGTATTTGAGTGGCCATGTAAACAGGATAATTTTTCTCCTCAGCTCTTTATTATGTTGTCTTATGTTGTTGTTGGTGAGACGTTTGTCTTCTGCCTTATGTATGAGAGGACACGTCTGTAGAAATAACTATCTGTCCCCTTATTAAAGACCTTGAGGCACAGATTGCTTACAAAAAGAGGAACTGCAAGTAAGACAAGGTCATCATCTAAGTGGGATCACTTATGATCTCCCAGTCCAGTCAGTATTCAGACAAAGAGTTTACAGGTGATTACAGCTGACTTTGAATTCATAAATTTTGGGCTTAAAAATTATCTTAATTTTTTCTTTCTTTCACCTATATTTGTATTTCCTTATTTTGCCCATATAATTAGTGAAGCCTCGGTGCGTTTTGATCCTTGAGTGTGTTTTGATCCTTGATGAAGTATGTTTATTTATTGTAGAAAGATAATTCTTGTACATTCTGTGGAAATATATTTTACTCCACGTAAGAACAAAAAAGTAGGTGGCTTACTTATCTTCTGATTCTGGCTGAGGTGGTCACACCCCAGGTTAGGAAAACAAAATGCACATTGGCTGTATTAATGTCTTTGTTGGAATAGAAGGGAGGCACGTGGGATATAATCTCTGCCATTTGTTAAAGTGAAATCTTTTGAGATGGTGGTAGTAGAGGGCAGGAGCTCAGGACGGTTCGAGACCAGCAGCTCAGGCAGTTCTCTGTCCACCTCACAGCCTGTTTATCGAGTCTGTACTTCATCAATTTGTCCAGGAAGATGTTATGGCAGACAAGTTAAGGCAAAAGCCTTTGCGAAGTCAAAATAAACAACAGCCACTGCTCTTCCCTCATCCATCAAGCCTGTCATCTCATTGCAAAAGGCTATCAGGTTGGTCAGGCATGATTTACCCTTAAATCCATGCTGACTACTCCAAATCATGCTCTTGTCCTTCATATACTTGGAAATGGCGTCCAGGAGGACTTGCTCCAGGGATCAGGGAAGACTGATGGGCCTGTAGTTCTCTGGAGCCTCTTCCTTGCCCTTATTAAAGGTAGGACCAACGTTTGCTTCCATCCAGTCTACGGGAACCTCCCATCTCCCCATGATTATTGAGAGTGTCCTCGTAGTGACTTTGGCCCCCAACATTCATGGTTGCGTCCCATTAAGTCCCAAGGACTTTTTTGTCCAGTTTGTTTGAATGTTCCCCAGATTGATCATCCTCTACAGTGGGTAAGTCTTGCTCCAGACTTTCCTACTGGCCTCAGGGGATTCCTCAAGACCAAGACTGAAGCGAAGACAGCATCAATTCTCCCAGGCTGGGATTCCATGTTCCTGCCGCTGGGATCCTGTGTTCCCACCTACGTGAGTGTGTCTTTGTTGCTGACAGGAAATAGAGTGAAGCTTAGTTCTGTGCCTTAAAAGAACTGCAGGAAAATGGGTCATGCTCTTTTGATCTTTTTTTTTTTTTTGGTAAATGTGAACTCTTTTATGTTGTGTTGCTGACACTTGTGAGCACAAGTGACAGAAGACCAAAATGTTTGTTAGCCTAGTTATGTCTTACATCCAGAAGAGCAGCTATTAACACAAAAGCAAAACAGGACCCCCCATGGCCTGTCTTTTGCATTCAGTTATTCATCCACACAAACGATATGGGGAAAGTTTTACCAGGTAACTTTGTTTCTGAGGCAACAAATCACAGCAAGCAGATTGATTGTGAGTTAGCGACTAGGAGAGAGGTGGGGAGAAAAACAACACCCTTCAGCTATAATGTTTTCTAAAGTTAACACGTCGCATTGGAGGTGTAAATGATATGAGGTCTGAGGGCTGCCGAATTTCCAAATGCCTTCCTGCAATATCTTGGTCTGGCAATTAATCAATTTTCTGTGCCTTTCAGAGTTTTCCTCTGAACAATGTTCTTCCTCTGAAGCTCATTAGCCATCAAAACCTGTCATGTCTACACATGTTTTTCTTGCACCTCATTAAGAGATTATTGATTGTTGGCTTCTACCTCTTTCAGAATTTGCTTCAGAAAATTAATTTCAACCATGAGTGCAATTTAACTGAATGCTTTTGCCAGTGCTTGATAATGACTTCCTTTGTTTAAAACCATTTAAAATTTTTCATCATGTTTATTTTGTGCCCTGCAAAATACAAATCATCTTCAGCTGAAGCAAAAAAGGGAGAAAATGTACCTTGATAAAAATGTATGATATTGTCTTAAGATAGATTGAAGCCTGAAGCAGTTTCAGAAATGCAAGAAAACTTCATAATTGCTATTGATCCACTTGTAACAAGTGTATCTTGTGGCCACCAGATTTTTCTTGCTATATGAGGTTTGTCAATATAGTCATTCCATTGAGGGAGGAACATAGGCCAAGCAATTAACATTTTTGGGGGGGGGATTGCTTTGGTAATTAGGGCCAATTTTTCACTGGTAGGTTATTAATTATTCAGGTCTCATGGGGTTTTTTTAATAGGAAACATTGTCAAGTTCTTTCTGCACTCATGAACAAACTTCTCCTGAGTCATCAGCCAGTGAAATCAGTCAGACACTCCTTTGCTCAGGAAGAAGAAATGAGAAAAAAGGCTTTGTAGGTGTGCATTTCCTGATGTTACATCTATTCTGGCTAGTGCAAAAGGACAGGCTCATTTTTTAAATTTGTAGGGGCAAGCAAAGTGATGGCACAGATTTTATAGGGAAACAGCTGAAGTAGAGAGAGATGAAGGACCTGATTTGCCCAAGGTTTCTAACTGCTCTTGGAGGCTGATGAGAGTCTCAGAAGGGCCTTCATAATGGGAAGCATCAAGTTGCTGTTGTTCCCATGCTGAAATCAAGCAGAAGTGGGGTATCAAACCTTTCTGTGTACTTTTGACTGCAGTGAGATGATTACAGCAGCTCATCCTGGAAGATGTAGCACCAAGGGTCTTTTTTCCAAGAGACTCTCTCTTGACTGACGAAGCTGTGTTAAGAGGTGTTCCTTGTTTGCCCAGCCCCAGTCCTGTCTGTGTGTTCCTGCCTTCTGCTTTTATTGCACAGGTTTCACAGACTCCTTCAGTCATGTCAAAATGGTCTGTTTTGACAACAGTGGAAAATGGACAGATGAACTAGAATGACTCAAAATCAAACCAGAAGAACTGTGCTGTACAGCTAGACAGCAGTGGTTTCTGGAAGAGAATCATAGGATCATTGAAGCTGGAAGGGACCTTTGGAAATTGTCTTGTTCAAGACCCTTGCACAGAGCTGTTTCAGCTAGAGGAGTTTTCTCAGTGCCATATCCAGTCAGGTTTAAATACCTTAAACAATGGAGACCCCACGACTATGCTGTGCAACCAGTTCTCACATTCAACTCCCCTTGCAATTAATTCTTGGGTTTTGGGGAGTTTCTTGTGTTTCATTTCGTGCCTGTTGCCTCTTTGTGGGCACCACTGAGGTTTAACAGTCAACTCTATTCTTCCCTGACAGGTATTTATACACATTGACAAGATTCTCCTTTCTCCTGAGTCTTTTTTTTTTTTTTGTCTAGGCTAAGCAATCTTGGCTTTCTCAACCTCACCTCAAATGTAGGTAACCGGTAGTGACATTTGAATCTGGCTTCACTGTCAAGAGTAAGCTTGTGAAAAGTCACTCTAAGGATATCTGATAACTGAAGCATTGGCTTCTGGTTTCCCAGAGCATTCTGTTCAAGCCTTGCTGGTAGTTTTTGACCTTGATGCCTCTAGCTAGAAAGACTAAGAATGGACTTGTTGGGCCTTCTGATCTTCAAATCCTACGATGGAGTTTTCCTCTCCATGGTGTTGGTTGAGATACACTCCATGCTTTATATGGTTTCCTCCTCCCAGCCTCCCACAGTTAATGATAACCCTCCACTGCCTTGGCAAGAATGACTGGGTTGACCCATCTGTCTCACGTAACTAATTAGGGATTGGTTGGGTGTGATTCAGACTTTCAGTTTATTTTAAATGAGGCAGGTTAACCTGCAATCTGTGGTCTCCCATAGTATACTGAAAAACAACATTTTAAATTTCAAGTAAACAATACAAATCCAAATTCAACCACCAGTAATAAGAAAACAAAACCTGCAGACGTGTTGGCTCCGGTAATTGTTCTGCGTATCGTAGGAGAGACATTTAAATGGCTTTCCATTAAGGAATATGTTACCTACATAGAGACATTTAAAATGAAAATAAACTTTTAAAAAAATAGCATAGGCAAATGTTTTGTTTCATGGAGCAGACGGGCCAGTTAGCCACCTGATTTTGTATTCTAACCCCTTGCACGATGAACTTCTCCTACTAATTCCTGCATGCAAATCTCTTGTCATGTGGCTGGGTACTAGGGGATCACAGCCCATTGCCTAATCCTGGGGACATTTGGCCGAGGATAACAAATTGTCTGTTGTGGTCCCATAGTGGTCTTTGACTTGACAGAGTGCTCTCCGAGCAGCATCAGCAGCCAGCAGCTGCTCCCTCCTGTTGGTTCTGTTCTGGCTCTCCTGGCTCCTGCTCAGCTCATACCAGTGCACTTAATCAAATTACCACCTGTCACATCTCCAGTTCTGGGCTGCACAAGCCAGCAGGACACAGCCAAGTTCAATCTCAGTCCTGCTGCAGCCGATGGCAAAGCTACCATAAACCTCGGGGAGATGAGATATTCCCTCAGTATTCCATGAGGTGCTATACAGTTATGGAGATCCCTGTCTGTAAGGGGCTGGATAGGCACTACCCTGTACCACATGGAAAGTCAGTTTGGACTCTGTCAGAGGCCCTGAAGGATGACAATGACTGGATTTTTAATGTTACTGAATTGAGTGAAATCCATGGATAAGGACTGTGAGTGAAATCCCCCCTCCTTGTACAAATGCGAGGCTTGAAAAACATTCAGGATGCACATTCCCTCCTGCAGCTGGGGGGATTCTGGTGCCAAAAACACCTGTATGGACCAAGGCCACTGCTAACAATCTTGTGCAGAATAAAACAGACTTTGTGTCTGTGGGCAGGTTGGATGTAAAGTACCCACTGCTATGACCATGAACAGCCATAGACCAATGTGTTCTGCCTTGAGAGCTCTGTTCCCAAGTCCAGGCACTTCTCTAAGCTCTTCAGAAGGTGTTGAGTTTTGTCTTAAAAGCAGCTGAACTAATTCTGCTCTGCTGTTCTCACTGTCAGGCTGTTTCAGACCCTAATTGCTGTGGTGATTAGGAAACCTCCTTTAATTTCCAACCTAAATGTATTCATGGCCAATTTATATTCATTTGTTCTGGTGCCAGTACTGGTCATTAGGTCAAATAGTTCTTTTGTCTTCTGGTGTTTATCCTCAAGATAGATTTGTAGAGAGCAGTCTTCTCCCTTCCACCAGCTCTTTTGCTAGTCTCCTCTTGTAAAAACTGGTTCTTCATCCTGACTGATCTCTCTTCTCCAATTTGAAGTCAGCTGTATTCACACAGACAGAAAACCAGAAATCTTTTCTATCTTTAGTTGTACCTTGAGTAAATGCATTTACTCTATGGATTAATTGGCCAAGCATTACCATTCTCCTCATGTATCCTGTTCTTCATATTTCTATGTGCAGAAGATAGCTGAATAATCTGGTTCCATCATTAGAAAGATATGTGAAGGATACCAGCCGTATGTCCTGCTGTAGTTAAACTGCTGCATTTCATTTGTGTTGGACTATGGATAACGCTGAGACTTTGCTCAAGGCTGTTTTTTCTCATGTGGTGTTCTTGATCTCTCCCTCCTGTCTCCTCTCCTATTTTTTTTGGCAGGGGGAAACCCTTGAGAGGGTAGTCCATGGGGTGGTGTGTAAGATCAAGCCCTGCCTTTCTTCCTGAGTTTTCTTCCTGTCTGCCAGCACAGTTGTGTTCAGCTGGAGGATCATACTGAGTATTTCCAGCTGCTCAGACATCTCTTTGCTTTTCAGAAGTCTGAATTTCCTCTTTGCTGGCACAGATTTAAATGCCTTTCATTAGGCCTTGGTCTTCATCACACAAAATATCAGCAGTACATTTAGTTTTCATGATGAAGAGTGATCCTACTGGGAGAACATCAGTGAACTTCTGAGCTAAAACTGGTAAGCTTTGAGGGTTTTGTTCACTGGTGTTGGCAAGACTCTGGAACAGTTCCCTGCAGGTCTAATTATTTTTACTAGACAAACTCCCATTGCAATGAATGGGAAGTTTGGACTGTACCGTGATTTCAATGGACTTTATGTTGCAAGACTGTCATGTTGGAATAACATAACTTGCCATGAGAAGGGATTGCACTGGGAGAGGAACATGCTTGCTGGTATGCCTCGTATAAGCAGGGCTATGATCTAGCAACAGTTCAAGGTCACATTTCGACTCTGTATATTGTTTTAATTTGCAGCGTCTTGGCAGTGCAAGCAGTCACATTTGTTAGTGTTTGAAAAGAACAAGGGAAATTAAATATGCAAGAGCATTAGAGTACTTTTCAGCTTTTGACATAAAACCACAAAATTAAAGCAATCCAGACATATGCCTGCTTCTCTGCTTGTTTTCATCAACATGCCCCTCAGCTTCAGCTCTGTGACACCTACCACTTTGAAGGGACAGTTCTGCGAGTTTGCAGTGATTAAGAGTAATTTAAAAGTGATACAAGAATGAACTGTGGTGACAGTCTTACGCTTCAAAATTGTTTCTTCTATTTTCTTTTCTTTTCTTCCAAAATCCTCCCTAGCATCAGGGTAGGACTGGCTTTATTCACAGAGACTGACTTACAGGACATCCTTGTGTCTGCTGTGTTCAGGGTTTACATGGTATAGACTAGGAGAGAACTTATTCTTGGTTCTGACAGTGGTTTTTCTTGATTAGCCTTCAGTTCCTCCACACTTTCTTTTTTTCCTGTGCTTTTAGATGTGGTAGGGGTGTGTGGGAGTGGGTTGTTCCCAAAATATTGCCCACCATTTGGTAGCCCACGCAACAGTTGGTATGTTTGTGTCACAAGTACTGCTGCTTCCTTATGTATTCCTGGACCTCCTCTTTGGAAAGGTCTTTTTTCTCATCCTGCCAAAATGTAGGATGAGTTGGGGTTGTTTGTGTTTTCTGAGAGCTGATACAGAAGGGAATTTCAATTTCTGTGCTGCTTACTTTTTGTTGAAACCTCCTAAATTTCTGAGTTCACAAAGAAGTTCTTTGTGAATTTGTTCAACTCAAAATGTTGTTCGCCTCAAAAACTTAGCGAAGAAGATGTTTAATCCGCTCTCCAATGTATTTTTCTTGGAGCCAGCACAAGAAAACCTTTTCATATCCCTGATCCATTCTTGGAGCTGGTACACTCCCTCCTTGTAAATTAGTCCTGAAGTATGTTGCAGCAGCCCAGTGTTCTCCTGTTGCATGTGCTACACCTGAGCTGTGGGTCAGGGAGGACATTTGATCTTCAGAGCTCAAATCTGCTCTGTCTCATCTGCTGTTAACGGAGGCTGGAGTGTCTTGGAGTTGAGCCTTGAGAAAGAAGCATAAGTGAAACACTGCAAGTCAGAGCTGACCACAACATCTTTTTCTGCTTTAAACTCCCAATTTAGAGAAATAGGCAGAATAGCACTCCCTTTCTTTCTGCCTGAGTCTGTCCTATCTGCTTGGATTGCAGGATCTTTGGGACTCCTCTTATTCTTGGACACAGACCGGCGTCATGGGAACACAAAAATTGCCAGATGGCCCAGACACGATGACAATAAAATATTGAATGGTGATAGTAGGGAGATTGTTTGTTAAAGTCAGAGCCCTTAGACTACAATTTGATCCAGGCAGTAGAGAGGAAACTGGCCATTATCATTCAGATACGACGTTGGTAGTCCCAGCACTACATGCCCCAATTCTGATGATTGGTGAAAGATTTATGAACAGAATAACAAAACACAAGACCTCGGAGGTTGTATCAGGGGAGTACTTTGGAGAAATAAAAAGTTACTCTATGCTTTTGTTTCTGTGGGCACCCTCCAGTTATTGTTATGAAGCTGAGATTATTGGCTCAATAATTAATTCATTGATTTACAAATAAAGGGTGAAACGCATCATGGTGCATTTTTTAATGTGAGAAAATGCTATGTTATATCTTTCAGATTACTTATGAGCTAAGTGTACAAAGTTGAGGTAGTTTCACTTTGGTCTGTCAGTCAATTACTTCAATGAGCAGAGGTTGTGGAGAGGAGAAAGAGAACTAAAAGAAAACTTCCTACTGACTGATCCTCTCCTTAGGAGTTGCACTTACAAAAGCCAGAGGAGAATAGTCTGCTCACAGAGAGAGCATCTAACAGCACTGTTGACAACCAAGATCGTGAGAAAATAGCAAAGGGTTGTTTTAATCAATACAGAAAGAGAGGTAATTGATTTTAGGGATAGCAAGGGGTTACTCAGCCAATAATTAACCACCTTATCAAAGTTTTCTGATAAAACCATGGATTATGTTGAACTCAGAGTCCTGGCTCTTTGAGGAGAGCTCAGATCTGGATTTTCCCCTTCCCCAGTACTCTTTGCTGCTGACATGCTGCCACAGTCAGTGCCCTTTGTTCTTTTTCACAGGCAAAGAGATTCGCTTCTGCTACAGCAGCGGCACAGAGGATCTGGGAAGAGCTGCCATGTCAGTGTGTGGTGGGAGACAGACTCAGAGCTGCCCAGGAAATGCTTATGCTGAGTCTCTTTTGCCCTGAGTTTCTCTACATTAAAAGGGAGCAGGGGAATTGCAAGCTGCTCCACTCTCCAGTCCTTCAGCAATATTTAAAGGACCCTTGTTGTTAATGGTACCCCTTCTCAAGGCACAAATGTTCAGTGGTGCAATTGTGGCTGAGGCAGTTGGTGAAATGAAGCAGCTGGAAATCCTGCTGCCAGAGTTTGAGGGTTCTGGAGTGCTGCCTTTACTCCTGTGATTAACCTTCTCTGCAAACACTTGATGGTTCAGCTCAGAGCACAAAATAATTTGTGGGATGTCCTTTCTTTATCATTTCTGCCACTGCCATTTCTGACTCATTACTGTGTCTAAACAAAGGACTGTATTTAGAAATAATGTTTTGTTTCTTAAGGTACTGAGTCCATTCCATTCCACTGATGCTCTGGATGAGATTAATCTGTGCTCTACTCGGATCACAGTTTGTTTCTGCTACAGTACTGTGCAGAGCCTCAGAAGAGACCAAGACCCTTTCAGACTTTGATAAACCCGGATAATGAGAAAGTTCCTTCCCCGTTTATGGCTGGCTGAGCATGTTTGATCAGCCTTTTTTCAGCAAAAAGTATTTCTGCCAAACCCAATCTGTATGGGGAAAAACCTACTGAAGAGACAGAGAGATGCTCTGCATTAGTGAGGAAGAAAATGTATTTAATCTTGTTTTACAACAAGTGGGCTCAAATATGACAGGACTAAATGAAACACTCAGTATCTCTTAGTAAGTGCGTGACAGAGCTAGAATCTCAATTTTGCTGCTCCAAGCCCTAATTCCGGAGTTTTAAACACAGGATCATCTTGTTGCTTCTTCATGCCTTTAAACATAGCTTGATCCTACTATTTCCATGGACTGCGTAATGAGCGAGCAGCCAAAAATGTATTAATTGTGTGCCTGTCTTTCCCGTTGCTGATGAATACCACTCAAGCCTTGTGTCTTGGTTTCTTTAATTATAAGATAATGATGCCACCTCAGTTTTGCATAATTCCAGAAGTATTGCATGTTGTTACTTTTCTTGCTGAACACTCGAGACCAAGACCTGTGGTTCTTACTTGACACTGTTAAAATTAAAGGATTATTTGCAAGTTAATGCATTACAGTTCTGGGGACAAGCCAGTGCCATCTGTGAAGGTCTGTAAGAGCTGTGGTTAGGTCCTGCCCTAGCACATTTACATGCTTCTTCTCTCGCCTTCAGAGAAGTTCTTTTTCATAATGTTTGGCATGTCCTGAAATATCTACGTGAATTGGAAGGTAAGAACAGTGGATGTGATGCCAATCTTTTGTTGTGTGCCTTGCAATACTCTCTTTGAGGGTTGCACAAGCAATCGTGGGCATCAACATGCAGATACAGGGAAGATGTGTTTGGAATTCTAATGCTGTTGTTTGTGCTCAGGCAAGTCAAACTGTTCTCAGGGTATTTCAGTATAAAGCATAAAAGTTTCTAATTAAACTTATAAATCAAAAACACATGCACTGAAAATATTTCCTGCTGCTGGATACCAAAGAGTATTTATGTGATGTGCCAAAGAGCAAAAGGTGCTGTAAGATGCAAGTAGTTCCTGCAGATTGCATATTGAAATACTGAAGGCATACAAGGCAGTTGGTAAAAATAATCTTGTCCATATTGATAAGCCTGGTCACAGACACGTATTTATTTTTACTTTAGAGTGCATGGGTGTGTGTGTCTTAGCCTAATGTAAGGAAGAGAACTCTTTATGTCTGGTATCTCTCCTCAATTATTAGGTGCCCCTCTATTGGGAAAAAAATTGCCATTGAGCTGAAATTCAAAGTCACCATTCTCAGTCAAAAACCAGAGGAGGAGTAGTCAGACTAACTTGTCTCAATGTGTATGTAATCCCCAGTTGCCTTCCTTGATTCAGATCAAAATATAGGCTGTCAGGTTTTATTATGCTGTATTAAAACATTTTATTGGAGATTGGAGTAGAATCAGTACTATGTGGATGGGACATAAACTTTTTATTTTCTGTTGCTGCTCTGAACTTGAAAAAGACACAGCACTGTAAACAGATCTGTCTGAATATTCCTGTGTGTTTCCTTATAGGACCAGTCCATGTCCCAGGAGCTAGTGTACAATGGACCCAGAAGGATCAGACTGATATTAAGCATTTGGTGTTGTTGTTGCTTTTCTTTTTTTTGTTTTTTGGGGTTTTTGGGGGTTTTTTTAATATGTGTGTGTGTGTAGGGGGGGCTTGTTGCTCCTATTGTCTGTGGCTTTTTTGGTGGGGTTTTTTGTGTTTTGTTTTTGTTTTTTTTTTTTCTAAATCATTTGACCTGCTGGTTGGTGGATCCTGTTGCTAGGAGTAAACCTGAGCCTCGATAATTAGTGCCAGAGAGCTTCATTTGGCCTCCAGCTCTGTGAGGAAGGGTTAAAGTGCTGTGATGCTGCTCAAAATCCATTAACCAAACAGAGTCTTAAGGAGCCTTTGGACTTCCTGACCTTATCCAATCTCTAACAAACAAATTCTCTAAGCTAATCAATGAAACAGAATAACTCTGTGGTCTTTACATCCACCTACTCTTTAGTGGTTCTAATGCAAAGCCCTAACAGGAGTGATTTCCTCATATTATTAACAAAAAGGCTGATAACCCTGTGAGCTGTGTTTTGCCCACCTTGCCAGGAACCCCTTCTCCCGGACATTATCCTTGAAACTCCGGGGATATGCAGCTCTGCTAGCAGCACTGCAAGACCTGGCAAACACATCCAGCCTTTTGGAGCCTAAAAGTGCTTGGCTGGCCCGGCACTAGGTAAGGTTTTCACAAGCACAGCTGCAACAACACAAAAACTCTCTGTGAACAGCACATGCCATCTTCCTGTGAATGCATAAGCAAAAGGCACATGAATTATGTGTAAATACTGAGAGCTTGAAGCCCAAGAGGAGGGGTGAGTAAGTCGTATCTCTGCCATAGATGCAGACATAATGAAAAATCTCAGGTTTCTTGGGGACACACAGAAGATCCCAATGGTCTTGGCATTACGAGGAGGCCCATCAAACGGCATTAGCAGACTAATTAAATGTGCAGCTTAAACTTAATTTTCCTGGTAGCATTAAGATGGATTAAACATTATTCATTTGGTGATGTCCTTGCTTCTCAGTATTTTTCACTCCTCTTCCCACCTTGTCATTTTGTTTCAATCAGTAATATTACTGGGTTTACTTTAGGAAATGCGCCCGAGCAGGATTTGAAAATAGGATTTTCTGAGCAAATCTTCATAACTTACAGCACCTGGGTTCCTATTTTGCATAAGAAAAATACTCCTTCTTTTAATGAAATAGGTTAATTATGCAAAGCATGAACACAGTGGCTAAGTGGAGAAAATTTGCTAATCTGTAAATGAGGAGGAGGATCTGTTCTATAAATTGCACTTTCTGTATTTCTCTGTTTCTTTTTCTGCCATGTAAACTCAGTGAGACTGTGTATCGGCACCAGTATGAAACTGTAGGGTGCCAAGTATTTAGATTAGTTATAAGGAAGAAATTCTTCACTAGGTGGGTGGTGAGATATTGACGTAGGTTTCCCAGAGAGGCTGTGGATGTCCCATCCCTGGGAGCATTCAAGACAAGACTGAATGGGGCTTGGAGCAACCTGGTCTAGTGGAATGTGTCCCTGTTCATGAGAGGGGAGGGGTGGAACAAGATGATCTTTAATGTCCTTTCAACTAAAACTATTCAGTGATTCCATCATAACTATGCTGATTTGTGCTTCTGCTTTGTTTTCTGACACATCTTGCTCTACAGGGAAATCCAGGTCCTGCAAATCAATGCCCAGCTGCTGACTGCAGATGTGGTGAGAGTTTGACAGACATGTCTGTTAATTGATTATATGGGATCTCTTCTTTTGGACTCGAATTCTAACATTCTGTCCCAAGGATTTGGCGGTGTCTTCAGTCTATCAGGAGGTGTAGCTCTAGACATCATATCAAAACTTGTATGTTCAGTGACAGAAAGAGTTCAGACTTTGACTTGTGGGCATCTACACGCTGACATGATCTTTAATCACGTTATTAGGCACTGCCTTTCCACCTGAGTCTCTAGGTACATTAGCAACTATAAAATCTCTGAAAGAGAGCAAGTTATAGAGTGACCTGAAAAGGATGGTTATGGTTATTTCCATTTTGTGAAATGAATGCTCTGACACAGGGCAGGGTACTGGGGCACCTCTGAGCTAAAGTGATAGGCTACCTTTAATTCCTTTCCATGTCCTCAAAACCTGCTATTAGTCTTTACTGCACCAGGAATCCCCAAATGTGTAATTCTCTGACCTATTGAATATAGCCAGCAAAATCTTCTGGAATGGGATGAGTCCCAGGATACACGAGAGGACTTTTTTCATTGATTTTTTTTTTTTTTTTTGCATGTCTATTGTTGACATATTTTTCTGAGTGGACACTTGTATATTTTTTTTTCCATATCCAGCTGAGCCTGTTGTATCTGAAAGGTTGCTCTCCCGCTTCTGCAACTTCTTCATTGCTGTAATCCCACAAACAGAGGGAGTTGGTCAAGAGAAGCGTCAGACAAATTCTGTGATTGCTGCTTTTGCCTTATTTGCATTGACTTATTATTTCTTAGTGGAAACTCTCAGAAGTGCTTTGTGCTTCATAGTTGTAGAAGAAGGGACAGATCCAGCTTGAAGAAACACATAGACCGCTAGGTCTATGCAGGAAAAAAGGAGAAAACAGAAGTATTTTTCTGTCCAAATCAAAAAAATTCATGAAGATCATCGGAACAAGAAGGTGTTTTTAACATGCTTTAGCATGGAATAGGTGCAGGCTCACAGCTGGGGCCTGCACCAAGGAGGATGGAGTGAATTAGAAGGGGTTGTAAGGTCTTCTCCATCGGTTTGGTTACAGCAGCCTCTCTCCAGTCACCTATCCAGGGCACTCGTTCAATGCTTTGTAACTTGAGGGACCATCAACAGGGAGCAGATGAATGCTTGCAAAGGGGTGGTGATTGATGCAGGTGTGTGGCTGGACTTGCACGAGTCATGTGAAGCTCTTGGACTGTTTCTGCCTTTGAAACCTTGCTCCTGTAATGACAGTGTGAAAAATGAAAACTTTCCCAGTACCCGTGCCTTTCAATGCTCACAAATGCTATTCACAAGCCTGAGAGTAGTAAGGTAATATGTCTAATTTCAGAGAGATGGACAACTTAATTGGTATATAAATTTAGAGCTAATAATGCATATTTTTTTTCGTAATATATTCTGTATACTCTGTGTGTTAGCTGGATAATTTGTTTCTGCCTTCTACCTTAGGAAGCAGGGGGATGGTGCTATTTATCTTATTTCTTGTGGGAGACTTTTGTAAAATGTTTGCTGAGCTGCTGACTGAGTGCATAACAAAACAGTCGTTGCAATTTTTACTAATCTGAAGCCATTTTCTCTAAGAAGCACAGAATGCAGAACGTCACTTGAACAGACAAAGTACATTTAGTTTGGGATTGCTGTATGAATTTTCCAAAGAGAAGAGCTAATCAAAGAGTGATGTTTATGGAATAATAATGTGATTGGAACTGTCTGATTTATTTACTGATATAAGTAATGTTGAAAATGGGATTTTGAGGAGCAAATTGTCTGTGGGTGAAATTCTGCTTCCACATTTCTGAAGTATAACTTGTGTACCAGGTATTGTAAGGACTCTGAAGGGGCTTAACAGCTGAAAAAAACCTGTATGGCCCATTAGATGAAGAAAATTGTCATCCTAACAGGAGGGCACAAAGACGATGTGGGGGCTGATATGAAGTTGTGGTTTGAATCCCTCTCCTTCCCACCAAAACAAAGGCACCACTATGAAACTCATCGTTCCCTCCCCAAGTGTCACACGTTTCTTTGGTTGTGCCTCCTCATGCATGCACATGTACTTGCATATGTTTGTATGTAAATAAAACCAAATTGCTTATCACTAGGAGATTCTCTGCTGTGCCTGCTGAGAGAACAGTTTATCTGTGTGACAAGTACAAGTCATGTCATTTGAAGTGCTGCTGGAACATGCTCATTTTCCTTCAACAAGGAACAAGGTACAAAAGATGTAAAAATTAGAAGGAAATGTCAGCTTCATGTTTTGCCACATGGACGACTTTCAATTTTTTTTTTAAGTTAGGAAGTAATCAAACCTTGCCTCCCCAGCATCCCCTGTTCAGCACATGGCTATGAACTTCTGATGGAGGACAGGTTTGTGTCTGACAGAGCTCTGCTTTCCTGCGGTGTGCTTTCTATCTTGTTGAACAAACAAAAGGTTTTGTTACATTACCATCACCATTACCATTATCATTGCTATTGCTTTTTACTTCATTTAATGGATTCCCAGTGTCCTCCTCTCTGCAACACAGCCTGTCTGTGTCAGCACTGTTAACTATTAAGTTGTTTATTATTTATTATGTGTTAAATGCTGACAATATGACGTGCAAAGGATGTAGGCTGAAAGAGAGGCATTTATGCAGATGTGATTTATGCTTTCTGCAAGCTGTCTTTGTAAGAATTCTGAGCTTTCATATTTGCAAATCTCAGGTTGGTGGGTTTTACAGGCTATTCAGCTAATTCAGTCCCATCTTTCAAACATCTGTCGCCTCTGAAAAGTTCTCAGTGTAAAGAGGAAACTGTTATTTATAAGAAGAAGCTGTCAAAGATCAGCTATGTTCAACAATCTAAAGCATCGCTTACGTACATCAGCACTAAACTATGCTCATTTGGATAGCATGAATGACTAATTTTAGCTTAAAATTGGAAGCAATTACGGGTTCAGGAAGAAAAGTAGGGCTGTATGTCATTAGTAATTGATTTCTTTTGTGGAAGAGCTTGAAACGAACATTTAAAAAGAAAAAAACATTGTTAAGTGATGTAACCTGTGGCGTGCAATACACAGATGTTTCACAGACTTGTGTGTGTGTGTCTCAGGTGGATGGATATTTCTGTTGTCATTCCCCCTTCTCCCTACAGCTCCCTAAAAAATTCTGCTTTCCCACCCTGTGTCTTTCAGCTTCTGTGAAACCCTCAAGCTGATGATAGCTCACACTGGGAATGTTGTGCAACTGGTGTACAAAGAAGAGAGTGGTGCAGGAAGCTGTGAGTCACTTGGTAAGATGTTGTGGGCACTTTTCAATATCTCAAGGTCTTATAAGTAAATTACTGTCCCACCTGTGCATCTTACAGTGAATTACAGCAGGAGAGTCCAACAGAACAATGATCTGAATGCTGATGAGGGAAACTGAGAAGCTTGAGTATGTCTGTAGGACAAGAACTGATTGGTAGCACACTCCTTCTGCTTCTTCCCTTCCCTGCTTCTCAGAACAGCATGTGGTCTTTCAAGGGAGTGGTCCTTGGAAATCTAGGAAACAGCTACTGGGTCAGGAATCCTGACCTCTCTCAAATGAGTCAGGTTGAAGAAATTGCCCTGCACTAATTTCTCACTGAAGCTTGCCTTCTATGGCAAGGAGTCACCAGAGTGATCAGACCAGCTGCTGGGACTGAGCTGTCATTCTTTCTGCTGCCAGTGCTATAGTCTCCTTCTTAGACAACTTAAGGGCTAGGAAAAGGAATTAAGAGTATTGCCCACAGGACTGATGTTATGCAGGATCCCTTTATTGGTTACTAGCTCTAGGAATGCTTTGGGCTAGTAAAATAAAGCGTATTTGCCTGAGTGGAGCCAGCAAGTGGGGAGAGGAATGATGAAGTGATTATTGCGTCTGGAAACAAGAATTTCAAGGACTCTGCTGGATGTCTTCTCTGGGAGAAGTTACATTTACATGGTCTTTTGCAAACAGATGTGATCTGTGAGTCCGGGTTGATGAGTTCAAGCTCAATGTTGTGCTAATATGATGATGTGGCTTTTGGATTAGTCTAGATCATGTCCAGTTATTTTGGTGTGTGGATGAGGTGAGTGAGTATCTGTCTGCACAAAATCACATCGGCCTGCTGGGTGGGATCCAGTTCCTCAAGCATTATACAGTTTGAGGCCTTTTGAGGTGTGTGAGGGTGTCCAAGACAGCCAGTAAGGGCCTGGCAGCAACAACACAGGACGTACATCTGACCCATGCTGCAGCAGCCAAACAGAATTCCTGGGGGCATCTCAGAAAGGCTGAACACCCATTAGAACCATGTACCTGCTTGGCTGTCCAGAGCGTTGAGGAGCAGACCTGCAACAAATGCCCAACTTCCCATATGTCTGCCTGGGAGAGATGGCCTGCCCTCCAAGGCTGAAATAGGATTTGCTGTCCCTTTTTCTAAGGGAAGTCCATCTAGAAAATGACAGGCCTGTATGTGGCCAGGAAACTTAAAATCAGAGGTGTTCTGTGGAGTTCTAGTTTAAAAGACAAATACATGTAGGGAAGTTGGCTAAAAAAAGAAGGATTTCTAGTTTTCTGAATACTTTGTTATTTGATTTGGCTTCAAAGCTGGCAGGATTGCTAATTTCATGAGCAGCCGAGGGATGAAAAGGCCCTTGCTTCAAGTCTTGGAGGATATCTGCCAAGTTCATCTGCCTTGGGACTAGCACACCTTGCTAGCCAAGACAGCAGAACTGTGAGGAGTCCAGGGTTCACTCAAGAGTCTTTTGTGGATTAGATCAACATTTGTCAAGACATTTTTTTAACCAAATTTTTTTACTCAGCAAGCCATTTGTGATGACCTTGTTTCAGCCAAAAATTTCCAAGAATCTCTGCTTGCGGAGTCTGAACCACACACAGGAGACATTTTCCGTGACTGTTTCTTTCCTTAGGACTCTTTATGGCAAGAAAAATTACACAAAGATTCCATTTATCTCATTTTTGAAATTCATAGGTAAGATTTATGAATGTCTCTGACAGGTTGTAGGCTGGTCTCCAATCACTATCCCTCACTTACCTAAAGACAGAAAAGATTTGTGCAAAATTCTTACGGAAGAACAAAATACATGTTTGTATTCAGGCACTCAATAACTTTCTCTGACTACTTTAAAACTTATGCTAAAGACTTAGTTATATCAAAATTAGCTAGTTTGGTGTCTCAACTTTCTGGCTACCTCATGGCGTCTGCTGTATTTCTGTAGTGTACAGCTTCTGATCATACCTAATCAGGCCAAAATTTAGATCTAGTTTTAAAAAATAATACCTCTATATGTTAAAAAATACTGCAAAATACTTAAAGTAAAAAAATCTAAAAGATAACCTCATTTACTATTGTTTCTTCCCCCCACCAGGGACCCCACACCTAAACTGTAGACAATTTTTGTTTTCAGCATTGCTGGATTAAAGAAAAAAAACCTCCAATCCCTTCTATTTTGGTTTCCCAAGGGAATGAGACTTCTGATCTTATTCTGCCTGCCTGTCAATCATTCTCTTAATAACTTTTGAGTCCATGGGCTGGTCTCAGCCACCTTTGACACAGGGTAGCCACCTCTCAGATATTACATTCCTGCACATTTTGTGCAAATCAAGACCTGTGTCAAGGAGAAAGACATTATAAGAAATGTATCCCTCCCATGGGTTAGCAGCCACCCAACCAGTCAGCAAACTGGTGTGGGCCTAGTTCCAGGCTGGCTGCCACAGCTGGCTGATACATGGGGGACCTGGAAATGTGAATCCAGGGTGGATGTGGCAATGTCTGAAATTGTGGGAAGGGGAGAGGGTTAGAATCATCTGGGTTAGAAAAAACAGAGCCATAGAATGGTTTGTGTTGGAAGGGACCTAAAAACTCATCTCGTTCCAGCTCCCTGCCATGGGCAGGGACACCTCCCTCTAGTCCAGGTTGTTCAATATCCCAGGGGAGACTGGGATGAAGGGACACCAAGGAAGGTGACTTTATTGCAGGAGCGTGCCTGAAATGGAGATGTTAAAACCAAATCAATAAGGATATATTGCTCAATATTAATAAGGAACCAGTCTCAGAGCAGCATACAGAGGGGAAGGTGAGATGCATTTACAATTCTGTTTGTGTGTTTTCTATCCCAGCTAGCTTGGTGGGTGACAATGAATCGTCAGACAACTGATTATTGAGTGTTTGATGATGATCTGTTTAATCTTAGTCCAGAGTGAATATATTTAATGTCTTGATTTTTCTATTGAATATGTTGTGGCATTGGTTGCATACAATGCTTTCTAACATCTTATTAACTAAACAAAATCACGGAGTGCTTTTAACAATGAGTGGTTTGTTTGGCTGCATTAATATCAATTCAAATTCTTTTTACTGTCGCTGCATATATATGAGCCATCTCTTTCAGAAAAAGAGATTGATTCTCTTTGTGAAAAAAATTTAACAGAAACTCCCATTACCCAACATACTCTTCTACCTGAGAACATTTCTAATTTTCAGCAGCTTTTGCAGTAAATAAATGCAGCTCTTGAAATATTTTGTGGTGTGTTATGGACCTGACTTGCCAGGTTTTCAAACTCTCTGCAGCAATTCAAAGAAATGATTTGATATTTTGCTTATGTTCTTAGTGTTTCGGGAGAGGAATATTCGCAAGGATTCACTGAAAGAGAGCACCAAGCTGGGTGTCATTTTGGTTTCGAAAATGCTATCATTATGCTCTGTTTATTTATCGGTTTTGTGGTGTGGTGTGTTTTCATCAGGAGGACTCTGTGGGCAGAATAAAATTGAGAGTATGAGACAGATCAACCAGCAACTGCTGTTTGACACGCTCTGTCCACTGGCCTAGTTTATTAAACCTGGAATGAAACAACTAAAGCACTAGGGATGAATATGTCTCAGTTTTCCATAAAATGAACTCCTGGGTTTTGCTGGTAGTGGCTGTTGGTTTTCATATGAAATTAGTAGTGTCTCATTAAATGAAAGGCAATTATATGTATTAGCAATAATGATAGAATCATACAAAAAAAAAAAAGTCAACCAAAAAAATATCCCCTATGGATGTAATTTTAGAAATGCATTATGCAAGGGTTAATTTGTGAACCGGGGTTTTTTTTCTTCCCCACGTTTTGAAAGCTTTGCTGTAATTTTGTATGAAATTTGAGATCAGTGAGTCTATAATATCTAATGAATAATTTACTACGCCAACAGTCTTTCTGTGGAAGAATACTAAATTAATTAAGGCCTGGAGGAATTTCCATGTGTTTAAGCCACATTATGTCTTCAAGGTTTTACTGCTTCAAAGTCACTGAGATGAACTCCTGGCTTTTCAGGTGTTAACAGTCCCAGGAAAACAAGATTGATGCCCTTGCTTTAGCCTAGAACAACTAAAGGGCTTGAGCGTGTGTTTTGTGTGAATCTATTAAAAGGATAGCTCCTTGCACTCACTTTGTTCCCTAATTTTTTTGGATGTTGCATTCATAGGAACTGCCCTACCATCTCCCACGCCCAAAGGTATTGGGTTGGATGGCACATTCTGAGCCAGCTCATTAGGGTGGCTCATTTCTCTGGGTTAAAGGAGGTGGGGACCATCTCCCAGCAAGATAAATAAGCTGAAGTTGAGCTTACCCCTTCTCTGAAAAGCACAAAACTTACTTCTAACCACACTAGCCTGCGCAGAAAGGGATTTTTTTTTGGACCTGTTGGTCAACCTTGAGAGAATCAGTCAGGAACTTTTTATTTTTTAAGTCTCAAGCCATGAGCATCTCTCACAGCTGATGGTACAGCAAAGGCTGGATATGGTGAGAATGCCGACCTGCCACACACACACTGTTTATTTAAACAGGACAAAATAGCTGCTTTCCAGCTGCTCTTGATGCCCTTGAGTTGAAATGCAAATACAGAAAAAACATGTGCCACTATAACCAGATGACAGCCGTTCCCCTTCCCTGGAAACCAGTCAAGCACAGAAGAGAGGAAATCAATCCCTCTCTCCCAGGCTAACCACACTCATCATTCTCTCCTTGCTTCCAGCTGCTGACCAACTACCCTAGGCAGAATAATTTGACTCTCTGTGAGAAACCCTTCAGAGGTCTCTCATTTAGGCTTTCATCTGGTACACAATTTATTGAACCAGTCTAGTACTTACATATGTCCTGTCTGGGCTCACAGGTACTATGTTCTTCTTACACCATTTTTGTGCTATCCCCTCTTCAAGGCTAATGAACTGGAGTGCAGAGGGTACCTTGACAAAGGTTCGTTAGGCCATTTGTGACACATAGTGGCACAGAATTTGTACAATCATATCAATATATTCCCCATTACACACCCAAGCCCTGCCCCTCCTGTTACACACACTGCTTTGTGTCTATCGTGGGGCAAACTAAGCAGTTTTCTGGCTGGGAAAACCTAGGTGAGGAGTCCTGGGCTCCTCCACCTATGCATGGTATAGAACAGTCCATGTGAAACGTGATTCCATGCCCAGTTTCTCTGCACTCTATCTCAGCTTGTCGGGGAAGGGAGGTGGGCACTTGAGTTTACCTTGCCTGTTTTACAGCACACCAGTGGTTCAGGTGCAGTCCTCTGGGGTTTCCTCCTAAAGCTTCAAGTAGAACAGGACCATAGAGAGGCAGTGGATGGAAAGGGGATGCTGCGAGGTCTCTATGCTGGCCACCACAGGGATCCAGCATCTGTAGCTGTACGGTGTACATGGGATGAAGAGTTGGGTATGGCAGCACTGACGGCATTGTGTGGTCGAGACTTACACAGAGGTCTCATGTCCTGGGTTATTCTTGCCAAGGGGCTGTAACACACAATGTGTCTGTCCCAAGAGTTGTAGCGTGATGGCACTTGAAGTGATGGGCAAACAATCCTAACAAGGACAGCAGAAGCTCAGCTGTGCTCTCTCAGGTAAGCTTAGACCTGAGCTCCTTTCAAGACCAGGTGTGTTTAATATCCTTCTTGCAAACACATTTTTCTGCAGGATTGGTTTCTCTGAGAGGGCTCAGCTCCTGCTCAAGAGGTCTGGCTGAGTTAGACACCATTGATGTGAATGGGCTATGGACTTATATCTTAAACTTGGCTCCTTCCAAGCAATAGATGGACTGCTTGGACCTGGAGTGCTGCTGCTGCAGAGCCCATGGGCTGTAAAGAATGTTGGGCCTAAACCCTCTCCTAGCTTTGCAGTGGGGTTTGGGGAGTCTGGTCCCTCCTGAGCACAGAGCTCTGTCCCTTTCTTAAAGCCACGTGCCAAACACTTTGCTGAATCAGGACCTCTCTGGCACCATGACCAATTTGTACATACAGTAAATCAGAAAGGAACTGGGGCAAAGACTTGGGATACAGAAAGCTGCAGTATCCGATTAAACGTGGTCAAATTACCGACTGTGTATGTTCAGGCTACTTGAACAAATTAAAAGTGGGGGCTGGAGGAAGGATAGTCAATGAGGCCTGTATGATTGTAGAAGGTGGGGGAAGTCAGGCTAGGGGTGCTCAGCAATACCCAAATTGTCCTGTTTGCCAATATCCAGGGATAATTTACACATCAAAAGGAGAGGGCGGAAATGGACATGAAAAGTGACAGCGATTGCCAAGTTAAATAAAAGCCCCTCAGTGAACATGAAGAGCAATAAGAGCCATTTGGAAAGTTGGCTGGAGAAGAAGAGGTTATGTGAGAGCTTATACCCGACTGCCTTCTTGGCCCCTTGGGAACCAATACAGACATGGAATTCACTTGACCCGCAGGGCTGAGCAAAATATGGCCACACATCAGTAAAGCCTGATGCTTAAGTCATAGGAAACAAAAGCAGGACTGTGCCAGATGCCAGACGAGTGGGATCAGGTAGCATGAACCACAGCCTGACTTCAAAACGCCTGAGTAAATCTGGG
Source organism: Falcunculus frontatus (assembly GCA_013398115.1). Taxonomy (NCBI): domain Eukaryota; kingdom Metazoa; phylum Chordata; class Aves; order Passeriformes; genus Falcunculus; species Falcunculus frontatus. The sequence goes on from VZRV01002986.1 coordinate 2,273,219, forward strand.
CTGCTAAATTTCCACTGGACTGAATCTGAAGAAAATAAAGGAGAAGAAGAATGCTGTTTTTTTCTTCTCTAGCCGGATACTAGCAGAAGAATACAGGTTGAATTTGAATAAGCAAGAAGCAATATTTCTAAGACAGGGTGTTTTTTGAAATATGAGGTATTGTAGGTTTAGCATTAAAGCAATTTCTCTTCTTGTCATGAATCACTGAAGGACAGACACTGTGTTTAGGTGGGATATGAACACCCAAATGCTTCCTTGCCTCTCTGCCCTTGATTATATTTTTTTTAATCTTCTTTGCTTTGAGCAAATTCAGGAATAGTCTTGATTTTGCCTATCACATCCCTGTCTCACTTTCTACTGCCGAAGAGCTGCTTAAGATACCTTGTCAAACAGTGTCATCCTGGCTCGACTTTGCTAAGAGATGGTGCGAATGATCCGGGGTTTCCAGAGCAAGCACAAGAAGAGCAAAACTAATTGTTGCCCCAAGCAAGAATCTTCCGATGAAAAGCCGATCTATTTTACACAAGTCCAAACCTGAAATAACTCCACAGACGTCAGTGCAATCACTCTAGATGTGCAAGAGAGGCGAATCTGCCCTCAAGTCCTCTGTCTTCTTTCCCGGGGGAGGGCAGCCTGGCTCAGGAGTCAGGGAGGGGGGAGGGTGTCTGCAAGGATTGTTGCCTTTTTATACAATCTGCATCAGTTTTGTGATCAAAGGCTGGAAGTGACCAGAATAGGCAGAGTGCTGGGCTTTCCCATTCACATGGCTCAGGCAGGCTTAACCCTGCCCGCTTAACGCCGGGCTTTGATGCGAGGAGTCATGTGCGACTCCACTGCTGGGACTCTTTGTGCCAGGCAGTGCCGTGCCTTTGGGGGGGAGAAGCAGAGTGGGCTTAAAACCTTGGCTGTTTTGGGTCTATTAAGGCTCGAATCAGTCCAGAGTGCAGGGGTCTATGCCCGTACACCCCTGAGCTGTGGTGGGATGAAGCCTCCAGCTGCTGAGGCTCTCTGCTCTCTAGGGAAGAGCCAAATACCTCTCAGGGTGGCTCTATCTTCGGCTGCCGTACGGCGGGGATTGGATTACAAGCAGCTTCATGCTGACAAGGCTTTGGAGGAATAATAATATCTTGAATATTATGGAATTTGAGGAATAATAATATTGGGGGGGATAATAACATCCTCTAGGGAATGAGGTTGTCTTTCTCTCTTACAGCCCTGGCACAGAGAGGCTATAGATTCTTACATGTAGTGAGAATTAGCCATTTCTTCAAGACATATGTGCCAGTTCCAGTTAAAATGTTCCCAGCATGTGTTCTGGCACTGCAGATGGGATGGGAATCTCCCTGCAAAATAAAACAACTGGGGCTTCCAGAGCTGCTTGAAATCACTCTGCTTCCTCTGCCTGCAAGGCAATAGTGCTCCCCTTGGCACCTGCTCTTCCTTTCTTCTTCCAATGACTTGAGGGCCAGGTAGGGTTTTGCCCTATTGTGTTATCTTTAAGACCCAGACTCCCATTTGCTGTGCTTGTGCTTTGCTCCATCAGTTCAAAGGAGCTATGCCAGTGTAATCCAGCTGAGCAAGCAATACACCATATAGATGGTTTGGGATACTGAACTCTGAATTCAGGACAGTGATGCTGAAAATAAATAACCTGTTTTTGTCTTGCTAGAATATAGTGCATTTCTGATGTAACTGATTTGCACTGTCTTCACAAACCCTCTTTACTAGCACCAGATTTAATACCTGAGGCAAAAGGAGAAAGGTTATTTTTAACAGCAAAAGGACATTGCAGCATCACGTCTGGAGGATGCAGGGTTCTAAGGCTTTCTCACAGGGCAAGGAAAGTCCCCGGGATGAAAACCCTACTGCATAGCAGAGAGGTGAGTGTGTTTCAGCATTTGTCCCGGCTGGGTAGCTCTCCTTGACTGGGAGAGGTGACCAGGCTGCCAAGCCCTCGGGCAGGATGAGAGCCAGTGTGCTCTGTGAGGCCAAAGACCTGCCACTCCTGGGAGGACTGAGCCCTGGGACAGTGCGGCTGCTGCTGTCAAGGCTGTGACTGAGCTGCTGCACGTCCCCTGCCAGCTCCCGACGGGGAGATGCCACCGACTCGGGAGGGAGAAAAACTCGGCGAAGCATAATACAGCTCTTTCCTGGCTGTCCCCGCAGAACAGCAGGGGGATTTGCTGCATAATCCAGAGGGATCAGCGGGCTCAGCGCGCTCCTGAGCCTAGGACGAGTTGGAGGGAAGCGCAGGACGGGCTGGCAGAGGCACGTCCGAGCTCTCAGCGGCGGCACACAGAGCGCATTGTAGCTCCGCTGCTGCCTGCTGGCATCTCCCTGCATCGGGCGGCAGTGCCTCCGGAACAGCTGCTGCCCCGACACCCAGCAAGGTGCAGCCACGGCGGCTGCTCCTCGGGGGAGCTGCCGGCCAGGGGCAGCCGCATCCCAAGGGACTCGCTCCGGGAAGGAGCTCCTTGGGATGCGCACATGCCGGTCGGCACAGGCAAAGCACCATCTGCTGAAAGGGGTGCGGAGGAGGAAGCAAGGACAAGGACGGCTTCTCAGAGATGCAGACAGACTGGCATTTATTTGTTTTTCCTAATTCAGCTGGATTGTTAAGAAAAAAAAATAGGCGGTGGTATAAAATCACGTCTCTGTCAGCTACAGATGTGCACGTCTAATGGATAAAGCAAATGGGGAGCAGCGACTGAATGAATTTGAAAATCTTCTGAGCTGCAGAAAAAGAAACAACCCCAAAAGAGAGAAACCAAGCCATGCTGCCCAGATCTCTTTGTCACAGGTCTCAGGAGAGGGTAGAGAAATAAAATCAAGCTCAGTGGGCTTTTAACTACCTTTGGAAGAAGTTTCTGCCTGGCATGAAAGCCACAGCCATGGCAGGAGCTCGGAGGTGCCTTTCAGATGATTGCATTAGCTGTGGCTCCAGGTGTCCAAGGCAGACAGCTGACAATTACACCTTTTGTTTTCTTTTTCATGTTTGACAGCCAGATGCCTTTTTGTTCTGCACTGTGCATGTATGTGTACGTGTATATTTATATATAACCTCGGATCTATCACTCTGACAGTCACAAATTACTTATCTGACCATTTTAACAAATATAGGGCTGATTTACACACTAGACCATCAAATGGAAGTGTTCCCTTTTGGCACTCGTCATCCCCTGCAGTTTTACAAAACGTGTTCTTTCCCGTGACGCTAAAATTATACGGCTGCTGTGTAGATTTTACTGAAGAAAAGCTGATCCTGTAGCTGGTTTCCCAAATAATTGAAGAGTTATATGACAAAATTTTATAGCTGGACTCTGGGGTTTAGAATCTCACAACAAGGCCTGTGATTGCATGCCTATAGTGCAGGATGCCTATCTAGAAGGGAGAGATGGCTCAGGAGCTGAGGGATCTCAGTGATGGAAAAGGAAAAGGCTGAGCAAAATCATAGAGCAGGAGCTCTTTCTGCAGCTCTGGAAGTCAGACAAACCAGGTAATTCCTACTGACTGCATGTTGTACAGCCCTTGCCAGAAATATGAAGAAAATATTCGTATTAGTTCAGGTATTGCAAATTACTTTTTCTGCCAAAGAAGAGTTAAATATCAAAACCCCCAAGCCCCTCTCTTTCCTGTGTGTTTACTACTGGTCACTGCGGGAGACAAAGTATTGGCTTGGAAGGCCTCTTACTGACCTTATTACATTCTTATAAAAAGCAAGTTGTTTTCTGGTTTAGAGCAGAGATTTTCTGCTCAGAGAAAAAAAAAACTTTGCTGGTTATTTCTGGCTCTGGAGCCAGTGCCACTGCAGGAGCTCTGTCCTCTCAGGTAATGGTGCAGCCTGCGGGAGACCATTAAGTGGTGTTCTGAGAGGCAAAGAGGGCACTTCCAGGCTTGAGTTACCACAGAGTAGTTTGAAACCATGGTGCTCACCACAGCACTCACAGCCTGCCATCAGAATTGCTTCAGAATAAGGCAGCAAAAACATTCGAGCAAACAGTTGTTGTGAACAAGAGAAACTCTGACTGAAGAAGGGGATTGGGCTAATTAATGTGTGACCTTATGGTTCAAGCCAAGACCAAGACCTGCTCAGACTGCAAAATAGTGGACTGTCATTATGTAAAAGAAGACTTGTTCCAGCAGTTCCTTCTCTTTCCAGGGACTGTTGGCTGGGGAATGAGAAGCCTGGGGTGAAAAATTTATTTGCCTCTTGGGGTGATATGGGCAGTGAGGGCAAGTGTTGCAAAATAGAATTTTTCAATTTTTTTTTTTGCTACAGGAGTATTGATGAATTGGAGGGAAAAAAAGAGTACAATTAACAATAAAATGCTGTCCCTGATAATGGAGGGTAAGTCCTAGATGCCTTAGAGATAACAGGTGGTACAGAACTCTTCCAGTAACAAAACCTCTGAGGATACCTGGTCCTACAGAAGAGCCAAAGAGAAAGCCAGGGGCTTATATTTCATAATGCTCTGAGAGCTGAACTACCCTCGGAATGAGGTAAGGCTGGCAGGGCTCAGGATGCCATATATCCCTGCTCACCTTCATGAATCTGCCCCTGCAGTCTCTGCCTGTGCAGGATGTGAGCAGAGTGATGTAGCAGAGCATGGTCTGGAGGAAATATGAAGTCTCCGAGGAAGAGCAAAGTAATGCTCCCTCCTAACTCTATTCTGATTGCAGCAAGTTCCTCATTTAATATTTATCACGTTCAGAATTCACAGGAAATCACTGTAAGTTGTAGTTTTAATGGAAGTCGACCCTGTACACCAACTGATCAATCTTGGGTCAAGATGACATGACATGTGCAAATCATATGCAAAGCTCATGTACAGCTGCATGTACAAAGATCACGCTCCACCACGAGCAAACCTCCACTGACTTCAATTAAAGTTTTGCCCAAGCCAGCTTGAGCTTTGTACATAGAGCTCTATGTGGGCTTTGCATATGATTTGCATATGTCATGTAATGTACAATGTGGTATTGTGTACTGGCTGTCTCCCCCTAATTAATACATGATAGAAAAACTCTTAGAGAATAATGATTAAGAAAAAAATTGTGCACAAGGAAATTGCTTGCAAATGACCACACTGGTGAAATTATAACCCAGTAATATTGCAGTCCCATTTATTTTCTGTTAGGTTTAATCACCACTAATAATTCAGTCGAGGGTAATTAATCTTTGCTGATCAAAGTACAGGAAAGGGCTGAAGTACTGTAGCTGCATCATAATGACATGTAATGCTGATGGCGCACGATTGCCTGTTTGCAGAGAGATGTGAAGATGTCCTCATCGGCACACAGTCAATGAATGGGAGTTCATTATCACTCAGTACAGGAGAGAGGCTCAAATAATAAGGGAAAAAGCCCAAAAGTACATACACAGGCAGATGCTTGCAACTAGAGCTCAGCTTGTTCCCTGAGCTGGAGGGGTGCGTGCAGGGAAGCTGTGGTAGAGACCAGTGAGGGAAAGGACATTCAGTATTGATTTTTTTAAAAATCACTTTATCAGGATAAGGTTCAGCTAATTCTGCACTGAAGGAAAAAGGAAATTTCAATTCCCAAACACTCCAATTCCCCAGCAGAGAGTGACTTTCCCAAGTTCTTTGTATCAGTCATTATCAACATGGAACTTGTTACCTTCATGGGACTAGCTGGTATTTTCATGGAAAGGACACCTTCTCTGGGTGGCTTGATGAGGCCTAAATGACTTGTGCTTCTTCCCTTGAGGGAGTTGGATGATGAACAGAGGGAGATGGACTGTGGGCAAAAGGTCCTGCAAAGGAAACAGCACGTAACTGAGAGCTCAAGAGTGTGGATATCTAAGGTTAATCTTCATTCTCATTCTTCCAGTTTTTGAAGAACAGTTTCAGATCATGGTTGTGCTGCTGTCCTGGACTAGGAAAAAAGGCAGCAAGACAATTTCCATCTATATGGCCAGAGAAAAGGGACAGGAGCATGTTGCCTCCTGAATTGCTTCATGAATATATAGCATGCTTGAACTTAGAAGGCTTGAAGTCAATGCTGTGCTGTGTTGAGTTTTGCAGATGACATTTAAAAATCCCAACACCTAATTTATTTAGTCAGGGTTCATTTATTTTAATCTTCCAGCCAAACCCTTGTTCGGGAACTTTGATCTGAAAGCGGTGTTTATTTTCAAAGTCGCAAAAAAACCCCTTCCATGCTTGAATATTCTATTTAAAATTCTTTTGATATTCCCTTCTATTGAAACTGCCACCAAACATCAGTGGTGTTAAAAACCCCGACACCTATTACTAAAAGGACAGACAGTATTTAGAGCTACAATGGTCCTGAAGTACAGTGGATCAAAACTGGAAATCCATCAGTTCTTTGGCTGCTAAATGATTTCCATGCTGGGCTGGGATTTATCTTCTAGAATAGAGAAGCCTTTCAGAGAACAGCAAATATCTGGCAGGGGGCCAGAGGCCTTGGATATAAGACAATTAGCACAACAGGGGAAAAGAAGGGCTTCCGGAATTAGAGATGAATAAGAAATATTTGTAAAGTGCACTTTAAGTTATTGGTTTGATCACAGCGAATGTTTGTCACTTATTTCTCGTGGTTGCAAATGTGCTGTATTACTTGTCTGGTTCTGCTTTCTTCTGTAATTAGTTTCACCACTGAGTGGTAGGACTGGTACATACCACACTTGTTTTCCTCTACTTCATCTGTAAAAGACTACTTTGTTTGTTTCAAAAATAGGGGAAACAGCAACTTGTTAGTTGTTGCAAAGATAGACTGCTCCCTCCTAGTCCGCTGGCTTTCTCTCCATGCACAGCTTTAATTAGACGTGGGGATTTAAGCCTTTACATTCTGAGGCGTGCAACAGTCAGACTAATAATTAAGAGGATATATTTAGATGGTTTGAAAAACCCACTCTACTTCTAAGAGTAAATCTCGATGATTAAAAGTGCCAAAGGGTTTCCAGGCTCCTCACAGTGTCACTAGCCGTAAATTTGCTCATCTTATTGACAAAGACAAATATCCCAATCACAGAACATAAACAGACTGTCAAGTCTTGAATATTAAGAGGTTTTAACCATTTTGTGCTACTCTGTTAGAAAGATAAGGTACATTTTCACTGATTAAGGTCATACCATCTGATCTGGAATTTCTTTAGGATTTATCTTATAAAGATGAAGAACTAATGATAATATAATAATCTTGGCTAGTGTTAGGGACTGAAAAAAGAATTTACTTGAAAACTAATAGAGATGAGACATTCTTCTTTATTACGAAGCCCAGTTTAAGCCTCAGGTGGGATATCATATCTGCTTTTGGACACTACACTCTATGAAAAATAGGTCAACAGAAGCAAGGTAGGTCAAAAAACTGAAAACACTACTCTGAAAAAAATTTGGGCATGCTTAGTTCAGAAAAGAGCGGACTGATGTGTGATTTAGTGATCTTCAGATGTGCAGCAAGCAGCTGCAGAGGAGAACAGGCCGTCTGTTCTCCATAGCGAATGGAAAAGGAAGTAATGGGCTTAAAGTTTAGAAAGGGAAATTTCATTAAGGCATTAGGAAAAACTTCCTGATGTAAAGGTAGTTAAGGACTTGGTTAGACTGCCTGGGTTAGCTGTGGAGGCACATTGAATGTTTCCCACGGCAAGCTAAAGCAATATCTGTTAAAAATGGTGTAAGTTGCTGTCCTCGCTGACATGAATGGCTCTTGATGTGGCTTCGAGTACTGAAGGACTGAATTAAGGTCTCCCTGAAGCCTTCTCTTCTCCAGGCTGAATAACCCCACCTCTCTCAGTCTTTCCTTACGGAAGAGGTGATCCATCCCCCTGATAATTTTTTGGCCCTGCTCTGGACCAGCTCCAACAGGTCCAAATCTTTCCTATACTGAGGATGTCATGCCCCATGTGGGGACTCACCAGAGCAGAGTAGAGGGGCAGAATCACCTCCCTCAACCTGCCCATGCTGCTTTTGACAATGTCCAGGATATGGTCGGCTTTCTGGGCTGTGAGTACACACTCCTGACTATGTCCAGCTTTTCATCCACCCCAGTGGATCCATCCATCACCAGTACCCCGAAGTCACTCTCTGCAGGGCTCTTTTCAATCCCTCCATCCCCCAGCCTGTATTGATACAGGAGTTGCCTTGTCCTGGTGCAGCACCTTGCACTGGGTCTTGTTCAACCTGATGAGATTCCCATGGAATTCTCAAGCTTGTCCAGCTCCCTGTGGATGGCATCCTGTCCTTCAGGAGTGTCATCAGCTCACACTCAGCTGACACTCATCTTGGTATCATCTGTAAACTTGCTGAGGGTGTGCTCAATCCCATTGTCTATGTCTGTTGAAGATGCTAAGCAGTACCGGTCCCAGTATGGACCTCTGAAGGACACCACTTGTCACTGGTCTGCATGTGGACATTGAGCTGTTGACCATGACTCTCTGAATGTGACCATCTCACCAATTCCTTGTCTGCCAAACAGTCCATCCATCCCATCCATATCTCTCCAGTTTAGAGATGTGGGTATTGTGTGGGACCGTGTCAAAGGCTTTACAGAAGTCCAGATAAATGACATCTGTAACTCTTCACTTGTCCACTGGTTCATCATAGAAGGCCACTGGGTTGATGGGACATGTGCTTGGTGAATCCGTGCTGGCTGTCCTGAATCACCCCCCTGTTCTCCATGTGCCTTAGCACAGCCTCAGGGCGGATCTGTTCCATGATCTTCCCAGGTACAGAAGTGAGGCTGCAGGTTGGTAGTTCCCAGAGCCTTCCTTTCTACTCTTTTTAAAGATGAGTACAATGTTGCCCCTTTCCCAGTCACCAGGGACTTCACCTGACTGCCATGACTTCTCAAATATCATGGAGAGAGTCTTGGTAACTACATCAGCCAATTCCTTCAGGACTTTGAGATTCATCCCATCAGATCCCATGGGCTTATGTATGTTCATATTGCTCGGGTGGCCGTGAACCTGATCTTCTCTTTCAGTGGGAGGGACTTTTGTCCCTGAGGCCCTGCCCTGAGGTCCATTCCCTTGAAAGGTGTGGGAAGAGCTGCTGCCAGTGTATCTGTTATCTACATATCTGTTTATCTATCATGATGAAAATGTAAATGAAAACAAAAATATTTTTCTCTTGAAAGGTTGCCATGGGATACTATTGACTATTGAAAACTTTAAGAGTACTTTTTTTTTTCTGAAAATCAAAGTGCCCCAAAGAAACCAAAACCAAAATATTTCATTTGGAGTTGAGTCAACCCAAGCCAAAAGTTGTACTTTGGCAGCTCAGTGAAGAGTGCCTGCTCTCACGGGGGCTTATGAGTACAGCTTTGACTCAGGCCATGCCATGATTTCTGTTCTTTGGCCTTTTCCTGATGTCTCGTTGTCTTTCCTCAATGGGAGGCTGCAAAGCCTCTAGGAGGGTACAGCACAGCCTGGTTTAAGGACACCTTTGTGGATCTGAGGAGCCCACACTACAATTTCCATGGGACCAGCAGTGGCTTGAGGTGGGTTATTCATGTTTCCAAACTCTGAGATATTTCGCTTTGAAATGCTGAATGTTTCTCTTTCCAGTCAAAAAGCACCTCTTTTTATTGTTTTTTAGGAGATTTTTTTTGAGGGTTTCTATTTCTGACAAAAAGCAACATTTTGCATTGAGAAGAGTCATTTTTCATATTAGAAAACACAGGAAAACAGAACATTCCACAGAAAATTAAGCTTTAAATGAAAATAAGCAAACAACCACCCCTTTCTTGCCCCTTTGCTGACTCTTAGCCCAACCGCACACAGGGAATTCCTAAAGTTAAAGCCCTTTTTATGGTGCCCACCACAGAATGAAATTCTAGGATGTAGCTAGGAGGTGCAACAGCATTCACCCCTCCACAAAACCACCCTAGGGAGACACGTTCCCAGCTGGAGAGTGAACAGTGGTAATGGGAATGACCTGTGGTTCTAATCCTAATTACTGTGGGGGAGGACACAGCAAAGCTCTTTCCTGAGTGACTGTTCCCTTGCAAACCTCTGTAAGACAGGGGACACCTTCCTTGTGGTAATTCTGCTCCTCTGGTCTGTCAGGAGCCCAAGGCCAGGGTTCCTAAAGGAGGTTTTCTCCTTGGGCTTCATTCACGGCTGCATTTTTTTGCACCAGTTAATTTTAGCCCCAACTCTTTGCCCTCTCTGAGACTTTGGCCTACCCTCTTCCTTTTGTTCAAATGACTCCAAAGTGCTTTGAAGCTCTGCCTTAAAGGGCTTCCTTCCCTGCACGGCTAGTAGTCCAGAATAACTGCATCACAGGACACCCTGGCACCCCCCATTTTCTTCCACGTCAAGGAAAATAAAATATCTCAGAGCTTTACAAGAAATGTCTTCCCCTGCTGAGGTTTTAAGCCCAGCTGGAGATGAAACACCACATAGCTGCTTGCTCAACCTCCCCCCTTTCCTCTCCTCCACCCCAGTGAAATGGAGAGGAGAATCGAAGTAAAACGTGTGTTGAGATAAGAACAGTTTAACAATTGAAAATAAAGTAAAATACAGTAACAATGGTAAATGATAATTATAAGGGAAAAAAAAAGTGACACACAATACAGTTGCTCACCACCCACTGGCCAGTGTCAGATCCCCCTTCCTGAACCCCGACTGGCTCTGCCTGTGTGACTCCCCCCAGCTTATGTACTGGGCACGGTGCTCTGTGGTGTGGAATATCTCTCTGGTCAGTTCAGGACACCTGTCTCAGCTACGCTCCCTCTCAGTTTCTTTTGGGAACCTCCTCACTGGCAGAGCATGGGAAAGGAAAAAAGAAAAGAGTCCTTGACTCGAGATAAACACGACTTAGCAAAAACCAAAACATCAGTGTGTTATCAACACCATTCTCATTCTGACTCCAAAACACAGCACTGTAACTGCTACTGACAAGAAATTAACCCTGCCCTAGCTGAAATCAGGATATCCCCCTTTTCCCATCCTAGTATTTCTCTTGGCTCTTTCCTCTTTCCAAGCCCTTTACAGGTGTCACGTAGGAACTCTGTGCAGGGCTGGAGCACCAGCCCCTGCATTCACATTGCAATAAAGCCTTGTGACATTAATGCAGCTGCTGGAGCATAACTGGAGCCTTTAAACTGCACTTTCCTTTGAATAGGGACAGGTAATTAACAGGGTCTGCTCTTGGATTACTCATAAATTTAAAGCTGTATGGAAACCAGCTGTCTGTGCCCAGAGTAGTTCCACTAGGAAGAAAAGTGGTGTTAGAATAAAATTCCTGCTGAGCTGACGCTCTGTCCCAGAGCCCTGGAGTGGCCTGAGTTCCAGCCCCGTTTCTTCCAGAGACCTGGTGTGGGGCGTTCTGGGGATCTGGCAAGACTTTCTTCTCTCCTGGCTATAACGTTAGCCTTTTTGTGTCACTCCTCTGAAAGCTGCTTGAGGCAACAAGCACATCCATGGTTAACTGTGGTGAGCCAAACCTTCGCCCATCCAAACAAGTTGCAGGTTAGTGACAAATGCCAGCTCCAGGCTGAGCCTCGTGTCCTGAGTTTGGGTTGAACCAGCCCTGTGTTTTATGGCATACATAGACTATGCCTGGCTCCATGAGAGTGGCTAGAAAAATTAGCACACACCAGGCTGCTCTTTAGCAATGTCGTGGGCTTGGGAGATGAGGCCGGGCAGCCCAGCCTGCAGGGAAATTTCAGTGGGGAGCACTCTCAGGCATGACTCAGTCTGCTGTTTTGTGTTGCAGTTCTCGGGAAGATCTGTCATGTCAGAACATGCAGGGTGGGAACATCCTTCTAATTCCTTGGGAAAGATAAAAAGAAACTCAGGTCAAAGGCTTTAACTGAGCTTCATGCTGCTGTGCTGTATTTTGGTACATCATAAAGTTAGGCAATCCAGTAAAGAATGAATTAAACCAAATAAATGACAAAATAAAGACAGTTGCATGTTAGATGCAAGGAGGATGTTTTCCTAGCTGTATGCCTTGATCAGCCAGGGAGCCTGTAGATATCCCCATGCTGAGTCCAGTTGTGCCCGAGTGTCCTCCTCCTGTCTCTCCAGTCCCTTGTCCACTCTCTACTCCTAGCTCTGGCATTAGAGTCATACTCTGACACCAGAACTCTGAAAGAAAAAGGAAAAAGAATACAGGAAATTTGTCTCCTTCCTTCTTGTACATTGAAAAGCACTGTATGCATGTTCTGGCTGTCAGCATTTCTAGGAATGGCTCCTTTTCAGAAAAGGGAATCAGGACCCTGCAGTGCCCCTCACCCTGGATGTGACCCTGTGCGTGCTGCTCCGGTACAACACAGGCAGGTTTCCAAATCAGAAGTGGGGAGCTGCTTGGGCGGAGTTTCTCAGTGACTGGTCAAAGTAACATACAGTCCTACCACTCCTGTGATTCCTGTCACTCAAACCAGGTTCCTTTGTCACCAGAGGTGGAATCCTTTGCCTGCTACAGCTGATCTTAGCTGCTGCTGAGCTCAAACTTCCATGACTGGAAATCAGCTGCTCTCCATCCTTCTCACAGCATTTTAACTGCATGTGGGATATTAATTACAGGTTGCCTTTTTCAGAGCTATACTTCTGCATTACTTGTTGCTTTAGGAGCTGAAAAAATGCCACAAGAGACAATATCTCTACAGTGGCTTTTAGCCTCTCAGGACAAATCCCAGGGCTGACATCATCTGCAATTATGGTGCACAGATCCAAGCACTCTGACATAAGGTGGTAAATTATTCATGATTTGGTTGCCATCATAACTGGAGAGTGGGCTTTAAGTAATCTCAGAACTGCAAGTCTGGTTTGTCACCACAGTCATATTAGGCCAGTGGCCTATCTCTAAAAACAATACCTTGGATGACAGTGATAGAACCTTGGTGTAGATGTATGTGGGATAAATCATTTCCCCTTGATGTCATGTGAGTTTCTTGGCTAAAATCTACAGGCAGAAGGATTAAAATCCTTCCTGGATGGGTCCATGTGGCTTCTGCCCCAAAGACTTTGCAGTTTAAACCAAAAGAATGCGAAGTCCAGGGTGAATATGCAATTGCAGCAGATTTGGTGGGCCAGTGCAGGGCAAGAAGGGAGTAAATTAATAACCTTGGACAGGCAAACTTCCCATCTTGTTAGAACAACCTTGTGATCACTTCTGCACTGGCTAAAGATGAGGAACAGAGACCTGGGCCCATTGGACTGAGAGGAAAAACCACAACCATGATAGAAACAGGTGGAAACTGTAATTAAGACTTGCAAGCTTTTAAGATTTAACGAGCTCAGGTGAGCAATGAAAATACACATAATTCCAGCTAGGGTTGTATTAAGGACGATCCTCTCCCTATAATTGATCAATTATATCAGAGTCCTAGCATGGGATGGAAAGATAAATCTTCTATAAGCAACCAGTGTGACTCTTGTAGGTGATTCTACATCATTACACAGAGAATTCAGGTAAGACTGAGACCACCATGGGGGACAGAAGGGGAGGAAATACTCTTTTTCATCAGTGTTTTGCCCCTACGGAGGCTGGGGGCAAGCAGAAGGTGGCATCCTGGCCAGTTGTCGGGACATGAGAAGGGCTGGAGAGGAATCCCAGCACTGCTGTGTGCTGTGGCTCCTGTAGGTTTTCCTTTCTTCCAGGAGGGAGACACCAGCAATTTGTGCCCCACTTCAGCACTTCACTACTGTGGGCCAGAAACAACTGTTCAATCCTAAAAGGCAATTCCTGATGTCTGATAAAAGGCATTTTCTTCTCGCTCCTTGTCCTGATACTTACACAACTTTACCATACACCATCATCACCATCACTGTAATAAGAACACATTAATTAATTTAGGATCCCTGGGGAAAAGCAACCATGCTCTTGTTTCCTTTGCAAGAGATGTATCTTGTTACTCACAGAAAACCCCTTTGCATCAACTACTCTATTGATTACTCTGTTCATTGAAGACCTTTTTCACTCATAATCAGTCATGTTATCTAGATGTAAAGTAGAGGCTGGAATAAATTTTTCAGAGAATGTTGAAAACTGCAAATGACCATATACTCACAGATTTTCACAGCCACTGGGGACTATTATGTTCTTTACCTTGACCTCTTGTAAAGCTGAGGCCACAGAATATGACCAAATAACTTATTTATATGGCATCAGAGGAAACGTGTTCTTTGTAAACTGCATTTTAGCTAGTTACTGCTCAAGGAATGTGTGTATGTTAGATTGCTTTTATGTTGTGCTGAAAATACAGTTTCTTCCCATTTTCATTTACGATTTCAGTGTCTGCATTTCCTCCAGATCCGTGGAGCTGGCTGTGCTGGTGCCTGATAATGCCAGAGACCCCAACAGCTTTCTACAGTGCTGATGCAAGGGCCTGTGCTCAGGCATCTGCTTGGAGTGTACCCAACTTCTCGTCATGAAGGGGACAGAGGGAGGAATTGCATGGATGAGAATTAAATGTCCTTTCCTGAGCTGAATACTGACAAAAGGGTATTTTGCCCATTTTGAAATTATTTTTTCCTGCTAGTGCAGATGAAATGTGTGGTTGCTACCCAGGAAGGAAGAACTGATTGTTTGGAGGCAATGTAGAGCCCTGTTCCTAATGCAAGGGGAGATGCTGGAGGAGGATCTGTTAGAGCTTCTGCAGGACACCACGCAGGCTGGGACCAGCATTGTAGAGCTGCAACAACAGCTGGAGTCTGTTTGGACACTGCTGTGTTCATCACCAAAAACTCCTCTTTGAACTGGAATGTCCTTTTTACACCCATGATGTGCCTGGTTAATTGGAATGATAGTACATTACTGGGGACAATGGGGAACCCTTGGAGAAAAAGGAGAGTGCTTGGGAACGGGGACTTGGCAGATTTTCCTTAACGAGTCCTGGGTCTTTTGGGGAAAATCTCTCCCACAGAAAATAAATTGAAAGAAGGTAAAAGTGACTGATTTTAGAAGCTGGAGGAGTAAAATCTGACAAGGCAAGGTTTAAAGTGCTGTTTGGCACATTAAAATGATTGTTGTAGCTATACTTGGAATGTGGTGTACAGGCTGACTTCAAAGGAAAATGGTGCTATGGTTAATGTCTTCTGAGATGCTAAGAAGAGAAATGTCCATCAAAGGATAGATGCTGGCCTCAGAGAATGAGAGTTATGTAGATTAAAATACATCTGAGTAATAACGTGATTGCACAGTGTCTTAATGAAGGATAAATAAAGGCCAAACACCAATGCCCCTTCCTATTAAACAAGATGCACCAGCAACAGCTGAAAATAGAGCCCTTTGCAGGCAGGTCCTTTGAATTTCTGCACCTTTTAAGAAAAAGCTATACAAATATTGGTAAGCGCACTGCCGCTTAACAGCTGTCCAGGAGAACCAAAACATAGCAGCACTACTTGCTACAGTCTGCCAAATCCAAATCTCCCTGCAAAACAAAATCCCAATAAAACACTAAATTGCAGGAAGTCAATAATTGTGTCCAATTAGGCAGGATAAGTGAGCTGGTGCCAATCCGATATCTCACACTTGAGAGGGGTAGACACAAGTGCAGTGGGATGCTGGTGACAATTTTCCCCCCAGCAATATGTGGTGAACATAATTCTGCTTATAGGTGTGACATTTCCATGCAAGTTGGTAGTCCCTTACCCCACGATTCAAAAGAAGTGGTTTTGAATTTTTTTTTGGCATCTACTCACACCTGAGTCGGTATGATTGCTCAAAGGTGGGAGACTTGGATACAAAGCAATCAGATTCCTCTCCTCCTGCTGGAGCCATAAATCAGCATTAGCATGTTGCTGGCATGAAGCCCGGGTCCTGCCCCCACCTTCTGCACCAGAGGAGCTGGGAATGTCATATCCACAGATCCTGTACCACAGCAATTCTCCAAAACCTTGTCACCCTTTTGACTTTCTCATCCCAGGATGCTGCCAGAGGCTGGCCACTGAAAGAGACCTACTCCCTGCAGTTCACAGCCTGTTCTGGAGAGCAGAAACTTGTTCAGTGCTGAACACTGCGGAAGGGCAACACATTTTCTGATCTTGCTGGTGAGCTCATGCAAGCAGAACCAGTAGTGCTTGCACATATATGGGTTATTTTGCCTTAGAAAAAAACCCTACAAGCAAAAAGCCACCCAGAATTCTAAAAACACAGAAGAACAAATTTGATGTTTAAGCCTGTATAAGTTACTGCTAGATTTATAGCTAATCAGTGCCAGGGAGTGGCACCCTTGGAGGAAGAGCCAGTGCCTGCAGCAAAAATCTGTTTGGAGGAAGCTGTAGTGATGCTTGTTGCTGTTAAAGAATCTGATTTTGGAAGAGAGTCCCAAGCTTTATGGAAGGGAATTGTGAGACAGGGCAGACAGCATGGAGAATACACGGGGGATCAAACAATACTCAGCAGCACTTCTTAAGAGACAGAAATAACAACATGTATCAGCAGCAGGTAGTCAGCAAATTGCCCAATTTGTAAGGCCCCCATCACATTTTTTCCTTTGCCCTTTAAACTCTGGAGGCCTGGTGTGTCTGAAAGCCAGCACACAGCCAGCCAATTTCCCTTCTGACCAACACTGGAGTGAGCTGCAATGAGAACTGGAGTCGAGGTGGTGGCAGAAACCTGTGCTGCCAAAGTGACATTCACCCCTGAGCCTTGTTTATGGTAAGAGGGATGCCTGCTTCAGCTCACATTCTTGAATATTTTAAACCTGACATTCGCACTCTGTGTTTTACTACCTGCAGGTTTGGCATATTTAATGCACTTTGAAAAAAGCACACCACTGCACAGAAACCTCTGCAACAAGTGTTGTGTGTTAACCATGTATACATGACAGAAAAATGTGTATCCAACTAAAGCCTCTGTTACGTATACACACGTGCCAGCAACACCTTTAAAGTTTTCAGCATTTGGTTTTGGTGCTTAAAATTCAACGATGCTCACGCTTCAAAAACTGGAAGGATAACATGAAGACATGAGGTGCCTCAGGGCAATGAAAGTTACTTCTTAGAGGTATTTGTGACACATGATTTGAAATAGGATGCTTAGCTTTTATTACTCCAAGTTGTTTCTGTTGGCCATAGATATACAGGAATAGAGTAAATCCATTCCTAGTCTGGTTACCTCTTCTTCACTTCCAAGAAATCCAATTTCTGTTTTAAAAAATGTACATGTAATTAAAGGACACGTAATTCAGTAGAAGGTCTTTAAAATGCATAACTGATTATCTACTTCCTGTAATTGCTGGTTTGTATATTGAAACTTAGATTGAGTTGGCAGACAATAAAAGATTATTTTTTAATTAGATATACTTATCCCTATCATTTGGGAATAGGGGATATTTTCCACCAGTGCTATTCTTCCTATCCAGGAACATGCACTAATCTCTTGCTTGCTATCAATGTCATTTTCTTCCTAAATGAGAAATAAACAGAAGCCTGCCTCTCTTGCAGGAACAGCATGGCTAGGCTTTGTTTTCAATTCAGTTTGATAGGATGGTGGTAGCAGGATGGATATATATGTATAATACGACAAACAGCAAGACTCTGTCCAGTTTAAAGCTCTGAGATTCACTTACAGTCCCCAAGGGTATTTTATATTCATTCTTCATTAGAAATTCTGCTTTTACATCACGAGATTGTCAGCACAAAATTATTGTCCCCAAACTATTCTAATGTGGGGTCCCAAACTAATTTTTTCTTTTCCTTGTGACAGATGAAGCAATTGTTAGCTGTCTTAAAAGACGTCTCATGTAACCTTGCCCTGCAAGCTCCATCTAAAATGACAACATCTCTACAGACCTTTCTTTGCTTGATGATGGGCTCTCAGTTTATAAATCTTTTCTCATGTGGGGACAACATTCCAAAGCCATCAATAGGATCCCCTCACCTCTCCCACTCAGCCTGCCCTGCTCCATCCAGAGCTGCATTGCTGTCATGTGGTGACCAGAAAAGTCGATTTCATGGCAAAGTAATGGGTGGTTTTGGGTTTATTTTTAGCTGTCCTTTTCATGTAATTCAGCCACCAGAAAAGGAGGTGGCAGAAGCACTGGCCTCACTTCCCAAGCCTTCTGAAGAAGCTGCCATGAACTCACGTGTGCAAGCACAGCCAGTCCTGGGTTCACACTTCTAGATAGAAAAGGATGTTTTGTGATTTGGGGCACATGTGTCTCTCTAAATGAAACTGCATCAGGTTTTGCATGCCCTTAATTTTTGATTAACTTTCTTTCCACACCTGCAGACTTCTCTGCTTCCTCTTCCAGACTGTGCCTTGTCACAGCACTGCCTGTGCAACTCCTGTTCATGTCATCCCTGATAGCTTTCCCTCCTGACTACTGTAAATCTCCTTCTATTGCTTTTTTTTTTCCCTGTGGGCCTCTCTCTCCAAACAAAAAGGATCTGATTCTTCTCTCACTCCCACTGGCTTTAACCTGTTGTAGTTTGCCATGTCATTATTCATGGTTTAAACGAGGCTAAGTGAGAGAAGAATGGTGCACAGTGATTTTCATTATGCCAAAGCCATGCTATTCTCTGCACGCAGGCTATGGTATTATATCCCCCTGTCCCTTCACCACTTTCAAAGGCTTCCTTTCCTCCTGATCAAGCTCAATAGAATGCTAAGGACTTCCAGAGCTTGTTTTTGAACTTGTCTGACCCTGCTTCTCTGATCTCATATCCACTCCCACACACATTTACTTGGATTTTCTAATCTGGCTATCTCCTGTGGCTGCCCAGCTCTGAGTATCTGGGTGTTTGTGGTTGTTTATGCTTCCCACTTGTCTGATGTGTCAAATCCATGAGTCATTTTCCCTCTCAGGCTCACCTTTGCAGCTTCTCTCACCGTCCCAGCTGGTGAGCAGGCGCCGCTGCCACCCTCCCTTTCCATCTCCTCAGGGTGAGACCAAGGGCTGCACTGTGATGCCTCCCTCACTGCACAGCTCTGGTTGGGTTGACCTGACTCCTTTCTCTTTATGATTTCACAAGACCTGGTGGCTTTTCTCACTTGCACCAAGTGCCCAGAGGCCCCTCATCTGGCTGGTGTGTGTATGCACAGCCATGGGGACATGATGCTCTTCCCTGGGTGTCTTCCTCCATCAAAGCTGCCATGCTGCCCTGTCAGACACTTCACAACAGACTCCTTGCTCCAACACCCTCCATCCAGCTGATTTCCACATGTTCTCTGCCCCAAAGGCGTCTGAGGAGGGTGATGGGCTCTTACCTGAAGGCACATGTGGCTGTCTCCTGCTGGGCACACCAGGATCACGGGGTGTCTCTGACTGCGGGTCCAGGGTGTAATTTAGCTACTGGTGGCCCCATATGGATTTTCCCAGTCTGGTCAGCACCCAGGCACCTTCCTGTGATTAAACAGTGCTAATAAAACAAGCTTTGTCAAAGTTGGTGTTTTTCAGGCTGCATTTTAATGCCATTGACTCAGGATTTATGTTCCTGTAATAGGAACCTCACGTGTGCAGGCATAGGCTGCTCCTTCCTTTCCTTCAGTAATTGCTCTGCTGCCCTTTATGTGGAGAAGAGAAAGTGAGAGGTGGTGAGCAGCTGAGTAACCTCTAGCTGCTACTGCATCTTCAGGAGGCCTTTCAGGCTGGCAGGTGTAACCTTTGGAGAAGACGTATGCTATCATCACTCTTCCTCTCCACCCAGAGAGCTACAGCTGAGGTGATATGTGATCAGATGATTCAGAGAAGAACCTCAGGGCAGGACTGCCTGAAATATCCAGATGTAAAGTCTACTGTCATCTATATATAGCTTCCTTTCCAGTAGGGAACACATAATACCATGTGGGTGCCCTGCTGCCCAGAGCAGCAATTTTCATGTGCATACCTAACCCTCGAGAGGTTTGTGCATCTTCCCAAGGCTGAAGCAGATTCTGTGCAACTTCTTTCTTTCACAGTAGGTCCAGCAATGTCTTTTGCCTCAATGTGGCAAAAGCATTTGAGATTACCTAGACAAAAAGGAAGAAAATACTTACATTTCTATATAAGTGACAGCATCACTGCTAGAAGTTGAAGTTGTCTTAGGGATCTTTCACTATCCCAGAAGGATTGATCACCAGAGAAGACACCAGAGTGACACCAGAGAAGCTGAGCCTTCTTCTGAGCTTTACCAGCTCTTTTAAGGCTGATTGATCAGCGGGTACCATCCTCTGACCATACAAACCTCACCCAGCATCCGTTTTGCAACAAGTTTGTGAGACAGCTGGGGAAAGATGTGACCAGGGAGTTTGACCATAGGGGAAACTGTGTCAGATCTCCTGTACTTCTTCATGTAGACAACAGTCCAGGGAAATGTGAGGCAGTCACCCCAATTGGCTTTGATGGAAATGAGTAAGGCTGGGAAGAAACAAGGTTGTATTCCTGAAATCTCAAGGCACTTCTCTGGAGCTGCCAAGTTTTTCTCACAAAATCAGTTTATCACCACCCCTATCCAGCATTTCTGGCTCTTCAGACTGAGATTCCTTGTGCTGACTCTTTGAGTAGAGGGTTCAGGCCCATTCTGGAGGCTGGAGAAGTCCTGGTTCCCCTCCAGTGGGATACTTCAACCAGTGTTCTGCTCACAACAGAGCAGGCAGATTTGTAAGATCCTTCACATCCAGTGAAAATGAGTGTTTTTACCTATTGTACCCTGAGGACATACGCTTTTTCCCCCCACAGTATTTTAAGTTAAGCTATTCATTACCTCTGCCCAGGATTTCCGAGACTGTTCAAGCAGAGTAAAAATTTCAGATGCATTTTCTGCACGTGCCCAGGTTTGCTCTGGAGCATGTGTGATGTGTCCAGCATTTCCAGGAGCCACGGGCCTTTGGTCTGTACACTGGACAGATGGTCTGTATATGCACAATAAATGCCATGTGTTTCTAAGCACAGACCATCTGCAAAACGTGGGCAGAGCATGACTGATGCTTCCTGAAAACCTGGGACAGAAATATGGCAACCCTATGGCTGATGCTCCGCAGTGTGACTGGGACCAGGATTTTTCAAAGGGCTTTGGCCTTTCTGGTGCTGCTGATTTCAGCAAATCTTTCAGAGCAGATGCTGAGCAGGGCTTGGACTCCATGAGCAGGTCATTTGGTAGGACAGATGTTGAACATGCTGGATTTGTGAGTGCAGCAAGGAAAGGCAAGGAAATAGTTCACTGGGAGGCTGTTTGAAAACCATGGTGCAGTGTGGAAGGCTGAGGTCAGGAAGATATTTTAACATTAATTCAGTATGATGAAAGGGCTGTGTGGAGCTTTTAATGGAGTTCTATAGATAAAAAAATGCACCTACTCATATTGATAGCTGTTTTATTTATTCACTTATTAACCACCCTTGAAATTACACTCTATTGTAAAAGTTTCACTATTTTCTTCTCCAATGGATACCTGATTAATGTCTTGTAAGCAATGTATGCCCTGGCAAATGACAGTGATGTGTTTCCCAGCTGATAGCTAAATAATTCCCTCAATGAAGTATTGTCTCACTTAGTAACTCCGGTAGACTACACTCCCCACTTGATGAGCCCTCCCCAGGCAGAACCAAATTTACTTTATTTTGCACTAATTTAGAATGGTATTAACCTAAACATTCAGCAGTGAGAAATTTCCCAAAAGCTTTTGTGTTGCGTTTTCCCTGTTGGTGTGACTCCCATTTTGAACTCTCCCAAATGAAAAGGTCATCCCGTTTATTCCAAGCCTTACTTGAGACTTTCCTATAGCCAATATTTATATAAGAGAGCAGTCTCATCAGCCCAGTCCTGCTGCCTCTCAAGAGTATTTTGTAGATTTTTCAAATTTGCAGCTCTCCTGTATTAAGGAAGGAAGAGAAGATAGCTTTTGGAGCAGACAGCCTGTCCTCAGAGGAGCAAAACACAAGTTTTGGGAATGAAAATTCCCATATTTCCGCTGTGGCCTTCACTGTCTCTGGAGTATCTGGTGCTTGGGGATAATTCAACAGCACATCTCAAGAAGTTAATTTTAACCTCTTGTCTGGGCTCACCTCATTACTCTCATTTCCCATTCCCTTTCCTTTTCTCTCCCCTTTCTCCAAACCCTCCCATCTACCAACTCTCTGTTTGGGTGTCCTGGCTAACTGTGATCTGCAACACCAAGAAAAGGGAGATGCTTCTGAAGACATTAGGCTTTTTGAACTTAGCTTCTCTCTCAGATGTGGTCCTTGCCACACTTTTGCAATTGTCAGCCATCCTACTATTATTTATCACTATTATCTTTGCTGAAAAATCAGTGTGTGTGAAGTAACTATCTAATTTTGCAGCTGAAACCATCCAATCTTTCAGTTCTTGCCTGTCTGCTCCACTCCTTTTCACACTGTTTATTTTATTCATAGGGCTGAACAGCCCATTTCTATTTACTTCTGTATCCTTTGCAAGGTCTCGCTCTGTTTGAGTTTTGGCATTTTAGTCTCAAGCTTCTTGGCCTCTAAAAAACTGTTCTCTTTGCTGAATGTCTTTTTTCCATTCTTTGTTGGCCCTTCGTTGATTGCTATTACACTTTGTTGAGGTAGTTTACCCATTCACTTACATTCACAGTAATTTTTACAGGCTTTATTTTTCCCTGGCTTGGGACATGTGCTGGAGGTAGTTTCTGTACTTCTGGCTGAAAGGAATCACAGGCCTTTCCCACATTCATGCTTTTCAGCTCTTTAGTCCAGCTGAGCTGGCTAATTAGGCCCCTTAATTTCTCAAATTTTGCCCATTCGAAATGTAGAACCTTAATTACAGACCTATTTTTGTTTACTCCTTCATTTAATTTAAACTGAATCAACTTGTGATCTCTCAGTCAAAGGTTATTTTCTTTGATCGCTTCTTCTGTAATGTACTTGCTATTTACCAAAATGAAGCCTAAAATAGCATCAGTGGTTCAGCGCTCTTTGGTGAATTAATTTGTTGGCAATTACATCTAAGGCTGTCTGGGCCACGCTGCCACTAGTAGCTTCTGTGTCCGTGAAACCATATTTATTTTCCTCAAATCTCATTCTTTAATGTCATGGTGCATCATCTGTGATATTGATAAAGAAGTAAATAAAATGCTAAAAAAATTTAGAGGGGAACAGAGAATACAACAGGGAGCGTTTTTTATGTCACTCTGTAATTCTCTATTGCTGTATTCATTTCTGGTACATCCCATCTCCTAAAGGATATAGAATGCATGGAAAAGGTTCAGAGATGGGCGGCAAGAATGTAATATGGAAGAGCTTCTGTCTGAGGGACAACTGACTGAGACAACAGGCTTCAAGCTGGAGATAATTGGAGGTATCTATAGTGGCAGCTGGGATGCCATAAAAATGGTAAATAAGCAGGGATTGGTCACTGTACTCCCCTAGATAAGGGAATATAAGGGGGTATGTCGAAAACCTGGCAGATGGTTAGTTCAAAGAAGGCAGAAAAAAAATGTTTCTTCTTACGGTGTGTGGCTCTGTGAAACTTCTTATTGCCACAGGTTGCTGTGCCTCTTTTATAGGGTCCAAAACAAACAAAGAAAAAAGCAAACCAGCCCTAGGCAGATTAATGGAAGAAAAAAATGTAGTGAAGTACCTGCCAGTACCTCTGACTCAGAAAGCCTGTGTAGGCAAGGTCTTTATCCTGATGAAGTATCACCACAGACTTTCTGACTTATGTCCCAACCTGGACGTCTTTGGCCATTTTTTTTTGGGACAAGATGGACTTCTAGTGTGTAGGAATGCTTCTACAACCCCACATACAGTGATGAGCAAAGGAATTCAGCATACTGAGAATATAATGACTCCAGAATGATTCCCAGTTCATGACTAGGGATAACATAGGAAGGTTATAGGGTGATGAGGCACTTGAACAGGTTACCCAGAGACGTGGATGCCCCATCCCTGCAAGTGTTCAAGACCAGTTTGGATGGGGCTCTGAGCAACGTAGTCCAGCAGGGGATTGGAACTAGATGACCTTTAAGGTCCCTGTCAACCAAAACCATTCTATGATTCTATGATTACTAGCAGTTTATATTTGATTTTCCTCTCTTTGGAAATTGGTACAGGCCTGGGTCATGCTCACTCAGTTCTGTGTGGTTTGTGCTTGCCATTTCTGCTTAATTTCCAGTCACCTTTTCAGTTGGAAATGATGTCAGTGCTTTCTCCATGCTCTGGTAGGCAGCGTGTCACCGAGCGAAATGCCAGGGAAACACAGAGTTCTGCTCCAGGTCTTCTAAGGAAAAAAGGCAGGTGAGGCCAAACAATTAAGAAAAAGTGATTGACTAACAATTGTGACCAAGTTAATGGCCTCATGTATTGCATACCTGTGCCACAGTGCTCTTAGGCATCAGAAGTCCTGTGAGTCCACTGAGACCACTGGACTCTGCTACCAACGTTTATCGTCCTCTGTCTTGCCTCTCTGCTTGCAGAAAATGCTGCCAAAGCTGAGTTCATACCATGCAAACCTTTAACAGCTGCCTGATGTTCCTTTAATCTTTCACATATGCTGCATTCAGACTCCTTACAGTAAAAAGCACATGTTTTTAAAATGCTGCAGCCTCCTATAGGAGGTCTAAGTTTTGACTTATGACCTGCAAACCAAAGGTAACCAGCAGTGTGCAGTTGTACGAACTTTGGTGTTGCTCAAACAATGGGACTGTGTTGAAAGGGCTGGGATCCTCCACCCTGCTTTTGGTAACCGGCCCTTGCTTACACAAAGACATAGATCCGTCTTGGCACATGTGGGGAGAATAATCTGTCTTGGATTGTTTCCTTCTCCAACTTTTGTCTTGTCTGTTAAGGTCATTAGTTCCTGGGGCAAACTCTCTGCACTGTTTGTTCAGAGCTTAGAACAAAGAGATCATAGCCAGGCCCCCAGACACCACCGTAGCGCTGCTATGAATGATCCTTTTTCAAACTGCACAGATCATACTGGGGAACTCCCACTTGGATGTTTCCAGTCTGGTCATATGCACATCATTCTGACGATTGATTTTTTGTGGTTGCTTTGAAAATCAACAGTTTACTATGGGTTCAATACGAACAGAAAAATAAAGAAGCAGTGTTCTTACCATGTCTCTCATGAGATAATCCCCACTGGATATTTTCCAAGCTTTCTTCTTCCTGAGGATTTTTTTTTTTAGAGTTTTTGTCCCTAAAAATCTTTGATCATTGTGCCTACATTGGTCTACTTTCGGAGCGTCTCAAATTAAAGCTCATCAAAAGTTGCTAATTTTTTAAAATTCACAGATGCATTTAAAAATTCTTTTGAATACCTTCCTACTCCTTCACCTCCCAGAGTTCCTATTTTTCATTAATGCACTCTTTTTTAAAACCTTTTAATCTTCTTCACCTTCACTGTATGTCAGTCTATGCCTGATTGATTCAGCGTGTCCTCAAAGCTAGGACTGGAATCCTTCCTGTTTTCTTCAGCACTTCCAGCTGCCTTCCTGGGTCTGTCCTACCCTTGTTCTGACTCTTTGTCATAGGTATTTTCTCCTTTCATTTGTACTTGCAACTTCAGGAAGCACTCCCTCAATTTTTTTCTGTGAGAGGGCCACCAGGAGCTTGCTGTCTTGATGTAACCTCCTAGTTCCTGTCTCATTTAGTGGCTTCTGAGCCTGGTTAATAGAGTGACGCACCAAAATATTTTGCATCTCGCTGTATCGGTTGAAAGAGCCCTTTTGCATCAGCATGAATTTATATATAAATATGTATGTGCCATCCTACTAACTTGGGGTTCTATTTACCTGCTCATGTGTCTGTCTATCAAGCACTGTTCGTGATGGAAATTACTTCAATGTCTCTTCGTTACTTTGAAGTGATTTCTAGACAGCCACTTATCAAAGAATATTAACATTGATGGCAGATCTATTTCCCTATTCCTGCAATTAAAAATTCTACCCATTGAAATGGTTTTTATGGGCCCATGACTGAAGCAAAAAAATGAGAAAATTCTGCCTGGGAATGCAGTAATACTTTGTGTAACAGAGGGCGGTAGGACCAAGCACAAGGCACTGAACAAATGTGGTATTCCAAGGAGCACACAGGGAGAGAGGAATTGAGCTCCACTGAATTCAGTTAGCTATTAACTTCAGCGAGGCAGAGTCCTCCCTCCCCTTCTCCCTTGCACGACTCTCACATCAGCAGAGATCCTGAGAGCTGGTCCTGATGAAAGGTGCGGTGTAAGCTGTGGTAGTCTTAAACACAAAGGGTTTTTTTCTTCTATTGCCCTTTTCTTTGATGTGTTATTGCTTTATACATTCTGAAGTTTAGGAACTGTCAGGATTTCTGGACCTGATGCTTTTACTTTGTCAACCAGGAGTATTATGGGGTACAGTAAGACAGGCTGGTTTCAGCAGACCCATTATTTGACAAGGGCTATTTTCTGTCTCTGGTTTGGTTCATCTAATATAGATGGCTGAATAAGGGATCAAGGCTTCCTGTTCAGTCACAGGACTTAATCTGGCCTGTTTCATGTGAAAGCTCTTCCAAATATCATTCTTGAACTATTTTGGAAAATTATGGGATGCACCTCCTGAAAATTTCATGGGGACCAAGTTTGCATGGGGCAATAGTATTGCATTTTTTCCTTTTCTCATGATTCCCAGAACAGGCAGGCACTAAATCAAGCTCTGCACAGCAGTGCTCACTGCTGCAGCTGGTATCAGTGTGACTGTCACTGTGCTCTCACTACAGCAACCCTTTCATATGATACATGAGATGTTCCTGGCCTGGATTCAAAGGGCAAAGGGGAGAAGGATAGCAGTATAGGCCCTGGCTTTTGCGCATTTTGTTTACTGGAACATCCTTTTAACCATTCAACAGTGTACACGGCTGGGTTAGGGGAAAGTCATTAAAGTTGCCCTTGGTAAGAGGATCAAGTAATAGTGCCATATGTTCCCATGCAGTGACACGCAGTCACTGCCTAAAAGAATTTTAAAACTGAAAAGCCAGCTTAGACTCATTTTTGCTTATTTTGCTTTACTCTAAGAGTATACGCCATCACTTCACCAGTATCACTGAAGCGTCTGTGCAAAGCAGAGATCTAGAAGAACCAGCAAATCAGGTTTTTTCCTTAAATAACTGTTTTGCTGCAGCCTGACTTTGTTTTAAAGGAAAGTCTGCTTATCCCCTTATTCATGGAGTCAGGGCTCTGTGCCACCACTCCTTGTTCTGGAGAGCTGCTTATAATGACTTCATCTCTGTGACCTGAGATGTTCCCTAAAGACCACTGCCAGGCTGGGTCCCCACAACCATCTGCAGAGGTGCAGAGCTCCCTGGATAGGTATGAAGCCTTGTCAGCTCTGTGAAGCCATCATAAAAAAAAAAAGGAAAAAAAATTAAACGATGGGCAAATTTGTAACATTGAACCTCGTGCGTTCTTTGCAAGAGGCTCAGACCTTTGTTGGCTCCCACCTTAATCCACCCCTGCTGACATGCATCAAGCATAAATCAGCACAGAGCCTGGCCCCTGTACTGTGTAAACATTAACTAATTAATCCTCCTTACAGCCTTTGGAGGCTGCAAAGGAGTTATTATTATACTTCTCTTCATAGAGTGTGTAACTGCAGCAGTGTGGATAAAAGATTAAAGGACACAGACATAATGATTACTGAACTTGGGTGCAGAAGAACTCTTGGACCTCTCTAGAGCACTTTTCACATAATTTTTTTGCAGTCTCAATTGACTAATAAACAGGAGGGGCTGCATAAGCTGTTTCAAGACAAGCTTCAGGGCCTTATCCTTATCTGTGTTATGCTTACAAATCCACAGAAATTCTGTTTGCTCCTTGGAGGGGTTTACAGCAATGCTAAAAATCTGAATCTGGCCTATCATATTAATATAAAATGTGAGGAAAAAATATCCAACAACAAACAAAGAGCAATGCAAAATATAGGTTTGTTACAACCAAATTGGTTATGTTTGTTTTTTTCTACATTAATGCTGTCCAGCACTCCCCTGTGTATTCTCAAGGAAATTACTTCGTTATATCAGTGAAGTATATTGAAAATGAAATCAGTGGCAACACAGAATGTGCCCAGACATGACAAGACTTTTAAATAACAACAGAAGAATTCTATCTCCTTTCCTGTTTGTTCCATGTTAACTTAGGGAGATTGGTGCTGACTTTCTGGAATGGGTGCAGCAAGCTGTAAATGATGTATGAAAATTAAACGAAAAGTCTCTGCCCAGGACACTGTGCACAGCAATCAGTGCTGAGGCAAGTTAATAGCTCTTTGCTCCTGTACACTCTGACATGAGACGGAGCCAGAGCAGCCAGCACTGCAGAAATTGGAGCAACTACCCAAAAATATCCCGGACAGGACGTCTGCTGATTCTTCACTCAACCTCATTTTTAGTGGTGGTGTCCTTTAACACGGTGGAAAGGGAAGAGACCCAAATGTTTATAACCCTTCCTGTACAAGCCAGGTGGTTTGCTTACAGATAAGGAACAAGCCAGACCATGATGCCACCTTCTCAGGTCCTGTTATTTCCTGCCTCTCTTTCACAACTTTGTTTACTGTCCTCCTGTGCTGCAACATCAAACACCTGGGGCTGTGCAGTAGAGGGAGACTCACATCAAATGGGCAGAATGAAGCCAGTGCACGTGTGTGGGTACAGTTGGCACCTGGTGGTTATGTCAGCAGTGCTGGGCACGGTGACAGAGGGCAGTTCTGTGACCCAGCTACTGAAAGGCTCCCTGGTAGTCACACTGCAGTGCAACACTGCAAACAGTGATTATTAATACCATTAAAAATTCATGCAAGCCCAGGTTCTACAAATGCTCTGCCATGTGAACAGCCTCTGTGGAGATAAAGAGGGCACTGCAGCAAGAGTAAAAAGCTGATGTCCTGGCTACTGATGCACTGGTTTGAAGTTGCCCTTCAGAGATTTGGGCTTGACTTTCTCCTGTGTCCTCAGGTGATGGACTGACCAGATGTTTCAGCAAACATTCCTCATCTGGCACCCCCTTTGGGATGTTTGCTATGTAGCTCTCTGCACCTCACTTGCCCTTTTTGCATAAGTAACTTGTGCAAGTGTAAATTAAACCCAACAGAAATTAAAAAATAGTACAAATTAAGCCAAATGCCATTTGCGTGGTATTCTTTCACAGCTCAGAAGCAGAAGGAGATGGGATTTAATTTAGGCCAGTCCTCTGCTGCATTTCAGATAAAGGATTTTTAATCTAGTTGTAGGTTGATAAAAATACCCCTCTCTGATCCTGCAGGCAACTTTTTCTGCCAATTTTCTTTGCAGAGAGGAAGAGAGGGGAAGAAATAATTGAAAGAACACTGCTGCATAGAAAATGATACTGACGGAGTAATGCACTTTGGAACTGCGTGCTCTGCCAAATCCTTGTTTTCTGCTCCTTTTTTCTTCCTTTTTTCTTCAGAAATTTAAAGTTATTGGTATTCATCAGCATGATTAGGTGGTGGTTCTTTTTTTCTGAGCACTAGCCAGGTAGCAGTCTTTTAAATACAAAATGATTCCTCTATTCTGGAGTGTTATTTCAACTTTCAGAGTACAACTTGTTCCCTTCCACCTCAAGCAGAAAATTTTCAGGGTTAATTTATTCATCTAATTGCTGGATGCACATGTGGTATTGCAGTCCACAGTGATTTTATGGACTTAAGGCTATGGTAATGACTTAATAAACATTCATGTGTACATGATTTGAAGGCAATGTATTCTCTTGAATGTAACATTTCAGAAAACACGGCATGAAAAATAAAAGGGTAGCCAGAGGCATATCTCAGTGGAGGCGTGAAATGCTGAGCTTTTAGTATTTTTTCCAAATTAAAGACTCTGTTTAGAAAAGGTATTACCTGTCCAGCTTTCTGACAATTCATGAGGGTTTGAATGATCAAAAAAACTTCACAATTCAACACTTTTTTATTTGGCTTCCTTTGCCTCAATGCTCTTTTGATCCCTGATCTAGAATCTTGAAATTAGTGTGCTACTATCACAGAAAAGCAAAGTTCAGCTGTGTGGGGAAAAGGAACAAGACAAGTTTGGTGGACAGCTTTCAGGAAGGGCGTCTTAGAAAATCTCTGTTGTGGTCTGTGAAAGGGTGAGGGAGGTCAGGAGGGAGGGACGAATTTCAAGAGCTGTTGATTGAGGGGCTGGTTAATTACACCCCACCAGCTTAAACAAAACCCAACACAAATGCACCTCTGTTAAAGTGTATGAATTCACACTGGCTGAATGTTGAAAGGAGGGAGGGTTGGACTCTGTAAACATTGGACAATTTATTATGCTTGAAAGTTAAAACTAATTTTGATGGTCCCATTGTCAATTATTAAACCTGATGGTCCGGATACAACTTCCCACTTGGGAATGAACCCAACACGTGCTTGGGGATGCTCACTCTCTGCATGGCTCCTTCTTTTCTCCTCCCCTCCTCACTGCCCAAACCAGGGCACCAGGCAGGATGGGGCACTGAGTGACCCCATATGGCAGCTCGTTTGCTCCTCTCCAGTCTGACAGAGCCATGACATGTGCTGGCACTGCTGCACGAAGTGCTAAGATTTTTTTTTCTGATGAGGCCGATTTCCATTGGCAAGCAAGCTTCTTCTTGAGTGGTCCCTTAGTAAGTACTGGGCTGTCTGGTGAAATGGGGGAAAGGAGCTGCTTGCAATGAGAGCTGTGTTTATGTACTCAGTCATATTGGGTGGGAGGACTCTAGTTCTTTAAACTTCGCTTTTCCAAATATACTCTGTTATTTCATAAATCTAGTGGAATGGTTTATAACAACATCCAGATCATTAAAACATGAGACCAGGTGCCAAGTGGTTGGCCAATAGCAGATGTCAAAATCTTTGAGTCTTGGAAAGGTCTGGATAAGTGTTTGAGCCATTGCCTAGGCCTGATACCTGCAATACTTCAGGATATTTTTTTTCCTGGAACTGGACAGGTCACAAAGTTTCTGAATGTTTTAGCTCAAATTTGACAGCATTTGGCTCACTTTTTAGTATAGCCTCTGGATGCCAGAGGCTCACCTGCACTCAGCATCTCTGCTTCCTTTAAGCTGTGACCAGAAAATGTCTCACTGCATCACTTGGCCATCATTTGAGATGGAAAAGCCCTCCCCGGACAGTCACAGTGAATTAAGCTCCTGCCAAAATGGCTATTTTTGGTGTTGACCAGATGAGTCCCCTGGGGATACCTGTAAGTATTTCAGCATGCTGTGGATTTGGATGCCATCTCAGCCTGCTCTGGCTCAGGAGACTGTTCTGGGTTGTGACAAGTTTGGTGTCTGAAGGTAGATGTAAGGAAGGCCCAGGACCTCCAGACAAACTGGTGATTGATGGGAAGGAGCATCCTGCATTCCACTGCCCTTCACTTTGTTGTATGTATTTGCCCATCCAACCCTGCCCCTGCCTGAAAATTGTCCTTCTGCTGAAACAGTGATTTTCACGTTTTGAGGAGGTAAATGGTGATGAATTGTTCTGCTTGGGTCATGGCATTTTTCCTCCAAAAATGTCACATTTTTGGAGGAAGAGCTGGTGAAGGACTTGACTTTGTGTCTTGCCCTGCTGTGACTCTGAGGCACAGTGGAGATTTTCTCTATCTTGCTGCTTCCCTGCTCCCAAGAAGCCAAGTTTAACTCATCTTTCTATTAAAGGAAGGAGCTAATGCTGAAAAATGACCCACAGAAGTGCAAATCTTTTGAAGCCTGTGGTGGTTACAGCTGTTGGCTGCCTTGGTGAGAGCCACATCACCCTCCCCTGTGCTTGATGCAAAAGCAAGAGAGTTATTATGGATTTCACTTGGGTTTGTTCAATCTGGAAGAAGGTGTGATGGTGGTCTCCCACTTTCACATTTGCTGCCCTGGATAGTTAAAAGCAGGAGCACTGTGTGTGCATCTGTCCATCCCTACAGCTGCTGTAAGTCCTTGCTCATGGTGCTCAGAGGCTACTCAAGCATAATGGCCAATGACACCCAAAAGGGCCATGAGTTCCCTCTGCCCTGGGTGTCCAGCACTGTGCCTCTGTTCTGACTGTACTCTTGTGCTCCCTGCTGCTTCCTACACTCATTATTTTTCATTTTGCCACTGCTGGTTTTGCTAGCGAGGTGCCATTTGTCACAACTGCTTTATTGAAGCAGGGGAGAGATTGGGCTGGGGGGGTGAGGTGTGCACAGCTTCACAATGGGTGAAGTGACTTCCACAGCACCAGACCCATCAGCAAAGAGCTGAAGGTGACTGCAAGCATGTCCAGGAGAGTGTCATTCATTATTCCCACGTACAAACAAGATGAAGCTATTCCTCTTGGCCCTCTTGGGAGGTGCTATTTAAAGGAGGAAAAGGCAGGTCTTTCTTCAAAGAGCATGCAAGCTAACCAAACTAGGCAAGAGCGGGAGAAAATAAATATTACACTCAGTACCGAGATCAAAAGCAAGGCTTGGAGGTGCCAAATGATTTGCCTGAATTGGTATAAGCAGTTTGTAGAAGAGCAGAGGTGGGAAGTGAACCCAGAGCCTCTCGCCTGGCAAACAGTGTCCGCTGAAATACCGTGTGATCAAGAAAATGGCAATTTCATCAAAAACCAGCAGTTGCTTGTGAACTCTGACACCTTAAAACAAGTGACATAATTAAAACAAAAAAAATAACCTGTTTATTTTTCTGATAGTATTTTTCTTGTATAAAAACTGGTAGGATTTTTTCCCGCTGTTTTCATTGTTATTTGTTGTTGTTACTGTATTTAATAACTAGTTATTAATTATTTTTGATAGCAAAATGCATTGAGATTCCTGAGCCTAAACATTCCAGAATTCCCGCTCTCAGAAATATTTGCAAGTTAATTCCTTCCTCTGGCTTTGAACTAAAAGATATTGGAATATGTTGGCATTTGTCACAAGAGAAGTCTTATTGTGGTGAAGGATGAAGAGCAATGTGCTTTGTACTATTTTTTAAAGATTGTCCCTTGATCGTCATATCTTACCTAGTTAAAAATAGGAATGATGTTCATTGCATTGGGAAATACGCTTGCAATACACTTGTGTTGTTTTCAGAAAGACTGAGCTCTTAATTACCTGCAAAAAAATTTTGCCTGATACACTCTGGCACTATGAATATAACCCTTTAATTAACCATTTAAGTCCTCTAAATTAAAGAAAGATCATTTAGAATATTATCATGAGGACATTTGGGTCATTAACACCAGCTTTATCCTCTGCATCAAAAAAGAAAAGTATTTTATTCTTTCCTTGAGCTGGGGCGTAAGGTTTTATTTTCCTGGACAAGCAAAGGAGAGCTTGTTTCCTAACTCTTAATTCTGCATTTCTGCTCAAAAAAGAGCACACCCTTTATTCATTTTCCCCTCTGTTGTCACAGGCTGCCTGGTCCCAAAGGCAGCCTGTTTAGGAGAAGGAAGATAAGTTACTGCCCCCTGACAGACCTCTTTGTCAACTCTTCAGGATATCGATGCTGGTTTGTTTGGTGGGAAAACACCTAAAGTCAACACAGGGAGGCACTGGAAATAGCATTCAGATGGTCAGGGGACATGCAGAGGGTCGGGTGGAAGCACAAGAGAGAGCTGAGCTCAGTAAGGAGCCATTTAATGGCACCATTTAATGACCATGTAACTGTGTTTCTCCTTTGGCTACCAGGAGCTCCCTGGAGCTCTGGCCCACCAGCCAGTAGAGAACACATCTGCTGTTGGTAGATGCAGAGATTTTTCTGTTGACTTATACCGGGCTCAGGCGTGAAACCCCTGCCTTGAGGTTGAGGGTAATTACTGCTGCATAGCACAGACATGTGGGGCTGATTAGTTCCAGGCTGGATGGTGAGAGGGTGTCGATGGTTCCCAGGTAGAAATGAAAATAGGACAGATGCTTTGCTCCTGGCAAGTGTACGTTTAGATAGAGGCTCATTCCAGAGGAAGATTTGGGTACCCGAAGAAGAACAGAGGTAAAATTAGGTCTTACAGCCAAAATTGTAATGTGAATTCACTGCTGCCTAACCCTGAGAGTGTCTGGGTTCAATATCTGTTTAAATATCTGCAGCAGCACTTCTGTGTGCCCAGGGCTGCCCTGCCTTATTGGGATCTGGGGACTTCGCTTGGAAGTACATTGAGCACCACTCAAAAACTCTCCTGAGGTGTGCAGGTGGCTGTTTCAGTTACCTGAAGAGAGGCAAAGGCCATGTTGGTCGCATCCAAGGAGAAGTAGCAGCCACAAAGGTTTTTTGAGGACTGCAGCTCCTAGCTGAGGCAATCAAGCTCTGGTTCTCTCCTGCTTCTGTGCCTGAGGCTGATCTGGGTCTCATCTTCAGCCCAGGAGTGAGGAGCAACTGTCTGTGATGGTGGCAGGTGATAGAAGAGGGACAAGGGACCACAGTCATCAAAGATACTCCTGTCACAAAGAACTGGGAAATTTTTAGTGATAAGAGGGATGCACACTGGGTTCCTTGGCGATGCCAAGTGCTAGGCTGCAGCTCTACCTGTGCATTAATGAAACACTAGTGAAATTGAAACTGAATTTCACTGCAGAAGAGCTGGTTAACTGGGATTTTTTTTGTTATCACCCTCTTTTTTTTCTTTTTGTTTCACGGAGCCGGGCTTTTATGCTTTTCCATTACACAGTTTTATGCCACTACTGTGGATGAATTAATCTTCTGAGAATGGCTGTGTCTGTCCTTAACTGATGGGGGAGGAGGGCAGCAGGAATGACTTCAGTGCTCCTTTAATTACTGATCTCATTAATTACCCTCCAAACCAAGTGGGTTTTTGCTCAGGGCTGTTTCCACAAGCCAGAATGTCCTTCTGGAACTGGTTAACACCTGAAAGGGTAATTGCTTCCTGACTCTATGCTTAAATTTTTCCAAAACCCAACAGCATCTCATCCAGCTTCATCACACACCACCTCCCTCTACAGCACTGGGCTTACCCCAGTTAGGAAAGTTCCTTATTTAGCCCATTCTTAAGACACCTGCCTGACAATAATCCAGGCATAGCCTGTAGCTGGAATTGTTTGTCCTCTGCATGCCTGATATGGTCAGGACCAGAATTTCCATCCTGTGGTTTATATCTTGAAATAAATGGGACTGGCAAAAAACAGGTGGGCAGACTCAAAATGGTCAGTGCTGTGCCCAAGCAGCCTCTCAGCAAACTCTCACCCTGCAGCTCCTTCCACTGGAATTGCTGAACGCTGTGCCTTGGCCCACAGGACACACTGGTATGGTGCCAGAAAAGCAGTCAAAAAAGAAAAAAAACCAACCCAACCTACCAGAAATCCACTTTCCTCTGGAGGTCCCTGAGCACATGTGGTTCTGGCAAGGAAGGAGGATAAAAATGATCCCCTTTGTGGGTGCACTGCACCAGCTCGGTGCTGCCGTGTTGCCGCTCTACAGGCACTTTATGAGTGATGTGACAGCTTCCCTGACTGAAGTAATTCCAAGTACTGTAACATGAAGTGTCAAGGCAGACAGTAGAAAACATTTCAATCCTTTTCATTAGAACAAAGCACTATTCTCTTGACGGCTTTCAAATGCATATTGTTTAGCTATTATGTGCTAACCTTGACTGTTATATTCCAAGCACAATAGCAGTGGGAGCTTTCTGCTTTTTTGTTCATTTCTGATCATGGTAAGAGGATTTCTCTTTTTTTGCAGGGTCAGTAAAATATTCAGTTATAAAGGGAAAGAAAAGTAAAAAGAAATATTTATGTTACAGAAGCAGTGAGAAGGAGCTCTGAGGTCTCCTCCCGTGTCTCAGTTTTCAGGTGGGTCAGATGGTTCCCAGTATGGATTTTTACCTCAGAGTGGCTTGTACTTCTCTTGACAGAAATCAAAGACTGCAAGTGCATCCTACCTAGACTGCTCTTGTGTGACGAGTGTCAGGCTGAAGCTAAAGTGACTGCAATGTCAGCTGCTGAAAGCCTCAGGCAATGTGCAGCAGGTAAATGGTTAATTAAAATGATTCTTCAAGGATACCTTTAAGGGAACATGGAGCCTTTCCAAATCTCCGCAGGGAGTTATTGATGGAAATTGCTGCTCCACTTTTTCGCTCAGGGATACACACGGGGTGGGTTACCCTAACAGTTTCTGACATTTCATCTGTCTGACCATGAGGCTGCTGAGATTGGAAGATTAAATTGCTCCTGAAAGAATGAGATGTGACACAGGTGAAAGCCAAAGATAAAGATACAGAAATCTGTAAGCAGCACATGAAAACCTCTGATAAAGCCTGAGCTCCTTTTTAGGACCAGGTGGGCCATGAATGCTGGAGGACAGAAGTTCTCCTTGTTCTCTCAAAGGGCTTTGTAGCCTCTGCTTGCCCAAAGGCCAGATTGATTTTTTTTGTCCCATTCTCCTGAGTTAACCTTTTCCAGTTTCCACAATCTCATCTATTCCTCATATTTTTTTCTCTCATCTTATTCTTTATTTTTGAACAACCTTGTTTTGTTCCACTTACAAAACTCCTTCTCAAAGTAAAGCATTTCCCATCCACATCCAAATCCTTCTTCCCGACCTCTTCATCTCTTCCCATCCATTCTTACATTCTCCCTTGCACCAGCTCCCACTCTCATTTTTTCCTACCCCAAACTGGAACTCTAAAATTACCCTCTCCCACTGCCATCCCTTCCCCTCCAGTGGATTCAGCTCTTCCCTTTCCGCTGTTTGATTTTTCCTCCTCCTCAGTGCCAACGTCTGACAGAGGACTCCCTGATTATATGTCTTCATTGTAATTAAACTGGGCCAGAGCCCATTTGCTGGCACTAAGAGCAAGTGGCACAGCCTGGCTCACGTCCATACAGCTAAACTCTCTTCCTCCCATAACAGGATGGCTTTATCCTTTCTGCCTATTGGGAACGGCCCTTGGCAAGTGCTGCTCTCTGAACCCTGCCCAGACACAGTCTCTCAGAGTACTCCCTAGGACAAGCCAAAACTGTACCAGGGAGCATGCTAATAATTAAACATTATAGACTCTGCTACAGGCCTTGGTGCTGTTTAATTTACTTGTAAAAATGCAGTTGAGAGAGTGGGAGAGGCAGTGTCCTTGCTTTCAGCTCAGGTATCTACTTACAGTACAGCCAGCATGGTTGGTTTGACCCCTGTGAGGACAGTGGTCCCTGAAGATTGAGCAAGAGCCTCTGGAAGCATAAACCTCTTCCAAGCATAAACTTGGCTAAACGTGGGCAGGGTTTTTTAATCTAGTGGGGGTGTGGGAAGCATGTCCTTGGTTAAACTTCTGTCCTCCAGCCACCACTGCCAAGTTCCTGCCCCCAGATACAATCTCCCAAGCAAGGATTTCCTTGCATTTTTTTTTTTTTTATTATGAGTTAAAAACCCTTTTTTTTTCTGCTCCCGCCCTGAGGTGAGGATAGTGAAATTCAGCTAAAGGGAACACCCACATGAGAAATTTTAACTCCTTTAGTTAACATTTAGCAACATCTGTATCAGCTGAAAGCAGGGTGTTACTGTGTGTAGGTAGTGTAAAGCATTTTTATAGCAAGCAGTAGCACATTTACCTGCCACAGGTGAGTGTGGGCATGCACACAGGCTGGGAGGGTGGTGCTGGCACAATCCCTTTGACAAATTGTATTTACCCGAGACCAAACACATGCCAAATCAAAAAGAAGGTCCTAAGCTCTGGGAATGCGTTTGGGAATAATGTTCTGAGCAGGGATAGCATGAAATTGCACCAAGACGGAGATAGTGTTGGTCCACTGGCTGCAAGCCTGGGATTTTGCTCTGACCCAGGGGTAAATGCTGTGTGGAAATCCTCCTTAACCAAGCTCTAATAGTCACCCCTCATGTTTTTATGACCCCTGAAGGGGTTTGAGATAAATAGCACCTTCACATCCAGGTGTGTTACACACCTGGTGCCTGTATACATGTGTGTATATTTATAGCCAGCCAAAATCTAACACCACTACATATTGAAATGGTCAAAGTAGCGAGGTAGGTTACTGCTGTTTCCATGGCTTTGAAAGTGTTATAAACAGCCAGGAATAAAAACAAAAAATAATTACTGTGTTACTGGATTCTGATGTTATTTCTGAAATAACCATGTATATTTTCTGAAGGTTTTGCTTGTCTTTTAAGCCTGAAATAACAGGCAAGCAATGTCTGTAAGCCACTTTTTCACTTTTTAAAAATATATATATTTGTAGATTAGATCACTGGTGGGTTCTCTGCACTAACAATGAATAAAAGTCTTGAAAGCAGCTTTTTGGTCAGTGTGTGCTGCCTGGAATTTGTCTTGGACTGTGATTTCAGATTTGGCCCTGCAGACAATAACATGTTCATCATCTCATGCTTCATGTAACCACCTCCTTGTGTACAGCATGAGTGAAGATGACTGAAACACGGGGGTGGCCAAAGGGTTCTGTATGCCATTTTGTCCTGGGTTCCCCTTGTTTCTTTTTCCCAAGCTGCCACCCTGGGAGTTTGTCCTTTCCCAGAGCAATGAGGGCTGTGTGGGAGGTTGGAGCTGTGTTCTCAGCACAGTGTCTGGTTGTGTGGTCTGAGGCAGAACACTTCTGCAATGCAGCTCTTGTGCCAGGCTGCACACCTTGCTCATCCTACCTAGTTCAAGGATGTTGCTTCCTACAGTTCCTTTTTTTTTTTTTTATCCCCAAAAGTCCTACTTTCTTTGTTTGATACTGCAACAGATGTTCACATTACATGTGTATTAGCACACATTAAGGCCATCCAAGGCAATGGAAAAAATTCTGGTGGGACTGTCTTGTGTTAGAGAATAAGTAATAGTGACTCTGTGCTCTGTTTGGGAACTGACAGGACTCTCTTGCTGAGCAGAATGGTAGCAGAAGACCATCAGAGCACAGATAAAGGAATTGTGTTTTCTCCGGGTGTAGTTCAAGTCATTGGCAAATTTCCCTTTGACTCCAGCAGAGATGGGAGTTGAGCTGAGACACTCGTCTTTTTATGGACATGTTTTTCTTTCCAACTCAGAGATAAAGATTTTTGAGGGGGGAAGGCAGTGACTATCAAGACAGAAGATGGCTGTGAAACCTGCAATTGCATTGGCAGGTCTGAGTCCTGTGGAACCCACACATAAAGGCTTGAACAGGAGGGAAGAGATCTCGAAGCTGGGACCTCGTTGGAGAGGAACAGCACAGAGCAAGTGGAGGGAAACACAGGACACGGAGCAGAAGTGAGGGGTGGGAAAGCCACAGGCCACAGGACTCAGCGCAGGGCAGAGACCACTCAAATCCCACATCTTTGGTCTTGCCTTGGTGTGTCACTTAGGTGGCTCAGCAGGCTCATGTTATCAAAACACTGCCAGCCTCTCTGAAAGAGGGATAAAACAGAAGCTAAAACACAGAGTCTATAATTAAAAACATCCAATCTGGAATCTTGTTCAAATAGATCTAATGCCTTCTGATGATTTCTCACCCTTCACACCTTTCTGAGCTGCCCGTGTGAGCACTGCAAGGCTGCAATTTGCTTCCGAGAGAAGCTGTGTTTTCTGCAAATTCAGAGCTGCTTTGCAAACTGTGCAGTTTTTGGCAGAATCCATCCCATTTTCTTTCTCCTCCTGCCCTGTGTGGGTGGAAGCCCTGTGGGGAGGGGAGCAAGGTAAACAGAGCTGAGCAGAAGAGGTTCAGTGAGGCTTTCCACTGGGGAAATGAAGGTCTTGTGCTGGGAATCAAGTATCCTCAGCTGGACCCACTCCAGCTCCTTCTCCCCTCTTCTGCACTCAGGGAGGATTTAAGCCTTTACAGTACAAGCCAGTGGTAATAGCTGCGAGAGATCCTGTATTTCTATGGATTTTGGCTCAGTCCGGAGTTCTTTCCACTTCCCAAGGAAAGTGCACTGATAGCCTGATTTATGCACCCACCTTTTGCTGGGACTTAATGAACAGTTTTACAACACAGAACTTTTCCAGCAGTATATGCTGGCCTCACTGCACGGCAATAATTGCACAGCAGATGTGTATGGCCATGGGCCATCCAACTGATGACAAAAGATGTGGTGACACGAGTGGTTCTCTGCATTTCTCTCCTTCTTTCTCTTCTTCCCAGGTTCTTCCAGATAGGAAACAATGACAGTGTGGAAGTTCATGTAGCTCTTCTGTGAGCTGAACCTTCTTTCTGACTGTGTTCTCACACTTCAGTGAGGTAAATCAGCCCATGAGGGACACTGCAGTTGGCATAAGGTTGTGACTCTGGGGAAAGTGTATCCTTGAGAAGCTCACTCATTTTGCTCACTGCTGAATCAGCTCACCATGTCTTAAGTGTCTGTGTTGACTGCAAAACCTCTGTCCAACACTCAAACAGGGCAAGTAAAAAGAAGCTGCAGCATTTTCTGGCTAAATTTCAGCAGTTTAATATTGTACTTAACCTCTCCAGCTTTCTTCTGTGAGCTTTGCTTGTGTGGGTGTTAGGGAACCTGCTTTCTGCTGTGCTCTGCCTTTTGCCTCTGCTTTTTACCTCTGCTTGAGAAAGCTGCAATTCCCACAGGAGGATCTGGAAGACCTGGCATGCTGAGCACTCAGTACCTGTCTTTGCTGGTCACCCTGGGGTGCTGAAGGCTTCAGCTCCCTTTCAGTGCAAAGGTTTGTTGAGCCAGGGCCTGTGAGGTCTCAGAAGTAATTTGTGAACAGCTCTGCTTAAGGGATAGGGATGTTGTGTAGGAAATGCCTTAGTTCTGGTGGAGAACACTTTACCTTGGATATCCTCAGCCAGCCAGTCCCATCCAATCAAGAGGAATTCCCCTTTGATTCATTAATTAACCATCTTCCAAATCTGGTGTTTCCTTTTTTAGAGGATGTGAAGAAGGCACAAAGCTAAATTTTCTGAAGCTTTTCCTCTGTGAAGACGCAGCAGCAGAATGCTGCACTTGGATTTGGAATAGATACCTGGATTCTCTGAAGTGAGAGAATGATTTTCCCTCCTTCACTATAGATTCTCGTTCTTGTCAGGAGCATGAGATGCACATCCCAGCACACCAAAAGAATCTTCAAGCATGTACCTGTCATGGAAGCCCGTTCAGGCTGAAGAATGGGAGTGGTGGAAAGGATAGGGATAATTCTGGCAACATGTTCCTAAGGGTGCTGGAAGAAAGGATTTGCATTTTGAAGTGACAAAACATTGTCCAGGGCAGAGAGAGACAGCTTCTTCCTGAGGGAGGACAAGCTGGGACACGAGGGTGGCCCCAGCCTGGGCAGTGATGGGGTGCAGTCCTACAGGGTATGAACGTGGTGGGCAGAGCTCAATGGGTCCATCAGCATTTCCAGACCCGGCAAGAGGTGCACCAGGTCCACACAAAGAGTACAGTCAGCAGGAAATGGATCCAGGTCCAGAGTCAGAGCTGGACAGAAGGCCCCAACACGGATCCAAAGTCCATCCAAGATAGAACTGGAGATGTGCAGTGGGGTGGTGCAATGCCTATGCCAGCCAATAATTTGCACTGACTTATTTTCTAACCAAGATGTGCTCTGATCTCTCCAGGGTACTCCTGAATCTCACTTTTTTTTGGATGCCGTATGATAGGAAAACAATGTGAACCGAGGAGAACAGCATGGTGTCTTCCCTAACATTCACTTATTATTAAAAAAAAAGATTGAACTTCTAAAATGGAATTTCATAAAGCTTTTCGAATCTCTGTGTCCTTATTTAAAATAATTGATAACCACACTAGAATTAGTAGGTTATGGATTTTATTCAATGCAGTACACAGGTCTTTGGGACAAACGGTTGTACAATCTTTTTCAGATGAATGGTATTATTAGAACAAATTTGCTATCCAGGCAGAGATGATCTGTTTCAAGTATTATTTAATTTTTATAAGATAGAAGTTGATATTTTTGTTATTATATGTATTTTCCTAAAAACTCAGATTTATCCATCAATAGCAGACCAGCCTGTGTGGAATTGTCTTAAGGACTGAAACACGTGCACTTGTTTTATTACGATGTCCTGTTTATGATAAATTTTCTTATTTATTTTGGTCTGGTTTTCAAGGGAGTAACATGCACCATGTGCAATTTATGGATGCTATTGGACACAGCAGGATCAGGAGTAAAAATCAACTATTCACGAAGCTCAGCACATTTCTGTAGTCACAGGTAGCATCCCTCCTTTTGCAAAAAACTTAAAAGGCCAGATTTGCAAGAGAAAGGCATAGTTATTACCGCTTATTCTTGTGTTATCTCTGTTCCACACCACTAATCATGTTTGATTTATCAGTCAAATTTTCCATTATTAATGGAGAATAAAATTCAAGGCTTAATTTCAGAAGAACAAACCCTCTGCTCTTAGCACAGCCATTAGATTGTCTCTCTAATTGTCTCGTTCACCTTTCCCCTTTGCGTGGTAAATCATTTCTTCTAGGCCAGCATTTTCTTTATAAATATTTGAATTTTTGGTTTTTAAATGGACAAAATTGCCTAAAAAAAGACTTAGTGTCAGCTCTCTAGCTTGTGTAAGAGCAAGGAGAATGCCTGCCTCCTGAAGCTGGCACCTGGGAAGGAGGGAGTCCCCTTGGTGAAAAGCAAGTAATGAAGTTGCGCTGCAAAGCAAAATTCATCTGAGAGCAGAAAGTAGGGCAATCTTTTGAATATGAAGTTGTGAGCCTCCAAGGAGAACCTGTGAGTTAATTATTGTTAGGTTTTCAGTCTTTGGGGCCTCTTGACCGTGTCTCCTTTGCCTTCCTCCTTGACCTTCCACCTGCCCACATGGAATTCTTTGTCCTGCAGGTCCCTCAGCTTTTCACTGCAGCTTTTCACCTACAGATTTTCACGTGCCTGCCCTCAGCTTTGCAGGGATGAGCAAGCTTGTGATATGGCTTACACTAAATTAACTTGCTTGCTCCCTGCTCCCTTGGCTCTTCCATTAGAAGGTAGTGCAGACATCCCCTGGAGATGGAGCAGAGAGCTCTGGGAGACATCCTTGGAAACATCAGCCAAAAAAACAGGCTGGATTTTTAGAATAAAAGCTTAAGATGTTTAAGTGATCAGCTCCTCTCCAGTGCTATGCAGATTCTGGCTGCTTAAGCATTTCAGGTGTGTGAAATCAGGGCATCTAACCAGTGACTAGTGACTCCAGGTGTCTTAATACTGCAGTGCCTAAAAATGCTGTACAGGGAATAAGAGATTAGATGTAATATATGGAAATTAGACAGCGTTGACATGTCTTTAGGCACCTGACATGGGAGCAGCCAACCCTCTAATGACCCAAAATTTTGGCTCCATAAGTACATAGGGAAGCTGAATGTTGGGCTTTCCTTTTAGAAGAAAAATGATATATATACTGTGACTCAACTGTATTTATATATATAAAATCAAGAGAAATTTTCCATCTGCTTTTAGTTTTGCATACAGAGACACTTCAAAGGCTTCATCACTGTTTATTTGTATGAATGAATATGTAAAAACATATATACAACTGCACAAATACACAATCTTGAACAAAGGAGGGGTGTGTGCACATACACAGTTCGGTGGTG
Organism: Falcunculus frontatus; assembly: GCA_013398115.1. Lineage (NCBI taxonomy): Eukaryota > Metazoa > Chordata > Aves > Passeriformes > Falcunculus > Falcunculus frontatus. The sequence continues at coordinate 2,316,516 of VZRV01002986.1, forward strand.
GATCCAAAACTCTGGTTTTCTGTAGCAAACAAACCCTATGTTTCAGCCTTGATATAAAGGGCACAGACTCTCAGAAAGCGTCATTGTGTTAAGAAATTATATTTTTGAACAATGTGTGAAACCTCCCATGTTGGAAGGACTGGAGAGGTCCCCTCCTGATGAGTGCACAGAGGTGAAAAACAGCTCTGGCCCCGCTGGGGCTGCAGCCATCGCCCTGCAAACCTCTCTGGGAGTCCTGCACAAGCTGCACGCTGCCTGTTCGGATCTGCCAGCAGCAGTTTTCTGATTCCAAGCACCGTATCACTCCCTGGCACACTTATTTCCCTTGGATGAACCAGTCAGTGCCTTGGTGACTGTATGAAAAAGCTGTGCAAAGCCTGGCTGAACGTGGAAACTTCTGCACCTTGTCTGTCTCGTGTGCAGGATGAACCACAGCAAATCCTAAGTCATCTCGTTGCACTTGGAGTAGTGACAACTCTCCAACACATGGAAAGGGGCCAGCTACCAGACCAGCTCAGTTTTCCTTGTTTAATCTCTTAAGCACATTTTCAGGCTTAACTGCTTGAGTGGCAGAACCCCCATCAGCAATTTAAAAAAGCAATTATTTTGAATCTCTTCAGAAAATATTTTTATCTGCATGATTCTGCTCAGTAGCTGCATATTAGAAACGGTATGAATCACTCCAAAATATTAATTGATAAGAGTCACGACCTTAAAACATTATTAAGAGTAGGGTGCACAGTTCCGTTCTGGCCAGGGGGGACACAGAATTTTAATGAAAGAGTGTTAATTATCACAAAGATGGTAGAAAAATCTTCAGTTGAAAAGTTCCCTATATGATTGGTTGTGCTTTATGCCCTCCACTTCACACAAAAAGACACACGAGGCGAGTTATAACTCTGCAAATCCCTACTGAAAAACTCACTTTTCCAGAAAAGTATTTTTTTCATACCACTGTGCTCTTCTGAGCCACCATAGCAAAGGCATGAGTGGCAGCTCTGTTCCCTCTGATCTTCCTGCTCCTAACAGTTCTGTTTTTGCAAGAACGATCTATTGTCTGTAGTTATTGAATGACATTTAGGAAAATTTCCATTCGTGTTTTCCTGTGCATGCAGCGAAACTTCCAACATCCTCCACTGGTTATCGCGGAGTCGGAGATAAAAGAGACCCACTGGCTCGCTTAATTTGCTGCGCCTGCCTTTCCCCTGCTCAAGCTTGTCCTATTTTTCAGAAGTGTTTACCTGATTAGCACGTACAATTACTGATGTGTGCACAAGGCTCAGTTCAGGTTTCGAATGTTCCCTGAACCTTTCCCTCCAGATCAAAGCTCCCACGTCCTCCCGCGCCAGATCAGCCTCCTGCTGAAGTCAGTGTGACTTTGGCTGTTAACTTTGGCCCACGAGCACATTCCCGGAGTGCAGAATTAGGTGAGGCCTCCAGCGCTTCGCTGCATCAGGACCTTTGTTGGAAGCAAAATCCGAGCCTTCGTGTTTTCACATTATCAGTCATTTGTGAATTCCTTATAATTTTTTTAATGACTTTTGCAGAGAGCAGTCAGATGCTATTAAAGTTTTACTGAATTAAATTGGAGAAACTAATTTTGCTCTTAGTATTTTATTTCAGTGTGTAACTTGATTTTTAAGGAGCACTTTGTATTGCATGGCCGTTTGCATTTGCTTTATAAGCATAACATAAAGGTTTCCCTGGAGTCATGGAAAAATTGCCTTCTACGTCCCCTATCTAATTAACACCATGTATGTTGCCTAACTCCTTATAATTCACTCCTGAGCACAGTATATAGAACATGATTGGAAAAATAATTTGAAGCAATGAGAAAAAAAAAGCCTTTTGTAATATATATGATATGGCCAAATGCACTTCCAATCAAATTATATTAAGAAAAAGAAAGGACAGCACACTGAGATATCTGATGTTGAAAAGAAACACCAAAGGCTTAATTAAAAAGTATGCTTATGTTTTTAAAGGGCACTGTGTTTAAAGCATAGTAATGAAACCCTTCTTGCTGAATAGCTCGGTGACCTGTCTGCATCAGGGCTGAGGCTGTTCAGCTCCCTGGTGAGAGCCCTGATCCTCCATCCCATGGAGGAGCTGCTAAGCCCCCGGTGTGTTCTGGTGGGTCACAGGTTTCCAGGAGGGAGAGCAGTCAGCCAGTGCACAATTAATTGCAGGGCTGGGGTCTGCGGTGAGGACTCAGCAGATGAGCCGAGTAAATCCAAGTGCTGCCTCACAGCTGGGGGGGGGGGTAAGACTTTAAACCATTCTAACTAGATTGTAAGCGCTGTCTGACCAGGCTCTGGGGGTTTTTCATCCCTTTTGAGTTTTTTCTTTTCTCCCTGTGGAGCCTGAAAGACTAATATGATTTGGAGAGAGAGCAAGTGTCAGTGGACTCAATTCTTGCTGGTGCATCAGCAGTGGAACCAAATTCCAAATGAAGAAGTTAACCCCTTCCCCTCCACAGATTTATTGAGGTTAATCAGACCATGTGTGCATAAGCCAGGGCACTGCTGAAGGCAAGAGGGTGGATTTGCCTCCTGCATAAATTAAATGTGGAGGCAGAGCTGGGGCACATGAAAAGGACTGAATCCATCCACAGTCGTGCAGTAACAGTGCTTGTCACATCAACCAAAGGCAGCCTTTGCTCGTGCTCCAAATTTGGCACCTTTCCTCACAGCAGGACTCGGTTCTGACCTGCCACACCTTCACTCCCTTCATGTGAGACGGACACTCTCTCCTCCACCTTTCCCGTGGAGAGTGAGCTCATGTGAGACCCCACAATCCTCTTGCTTTCAGATGTTTCCCACTGCTGGGCTCTCTGCAGAGTTTATCACCACGGATTGTATCTGGGTGTTTTAAGGTCACGTTGCATTTCCTTACTTGAAGAAGAGAAGAAAAAGAGATAAATGTATATTCATATTTTCTATACATGCACTCAAAAAATAAACATTCCCTTTTAACTCTTCTCAGAAGATGTGGTGTCATTTCCTGAAGGAGAAGCAGGGGGGGAAGAGGGTTGAGAAGAAAGGCAACTAGAAAAGAGAATGCTTTTGATTTTAACAGAATTAATGTAATGTAAACACAGAATTAAGTGTTTATTTTGTCAGAAAAGTGAAAATGCCCACCCTGATTTGGTCCAGGACAGGGAATATCCATGAACACCAAAATGGATAGAACTATTCCAGGCTGTGAAGAAACACCAAGTCTGTTAGGCTTATAATTTCACTTGGAAAAGTGGAATTCAGAGGTGTCTGATAGATGTCTCACACAGGGTAAGGAAAGAAGACACAACATCTGACAAATAGGTTAGAGCTTTAAAAAGCAAGGTGTAAAGTGTACACTGATGTCACAGTCATAGTGGTCTAAGGGACACAAATCAGGCATTTTGGGAGGAAGCATTTTGCACCAGAAATCCCTAACTTGGCTTAAGCAAAAGACAGCTACAACAAATGTACCTACTTAAGTCAAGGCTACCAAAATTCCCCCTCCTTGTATAAGAGACAGCCTCCAGACAGCCCCACAATATATATTGCATGTAGGGCCTAAGATGACTTGAAATAATCCCCTCCCTTTCATAAATCTTGATTTTTTTCCTTCAGGAGGAAAAACTCCTGCCTCCCCTTTTACTTTCCTTTTTTCAGATGCGTAGGATTCAAGAGCCCCCTCCTCCCTTTTCAGCCCTGGTGATTTTGCTGCATGGATTTCAAGGCATCTGGGTTGAGTGAGTTGGTCACTCTGCCACTCACTTGTGAGGTGCTGGAGGACTCTGCTCTCAATTCAGAAAAGTTGCAGACGCTTGACACACCAAAGGAGTCAAGTGAGCAGTATGAGATGTTTATCAATTGGGAAATGCAGATCTCATATGCAGAAATAGAGTGTAGAGAGTAATTCATTCAGAGCACTGAAACACAGGCGCTGCTGCCTTTTGCTAAGGGAAGGGATCAGTTGCAAACCAAATTCCTTCCTGCATTAACCAAATTGTCTACTGCACTGGGTAGATCTCTTATTAAATCAGATCTCTTCCAGCTCTAAACTGCAGCTGTCAGTTCCTGAATCAAATTTATTAACCGTTAAACGTGTCACCTGCAAAATGGCATCAATATTCTCTTCCAAACATATAGTGGTTGCTTACAGATCCCTGAGCTGATGAAGAAGGTACACAAAAGACTACAATTTGGGATAACAGAAAATGCACCAAGCACCTTCTTAAGAGAATTGAGATCTGCTTTCTTGGTCAGTGCAAATAGAGCTTTATGGCTGCAAAGCTCTTCCTTTCAGCTTCTCTTTGGGGCCACTGGTATATGATCACGTAGTGTGGTACTAATACTGTTTAAATGAGCTTTGCTTATCAGAATGGTAAAAATGGGCTGATAAGCAGAGCTCACGAGAAACTGAAGCTTCACAGGAAAAATCGTCTAAAAATGGGGTCAAGTTAGATTTCAAGGTTTCCCATGGAGTGGAGGTAGAAGGTAAAAGAAAGAGGGACTAGCCAGTGTAAAAACCAGGTCAACTTTAGATTTTCATATTTTCAAGATTTTTTTTTTTAGGCCCATTTATATTCTGTGCTCAAAAACATCCCTTGACCCTGGTTTTCTAATCTTCTAGATCAGGTGTGTGTCTTGGCCTCAGGCCTGGATTTTCCTTCCATGGAAACAAGCATCTGGTAAGGATGTCTGTGTGTGTCCGAGCTGCTCTTCGGGACAGGTTAAGATGGGTGTTTGAATAGAGAACTGTTCCCATCTCACTCCACAAACAGCCTAAATTCCTTGGGCTGCCCCAGAGCTTCAGAGTTTGGGGACTTTCAGGCTCCCCATGTCCTGTAAGCCCATTGAATCAAAGACACTTAGAAAGTACCTCAAGCTTCTGTGGGTGAGTTCTGTTTCCCAAAAATAACTTTTTTTTTTTACTTTTGAAAGGACCTCTCTTTTTCTATGGAAAGGTTAAAACCAAATGCTTCAACTCAGGTTAGTTTGCTGGAGAACCAGTTCCAAATATTTTAACTTGATCTCCTTTCTGGTAAAGATCCATGGACAGCTTCTGAGCTGTGGATTCTCAGCTGGAACCATTGCTGCAGGAACAGTCAGGAGCTGGGCTCAGGCACACAGTCAGGTTGGGGCTCAGCAGAGTGTGGTTTAATTCCTTGAGCTGACATGGCTTTCCTGTGTAATTCTTGGCAGATCACCAAATCTCCCTGGGCCTCACTCCTTGTCTGCAAAATCACACCTCTTGGACCTGCTGCCTCAAGAGAGAGCTGGGGAGAAGCCATTTATTATTATGTGTTTATAAATTGGGGGCTTTATTTTTGGACAAGGCCCCCAGACAATCTCACAACACCAATCCTGAGATAAAGCAGGCAGATTATCTTAAATAGTCTGGCAGATGCTGGAGAGGCTCCAGCCATGAAGTGGTCGGGAGGTACAACACAAGCTGCTTGCACAGCGTTGAAAAGACTCACTGTCCTTTTGTAGCTCACCCCTTGTGAGCAACCCATGATTTATTTATCGAGGAGCAGTTTCTGAGTCACCTTCTTCTCCACATTATGAAAACACTGCGAAAGTGAGTCATTTTGAGGAACACAGCCTGCAGCACTCAGTTCTCACCCTGCAGCCTGGAACAGGAGGAGGAGAGCCCGGTGGATAGGCTTGGAAGAGAGAGGGAGTGGGAGATGCAGCTTCCTTCTCTTCAAGCCTTGTCATCTGACCTTGGGAAAGTCGTGCAGGATTCAAGATTTAGACCATAAACAGAATGGTGGCCTGGCTTTGGCTTACTCAGAAGGGTGTTTTTTATAGAGTGACACTGTTAGAGATGTGAGACTGTCAGCTTCTGCAGTAACAGGGTCCTTTCACAAGCCTTGGATAGGGAGAGTGATAAAAGTGGAGATGCAATAAGTGACTCTGTAAGTGTAAAAGGTGACTGCAGAGACAGCCAGAGTCAGCTGTTCCCTGTGTTTGCAGGGGATTGGAGAAGAGTCTTGAAATTATAGCAAGGAAAACCAGAGCTTAAATGTTAGAAAAAGCCTCCTCGAAGTGATGTGTGGAATGCTGAAATGGATTGTCTGGGGAGAGGGTGGACTCTCCAGCCCTGGGATTTTAACCCCGGTTAGATGCACGTCTGTTTGGGATGGTTCAGGTGGAGCTGCTTCGGGCTGCTTTTTTCTGGCTCTGTGCAGAAAGGAGTTGACTGCTTTCCCTGAGCAGGCTGACCTTTAGTGAGATCCTCCACTACTGATTGCCTCAGCACATCATAATGCAAAGAAGAAAAATATTTAATTTGCCTAATTATTTGCTTTGTTCATTTCTGTCCTGCTTTTATTTGATATCTTCCCTTCCATCACTGGCACAGCTAAGAAAGCTCAGTTCTTTCCCCTGTCTGTGTAAAATTTGCCTCTCCATCCATCAAACCCTCCTTTGACTGTGACATTGTTCCTTGCTGCCCCCCAGTCCATCTCCAGCTGTAGGACTGCACCCTACAGGCATCATGCAGCTGTTTTCAGCTGCACATGTTTGCTAATCAAGATATTTGATAAAGACTGGCCTTCAGAGTGTTCAGGCTTTCTGGATACTGCTGCCTGGTGTTTAGAAGAGGCATTAGCAAGGCTGGGGCCCTGAAGTTTTCCTGAAGGTTTAATCTCACAAATTGGAGCTTCCTGCTAACGAAGAGCAAAGAACAAAGCACCAAGGTGAAAGTCCTCTTTTGTGGCTGACATTCTTTCACCGTTCTCATAATGTGAGCTGGAGCAAGTGTCCCTTCTATGTCCCCTCTGGCAGAGCTGCCCCTGCTCATTTCCAGCCCGTTTATGCAGCAGAGCATCTGTGCAGGCAGTTCCCCTTCTCCCTTCTCTCACCTTTCCTCTGTGTGGCCGCAGTCTGGGTTTTGCTCTGCTCTCACACAGCCACCTCCTGCCACACCTGAGGCTCCCTGTCCCACTCTGTCCACGGCAGACCCATCCCTTCCCTCTCCTTCAGCCCATGGGGTGGGGGGGCTGCACATCCCATGGGACCTGGCAGACACCAAGGGAGCAGTGTAAGTAACTCTGGTCTGCTGAGTCCCCTCTGGGGACTTCGGCTTTTCCATTCTTGCCTCCAACTGTGAGGTGATGTCTCCAGTCAGCTGTGTCCCTTGTGATGGTCTCTCCTTGTAGGGAGCACAACGGCTCTCCATCCCTCTCCTTTCTGCTGGCTGGCTTAGGAATGCCGGTACATTTGAAATCAGGGTGTCAGTGAGTTGAAGCCACTTGGAAACAACCAGCCTTTCGTGAGCAAAAGAGATGAAGCTTCACTCATGTGCTGGAAAACATTTATCCATGGTGCCCTCTGGGGAACAAACAGCTCCCCTTGCAGGTGCTGGCAGCATCAGCTTGCTTGAAACCCCAGGAGGTGAAAGTACCGTCCGTGTTGTGTTCATGACACTGATACAAGTTGAGACATCAATCCCAGTCTGGATTGGGTCTGTTTGTGAAGGCAGTTGATAAATTTGGGTGCAAAAAGATTTGCTCTTTCTGCTTGATGCATGGTCAGCTGTCACTGCCCAAGGAAGACACTTGTGGGAGTCTGTGTGGCATTTCCTGCACACTGGGAAAGGTTGGTTCAGAGAGCAAATTAAACTCAAGGATGTGTAAATACTGGGACAGAAGGTCCTTAGGATACCACCTTGGGAATGTTTCAGTATTTCACAGGCATCTTTTAGGAAGAGAGGAGAAAAGCATCCCTTTCTTCAGTTCGAGCAGACTGTGTGAAGGATGCTGAGTGCCCTCTGCATCAGCCACAAGCAGAGCTGGGGGGTGGAAAACCTCTTGGATGATCACAAGGACACAAAGGCGTGAGCTGGCCCACGGTGAATGGTCACCACATTGCAGCTGGGGGTTTCCACTTGCTGGAGCTGTGAGTGTCTGCAGCAGTGCGAGAGTGAAAGCTGCAGACTAGTTTTAAGACAGAAGTTGATGGATTTTTGAACAGTTTCCTGGGTCCTTCCAATCCTACATTTCTAAAAAATGTACCGGAGAAAAAGAAGAACTACTGAGGGGATAAGAGAAATGGAAGCCGTCTTTGAAAAGAGACTGTGAAAAATTAGAAGTGTGGGATGGAGAAATGAAAGATAACATGCTAAGAGTAAAAAAAGAAGAAAAACCCCTCTAAAAAGCACCCACATCCTCTATCAAATGGTGCAGAAAACGTAAATCAGGCTTTGCTGCTCCCCCTGCTTGTCAGACAGGAGCTTCCAGTAACTCTGAAAGGTGATACATGGCAAATTTATCCACTGAGCCCCACAGAGATGCAGAGCATGAGGAACCTGTGGGGAATGGCTGCCATTAGGCATCACTGAGCCAGAGAGCCCAGCAGGAAGGAGTAGAACTGGATAGAGCTGGCAAGACCGTCTGTGGTTACATGTGAATGGATAAAAATAAGCATTATAAACTTGCATGCTTCCAGGCACAGGCAACCTCAAACTCCTCAGGGCAAAGAAACTTCCCTTATAAATAGGTTATTCCATAACTGTTCATGGCATTAGCTACTGTCAGAGACAGGATACCGGACTAGATGGGCCCCTGGCAATTCCTCTGGAGAAGCTCTTTCCAAAATAAAGACCCTAAAAAAATTCCCCGTAACAAAGAAGAAATTATTGAGTTGTTTATTAAATAAATTAATTTGAATAGGGAGAACAGCAGTTCCTTTGTTTCCCCCTCAGCTTGAACTGTGGGTCTCAGAAGGGAAAATGAAACCACTGCTCCGAGAAGCAGAATAGCATCCTCAGCGCTTGCTTCTTCCAGAATAAAAGGCCTATATTTAGAGGATGCCAAGTATTAGAGATATACTGAGCTGGCAACTGGTTTTGGCAAATTTCCAAACCCATCTGATTTTCCACTTAAGTTAGACATTTCAGTAACATAAGAAGTTGCAAAGAGAGCTGAAAATAGTGTTTTGCTATCTTTGCAGCCCAACCTGCTGCAGTTAACACAGTTTGGGGAGGAAATGGGTGACAGTTTTTGTGTCAATCAGTATTAAACAGCATCTGATTTTAGTATGGGTGTGTTTTCGTGCATATACTCACACACAATTAAGTGCATACACATATTTAGTGTGTATATATAGGGTGTATAAAGGGTGAGGTAAACAGGTTTTTCTATTAGGTTCATTACTTGCTTAATTAAGCATTCATTCACTGTCTTTTGACATCTATCTATCTATCTATCTATCTATCTATCTATCTATCTATCTATCTATCTATCTATCTATCTATCTATCTATCTGTCATGGGGCTTACCTAGCATGAGTCTATTAGAACAAAAGTCAGGCTCTAAGTTTGTGCAGAGTATGGCCTTTTTGATTTAAAAGCTCAAACAGCTGTTTTAAAGGACAAATAGAGACACCTGAGACCATGATAAAGGATGGCAGATGCTTTGTCTCTGAATCTCTGTAACAGTTGCAGAGTCTTCCAGTCAATATTTTGCAGGTACCTCACCCTGACACGGCAACCATGCGAGGTACAAATTGCATCTTGCTTTAAGAGAAGTAAGTGGGGTTTATAGCCACCTTCCCAAGTATCACAGAGGAAATAACAGCAATTTCTGCAGTGAGCCTTCCATCACTCCGTGTAATCCCCCCTTCCTTCTCTCTATTTTAAATTGATCATACATTTTGCATAGACTGTTTGGACCGGTGATTCCTACTCTTGTTCTCTATCCAAGAGTCAATCTTTTCACAGAGGAAAATTACAGCTTAAGCTTTTATTTCTGCATTGGTCTGATGTGGTTCAAATGTATTTATCCTATCTCTTTAGCTCTCCTTAGGGGTGCCTTTAATATGATGTGATCTTCCAGGTGTGAACTGCAGCCACATTCATATCCTTCAGTGTTTGTCCCTATGCCTTGTGTTTCATAGTGGCTGTTTCAAACGTGTTTCAAAGGCTTAAAATCAGCAATGGAAAATTTTAAGCACAGAAACTCAAGCAGAGTTTAGAGAGAATAAATCAGGGCTGCAGTAGTTTCAATCTGCAATGAGAGGAACTCAGTGTACCTTGGATACTGCCTCATATCAATAAACATTTAAGCCTGGAAAAAGAGAATCCAAGCAGACCCAAACTAGGAAACAAATAAGTGCAGTTCAAAATGCATCACAATGATTTATGTAAAAATCATGGTCTTCCTGGGTGGATTGCGGGTGGTATGACTCCTTTTGGTCATGCTGGAGTTTTCCTTTCCACACTTCCATTCTGTGCTGGTATCGGCCACCTCACCTGCATGTCAGTGCATGTGTGGGTGGCCTTCACTGCAAACTTGTTGTTAGGTGTGGGTGGAGAGACATGAGGATAAGTCAGATAGTCTGTCATCAGATATGATGCCATGAGTGCCTGAAAGTCACTCATTCCTGAGTGGCAGGGCGTCCTGACAGAGTCCTTGTCTGCTCTGACAGCTCTGACAGCTCTAGGAACGGCTCGGGGAGGAGCCGACCTGTCAGACCTGGGGAAACAGAAAATCCAGCAATGCTCACGAGTCCAGGATGCCACAAAGTCAAAAGAGAGAGGGTGGTGATGTGTTTGAGAGATGTGGGTTTTTCCTGTGTGACCTGTGAGCACCACGACATCTTGGATCTTCTTCCAAGGGGCTTTTAAAAAGAAACATCCAGAAAAGCAAGTCTATTACCAGTGGCTCATGTGTAAGGCAGCTATTATTGTTAATGTGCATGTGACAAAGATTTTACCCTCTCATTAGTAGGGAACAATTATGAGGTCATTGTTAGCTAAATATTATCCTCATTTTATCATCCTCTTGGATATACAAGTTGACATTTCTAAACCATTTATCAATTTTAGTGCAGTGCATGAGCACAGCATAGGAAATGTAGAAATGTTCCTTTTCTCCAAGCATTAATAAAAAGATTTGTTTCAGCCTATTTTTAAACATTTTGGTGGTGGTTTTTCAATATCATATATTAAAAAACCCTGGCAAATTGCTAGAAATGTCAGCTTAGATCAAAGCCGTATGGCCAAGTGATTTGAGCAAATATATAAATGAAAGCTTCTCTTTCAGACACATCAGAGATTAAGACATGACCTTCAAAACCATTCAGTGGCAACTAGCTCAACAGACTCAGGCTGTTAAGGCTAAGCAATTGCCTGTATATTGACTCCTATTTGAAGGGGATAGACAGAAGCCAGGATAACTCCATCTCCCATAAATCCCTTCTTTGTGAATTCCTTGCCCTATTCATCTTTGCTAGGGTTTGTTTTGTTGAATGTGTTCTTCTGGAATAAGGCCTTTTTGGCTCAGGGCAGGGTCCCCCAGTACAGCCATCTGCAACTTTGCTTTTAGAGTCTTTTGTGTTGTTTTATTTTCCTATTTTCTGCTTCATTATCTTCCGGTTTTACTCCTATTTTTTTTCTTAGGAAGGCACTAATTCTCATTCAAATACTTTGCATCCCTTGATATAACATGACCATTCATTTAAAGACCTAGGTCTGTCATCTTAAGCCATTCCATGAAAATTGTGTTCTTGTATGTCCTATTTGCTATTGAATGATGTTGGAAACAAATTATACTGGCCACCAAATGAAGCACTTGGGGCTGATTTCTTTTTTTTAATTAATACCTGAAATTTCAGCCTCACAAAATCAATCTGGGCTTGGAAGTCTGGGCTGTGATCTCTCTTTCTTTTGCTGCCAGTTAAGAAACCTGCTGTCATGACGATGCTGTTGAAGAGGCATGAGTTGAGCAGAATGGCTCTTGCTATGTCACTGCAGAGCTGGCAGGAGTAAACATGTATTGGAGGCTGTAAATCGAACAGATGCTGTGTAGAGAGTGTGCACACAGGTCACAGTTCTGGGTTTATACAATCACAGAATGATTGAGGGTGGAAGGGACCTTTAAAAGCCATCTAGTCCAGCCTCCCTGCCATGGGCAGAGACATCTTCAACTAGACCAGGTTGCTCAGTGCCCCGTCCAACCTGACTTTGAATGCTTCCAGCGATGAGGCACCTACAACCTTTTGTGCTGCAATTAAACTCAGAGGGAGGATCCCATCATGTGTCATGCATCGTGTTACTGTGAGGGAATTCAGCATACATAAAACAAAAATTAAACTTGAGAAACAGGTGTGTTGCATCAGAAAGTGTTGCTTTTCACAGGTGAGGGTTTTTTTAGTAGTTGCTTTGTTTAACATTACACTTTGGCAACCCAAAAAACAGTGTTCCTTTCGAGGTTCTGACTTGCTCTTACTGCCTTACGACAAGGCAGGATTTTGGGATAGGCAGGAGCCTCAGGATGTAAACAACATGCTAGAAAACACACTGTTCAGGGCTCGCTGCTGAAAGGACTTTCTGTCTTCTTGCAGGGCTGAAAAAACTAATAACTACTAAAGAAACCACAGCATAGCACGGAAAAACATGTCAGTAATTGCACAGGACGCTGTCTGGGTCGATGCTGGATCTTTATGTGCTTGTCTGCCTGTTCAGTACGGACACATTTCTGCATGCTACGCCAATTCCTGTGCATATGTACCTCCTGAAGGGGACTGCCAGCAGGAATTCTCCTTCAGTCCTTTTGCCTGCCTGTGCTCAGATCCTCTCACACGCAGCTGCTGCCAAGGCATATTGCCGACCTCAGCCCAGCGAGCGCGTGCGTGGGCACAGCTTTGCACTTCTGGTGGTTCAATGGTGTGTGATGCTCACTGCCTTATGCTCGAATGGCTGTGATTTGATCTCTGATAGCCCTACTCAGACTTGAAAAGAAGACAGTTTCCAGAAATTGCTGCAGAGCACCAGGCCAGGGAGCTGCGTCACAGCAGTTTCCCACAGGAAGGGAGGTGTCTGCACTGACCTTGTGCTGATGAAATCCTTGACTGATCCCGACAAGGTTCAGCTCCTGGAATATTAGTGACAAAGCTGACATCCTCCGGACTCTGCGAAGCATGACTGGGAACGGCACGAACTGCAGAGCCCAGGAGAGGGAAGCACAATTAAATAAACACCCCCTTTTCCCGAGCACAAAGGGAGAATTGACACCCTGCTCAAAAAGCCAAGTGCTGTTACAGCAGTTCTTCATTATAGGCATGTGCTTATTGGCTTTAATAAAGTGTCAGAGAGGATGTCTATGCAGATTTGTGGAACAGATATTTAAACATCCTTTAAAATGATTTGTGGTGTAGGGTTGAAGTAGCACAAGGAGTCCAGTGTCTCAAATAACAAATAGGACCAAAAACTGAAATGCATCTTTGGGGTTTTATATCATAGTGAATGACTTTACTCCCTGTAAAGGAGGGTGTAATCACTTGGCAGATCTGAAAGATCTGTATAAGGCACTGTAGACTGCTTCCTTAAGGGAGGTGAGCTGTTTCACAGAGATACATTTAACCCTTTGACCTGATGAGGACTCAAACCACCACCTCTATTTATCTCAGACCTCCAAAGGAATTTTTGGGATCTGGTTGGTGAACATGCCATTGCAAATACCTGGCCTGAACCTGACCGGAGATTGTGAGCTTGTGATCTCTCTCTGAGAGCAGCAACATCAGGCTTTCTCCAAACTGATTACAGGAATAGACTTCCCCTGACAAAATGAGAAGCACAGGCCCCTGTGACTGCAATGTGAGACTGTGTGCTTGAGTTCACTCACAGTGAGAAAATGAAGGGGTGATGGAAAACGTCACCTCTGCTACTGTGCTGACCTGTCTGCTCTTCTGGACTGTATTTGATGGAGCAATCACTATGGTGCTGCTGCAAACATCAGTGGAAACAGCAAGTGTGGAAAATATTTTCTAATGACAGAAGAGCTAAGCTGGCTTTACAGTTGAAATCTTTCTGGCTGCTGGGATGTAAGCAACAATCCTTTTCATTTCATTGTTTCAAGTACCTTGTATCTCATCGTGCATTTGATGAACAAGGTTGAACTGGGATCTTTGAGCAGGAGACTTCCCCAGCCTGAGTGCTGGAGCAGTTAGTGCTTGCAGAGCACAAGTCTTTGTCTTGTGAAATTAGGTACGTTTACCCACAGGCTCCCAGGGTCCTGTGCATGCTCCCTGCAGATTCTGCAATGAGCTCAGAGATCGACTGTGGGTCAGACCCCTCCTGGCTGGTTGGATTTGATCTAAATCTTCACAGCTACTGAAAGGGGAATCAAAGAATTACCACAGAACTAGAAAATGGTTTGTGTTGGAAGGGACCTTAAACATAATCCGGTTCCAACCCCCCACCTTCATGGGCAGGGGTGCCACTCACTAGATTAAGTTGCTAAGGGCTTCATCCAGCTTGGCCTTGAACCCTTCCAGGGGTGGAAATGGGATCCTACTTCATCCCTTCAGACTCATCCCCCTGTAGCCATGCACTCACACCACCTAATTGACCCTACTGACACAATAACGTGGTTGCTTTTTGGATGTCTCAGGCCTGTGAGCCAGCTCACCATCTGCTGAGTGCAGGGGAGGAGGCAGGAATGTGCAGCTGGAGGTGAAGGGGAAGGCAGAACTGGCCTTGGTGCAGCTGTGCAGATTAAATAATTTCAAAGTAAACTGTGAACATCCTAAATGAACAGTGTGAGCTGGGGTCTCACGGCAGTGACTGGTGCCTCTCAGCTCAGGCCCAGTGCTCAGCAGCGTGGGGTGAGGGCTTCTGCTTGTTCTTCAGCCAGCAGATGATGACTAGCTGTGCCTGCTGCTTAAGAGCAGCATTCTGCTGCACAAGCCATCATGTCAGCTTTAGAGCCATGGTAATTTCTCCATGTCACGCAAAGGAGCTAGCCCTCAGTGAGGGATGTGGTAATGTCTTGCTTCAAACATAAGCTGATTTTGCTCTGGGAGCGAGATACTGCATTCCCTGGCACCCACACACTGAATGTCCTCTCCTCTGTGCACACATGCTGCCAGCTCCTTGCTTTGAATCCTCTGTGCTGAGAATAGTGATAGTCTCGTATTTTTCCCCCAAGATTTGGTCTCTGTGGGGGATCAGCCATTTTCAGCTTCTTGAGAGACAAAACCTTTCCTCCCTTTAACCCTTTAGGGCTGTGAAAGTGACAAATCAGTGGAAGATGGGAGCAAAAATCTGTGCTAGCTTTGGTGCAATAATTAAACTCTGGTTCCAGGAGCCTTTCCCCAAAATGTCCAGAGAAGGCACAAATAGCATTTGACTACAGAGTATCTGCTCCACCTGGATCAGGAGACGGGTCATGATGCACAGGCCAAAAAGAGTATGGCTTGACTTTGAGCCAGGCTGGAGTTTCAGAGCTGGTACCAGAAATCTCATTTCTCTGCAGGAAGGAGAAGGTTGCATGGGAAGAGGAGACCTGGTGCAGGCCGAGCACGAGTGTTCGCTGCACGCTCATGTGGAATTGCAGCTGCCCTGTAAAATTATGGAGGGGGTGTTTGTCTGCGTGGCCTGAGCAGAACATTTGCAGAGCAAATGGACAGTAATGGACAGTAAGGCTAAAACGGTGACTGCTCCAGGACATGGCTGCTGTGTGAAGCAAAGCGGTGGTAATGAAAATTGTTTTGCTTCTAATTAGAGCAGTCACTACTGGCAACCACTCCAGTCTTATCTAAGGAATTTTCAGGCAGTAACTGCATCTTGGTGAAAAGCAGCTCCGCGTTTTCTGTCGCTCTCTTTCTGAGCTATTTTGAGTGTAATTGTTTTGCTCACGAGAGAGGGGTGGGAGTGTACCCATCCAAACCATTCCTCAAGCTACACTGGCCCGGAAGGCATTTTGGTAAATAGAGTTCTCCACCATGATTTGTACTGCATCAGGCTGGGCTGTTCTGCAGTGATGGATGGATTTTGGCTGGTATATTTTATGGAGGAGGCAAGAGAATGGTGAAAAGCATGGTCTTAGCTTTGGTTCCTATGGCAGTGGTTGGGATGAAGGAACTCTTGGTGCCTGATCCATCACTGTGGATGTAAAATAGAGTTGTCCATGCTAATTGAGCTCTCTAGAAGCAGTTTTGTTCGGGCTAATTTACCAGCTCTGTACTACCTGGCAGCTTCTGGGACTTACATGAGCCATGGTATGTGGCACATATTCCACAGGAAAAAAAAATAATTTTTTCTTTGTCTCAGGCGTAACTAGTGACTTGACCTTGGCTTTTCCACATCTTAGTGACATACAGTATCTGAACTCCATTCTGAAAAAAACCAACCCACCAAACAATGACACTGTCCTCTGCTAGAAGCTAAATGTTTAAAGGAATCCCCTGGTCAGCAATCATCCTAAATCAATATTGAAAGAGAGAAGTAATTCCTTGAAAACACCATTCATTAATTAGAGTGTGGCCTGAACCACAACAGTGTGTTCTCTGAAGACACAGATTTATTTATATTTAGTTACTGAGGGATATGTGAAAAGACTAGTGACAATTGTTGATGATGGTTCATAAGGGAGGCTGCTTGCTGGTGCAAATGCATAAATTATTGAGACAAATTTAGCTGGCTGGAACACTGCATAAACCAGCAAATGATCTGAAACTTATGTGGAATTAATTGCATTTGCCTTTGCAGATGTCTGGTTTCTGAGCACCAGAGCTTTGGAGCTAGCAAACATGCAGGCAGCCCTGAGACCTGACTGCCCTCAGGTTCCTGCTTGGCCAGATACCAGTAAGAGAGTTCATTTCTCCTGCAACAAGTAAAATTCAGCTGGATGTCGCTGTTGGAATTACCTGTTTCCCATATATTATTATTTTGTGAAGCTGTATTGCCGATACTTATAGAACCAGGACAGTCAAGTTTACCCTAACCCAAGCTGCACAACCATCCTGACAAGAACTTAAAATCATTGTGTGATACCTACTAACACTTTATTACCGTTGCAAAGTGGCTGCATCTCTCACGATCTCACATTCCTCAGATTTGTCAGAATCAAAAGTAGAGCATTCCTGCTCTGGAAAGTTTTCTGAGGCAGCTTCATGGCATTGAAGCCATGAAGCCTTCCATGATTTTTTTGGCCGAAGTCTGAATACTGTGTTTGGTGATGAACCTTCTCGTAAAATAACCCTGGGCAGAAAAGTGAGGCCTAATGTATGGTCTGATGTGAAATCAAAGAGGTAGATGTGTCCAATGCTAAGTCCCATTTTTTGGGCTGGTGTGAAGATGAAACAGGACTCATTTGTGGCAATGCTGTATTTGCACTTACCCTCACCTATATTTTGGAAATCAAGCACAGGAATTAACTCTACTGTTACTGATTGACCAGTGATTTAATGTTTCCTGTGCTGTCCAAATCCTTTAACTAATGTGGCTTCAGCTAGTTAAGGAAGGCAAACATGAATGTTTGAGCTCAATTCAGCAAAGTACTTTAGCATTCATCAAACATCAAGTGCACAGGCAAGCAGAATTTCAAGGGTCACATCTAAACAACCTCCAGAAAAGGAGATGGATAGCTCTGTATTCATCTAAACAGCTCCCTCCTTTACAGCCAGTTTTTAATTCAGGTCATTTTCTGTCAGATTCTTAGTGAGATTTCCTGAGATTTCAGCTGAAGAGATACCCCCATAACCCACAGGGGAACATGCCCATCTGGAAGAGGTCCTGTGTGAGGCTGCCTCAGCTGCTGTAGCTTTTTAGCACAAACAGGCAGCTAAAGCTTTGGTTGAGGAAGTTCTCAATTAAATTGAGATTGCCTGGGGAGGCTGGGGACTCTGCCATGTGGGGTCCTTAGGAATGACCTCCAGGAAAGGTTCAGGTCAAGCTGATCCTGTGTCAGAGCAGCATGATGGACCAGATGACTGCCAGAGGTCCCTTCCCAGGGATTTCATGTTCCCAGCAGAGCTGTGATTGCATAAATGAAAGGTCAAACACTTTATACCTCATTGTGTGTGCCCCATAATGTATCAGTAATAGGTAACTGTTAAATCAGTTTCTATTGATGAAACACCAACTATCACTCAATATTTTAATGGGCTTCTCCTCTTAAGACTTATGCTCCAGACCCTTCACCAGCTCTGTTCCCTTCTCTGGACTCACTCCAACCCCTCAATGTCTTTCCTGCTGAGAAGGGCACAAAACAGAGCACATGGTTTGAGGTGTGGCCTCACCAGTGCTCAGCCCAAGGGACAGTCACTGCCCTGGTCCTGCTGGCCACACAATTGCTGATACAGGCCAGGATGCCATTTTCTTTCTTGGCCACCAGGGCACTGCTGGCTCATGTTCAGGCACTGTCAAGCAGCACCTCTGGGTCCTTTTCCACACAGCAGTTTTCCAACCACTCTGTCCCAAGCCTGGAGTGCTGCAGGGAGTTTTTGTGACCCAAGTGCAGAACTCAGCACTTGGCCTTATTGAACCTCATACAATTGGCCTCAGCCTGTCTGCTGAGCCTTCCTACCTTCCAGCAGATCAACATTCCCACCCAACTTGGTGTTTGCAAACTGACTGAGGGGACACTGGGTGCCCTCATCCAAATCATTGATAAAGATGTTAAACTGAGCGTGGGAGAACACCACTTGTGACCAGCCACCAACTGAACTTAACCCCATCTACCATCATCCCAGTTAATGATCTTCTGTCTCTTCCTGTTTTTTCCCTCATCATTATCTGCATCTGGAAGGGTAGAGAAGAGCACTGCTTGTGCTCCTGATCCCTTACCCAGTCATCCCAAGGGTCTGAAATCTCTCTTGATTGCCTTTGGATGTTTTGTTGCAACTTCATTGCTGTCTACCTGAAAAATCAATAAAAGATAATAATCTGAGGGCTATAACAGGTTAGGGAACTTTCTCTTCACATCTTTAACCCAGGCTCCAGGGAGGCAGCAAGCTTCCCAAAGAAGTGGGTTCAGTCTGCAGTTTCTCTCTCACTCACTCTCTCTCTGATACTCCTCAACCTCCTCACAGAGCTTTGTTGCTATGTGAAGAAGTTCCTCTACCTGGATGCCTCTAAAATAATGGAACTGAACTCTCACAGGGGTGAAAGCTGCAGGTGAGCTCTGCAGCACAGCTGGGAATAAACCAGAGCTTGCCTGGTCCATAAAGGCATAGCTGGGGATGGCTCATAGCTGCCATGATGTCGTGGGATCCATGAAGGGCAGGAAGTCTGTCCCCGAGGATGAAGAGGATGCCTCAACTCAGTCTGCTTGCAGAACAGTTGTGAATGTGTGTGTGTTGGAGAAATCACACCAAGAGACATCCAGAGACAGCCCCGGAGCACGAAGTTTGTCTCAACCACATCCTTGACAACCTCCTAGTGAGTGAGGGACATCTGAGAAAAGCCAAGGTGAGGTCATTAGGTGAGTAAGGAAAAGGCAGTGACCAAGTGGAACCAGTGTGTGAGCACAAAGCATCATTGTCTGTGACTAGGGAGCTTCCTTCTTTCTTGGAATAGGATCTGAGAGGCAAATGAAGTGATTTCCACCCCCTCTCACTTCTGGTGGTCTGACCTCAGAAGGGAGTGGTAGAGAAACCAGCTGGGAGTAACTAGCTATTTAAAATGGATCAAGATTGTAGCTGGGAAACTTCCAGAAAGGACTGCTGGGGAGTGAACGTGGAAACACCCAGGACATTCAGAACTAGCTAGCCAGTGAACTTGGAAAAGAAACAGTGAAGCAAAGCGGTCTCTCCTCCACTAATCAAGAGAAATAAAGAATTGAAATACCCCTGGAACTGATGGAAAATCAGGTCAGGAACAGAAATATTCATGCATTCACTCTACTGGAGGGTAAAGAATTTCCAAACCCAATTTCTTTTGTGGAAACCTGGCTCCCTAAGGCTCTGAATGAGATGCAGAGAATGTCCCACTGCATGTGGTGTGCTGGTTCAGGATCCCTGCCAGGGCAATCACTCCCAATAACAAGCAAAGCAAAACTGAGCTGCCAAGTTTCAAATGTTCATGGGAGAGAGAGACTCATGACTGTAGAGAGAGCAATGAGGAAACGTGAGTTCATTTACTTCCAAATCAGCATGAGTGTCCTCACTTGTTGTGCTGTTGCCTCAGATAACACAGGTTCAAGATCAGTTTCTCATTGTTCTAGGAGCTGTACTGATTCACAGGCCAAGGAAAGTACAACTAAAATTTAAGACACGAGGAAGCAGATAGATATGCCATGGTGGATGAAACTCATGGAAACAGGGCATCATCTGGGACATAGAGGGATGTGATGTCTCAGTGTTTGTAGACTCCAGAAGCAGACACGAGGCCCTTCTATAGAGGGCAGCCCTCAAGCCTATGCAATGCATGTCATGGAAACAGAACTATATGAATATATATTTGGATTGGAAGGCACCTTGAAAGATCATTTAGTTCAAGCCCCCTGCTTAATGCAGAGGCTTGGACACATTCAGCTAGGTCAGGTTTTTCATGTCCTTTTTCATCCCAAATTCTCTCTCTTTCTGACTCTTCACTTCCCAGGGCTTTCCTCCCCCTACCCCTTCCTTTTTTCATAATTGCCCTTTCCCTGACAGTCTCTTGGCTGAAGCCATCTTATGTTGGCAATAGTGTTGGTTCAAATGGAAGGCTGTGCTAGAGATCTCCACAATCCCTTCCAAGCAGCATTGCTGTGATTTTGGGGGAGTGCCAAACTCCACTCAGCCCCAGAGTTTCCCTCTAGATGTGCAATCTCGTGATGGCTACAGTGATCTTCTGCAGAGACAACTGCTGTCTTTCAACTGCTCTCTGCCTCTAGCTCATTGCAATGTATCAGGACAGGCATCCAAACAGCCTGATGCAGCTCCCCAACAAATTTTTGGGTCATATTGGCACTTCCTCCCTATCTTTGCCTCATTCCTCTGTCAGGTACACCTGAAGAAAAGAGAAGAAAGCTTTCTTATTTGTCGTATTTGTCAGCCCGCAAGGTGAGTCTAGGATTATTTACAGAGTTGTATGAAATACCCTCAAATATTTCAGGTACACTATCTGCTTTTAAATTAAAAAAAAAAAAAACCAAACCTCAAAAAGGAGACACAGAAGAAAAGCCCCACGTAAACAAGAAAAATACAGCTGTGTATTTGTGTTATCTGCAGGCTTTGCGCAAAAGAGCCTCTGTGTCAGGGACATCTGAGCCGCTGGGGCACCTGGAGTGGAAAAGGTTTGACAGCATGTGAGTTCCTCAGCCCTTGTTAAACCTGAGTGAACATTTGCTTTACCAGCCAAGGCTCTCTTTGCAGCACCAGCCACTGCCCAAGTTCCTCCTTCAGAGTAAGCTCTCATTGTCTGGATGTGTTCCTGCTCGTGTGATGAGTCAATGCAGGGGCACTGGGGCCACCTCGGAGGTTGTGAACTGGGAGGGCAGAATTTATGAACACATGCACACATGGCCTTCCATGCCTCAGGACATTAAAAAGGGATAGAAGCAAACACTGAGCAGCACCCTTGTCACCAGCTTGGCAAACATGACTTGTTTACAGGTCAGGGGCTCGGCACAATGCATATTCCAAGGAGGCAGGTTGGGGCAGGAGCTGGGAGAGGTCTCCACAGCCCCATCTCACCCAAGCCAGGCCGAGCTGTGACTCAGTGAGCAAGCACAGCTGAGCACTGGAGCCTTGACTGGACTTGCTGCAGTAATCCTGAAACTTCTGTTTGCTTCCCAAGGGGATTTAGCAGTGAGGGAACAACCTAGCAAGGAAGGAGAATGGCAGATAATGTTTGCTTCCTTTTGATATAAATATACTTCCAGAACAGGGTCCCTCAGTGCAAACATTCCCAGAAGAGGGAAAAAACAAACCGAGTTATCACAGGACAGCTGGTAAATGGTAACAGTAATAAAAACAGCAGCAGCAACAACAACCCTTTCAACTAATTCTTTATTTTCTTTTTAAATGGGGTTACTTTGACCTGACAGAAGAATGCACCAGGAAATGATGTTGCACCATCTAAGGAAATGACACCTCTTGTATTTCCCCACTTCTCCTTTCTCTGGTGTTCCATCAGGATTTTGTGAGGCTATTGCAGGACACAAGAGGGGCAAGCTCTGAAGAAATCACTCTGATCTCCTGGTGCAACTTATTATTTTGGAAATCAATCCAGCCCCTGGGAACCGAAGGTGCTTTCTCTGAAAAGCAATTTCAACCTACTTTGTTGCTCAAGACATGTTGTATAAACTTAGTATGCTTCTCTGGTACAAACTTTAAAATGCATATCATGTGGGCAAAGACACACAGAAATGACCCCTTGGTCCAGCTTATGTCAGTATTGTCATACAGAGGCAAAAACTCCCTGCCCTCCAAAAAGGCATTGCTTGAAAAATGCAGTCCTTGAGGCTGACATTATTTTATCTGAGTTTCTGTTACTGCTCTTTGTGCATTAATTGCTACATGATGTGAAAAGGAAAAACAAGGACAAAAGGAAAATCTTGTACCCGTTTCTTGCTTCAGACATTTATCATAATTTCTTATTACTTTGTGCAGAAGTTCAGCATAAAATTGCTCATCCTCCAGACACTGAATATTACAGGTGTTGTAAATGTTAGAGGGTCCACCTGAGAGCCCTGACTATTTTTACAGGGATAAATACAGGTGAAAGAATCATTTGTAATGAATATCATTCAACAAACCATATCTTCCATTTGTGAATTGTCCGTGAAGAGATTGTAATTTTCCTGAGCTGTTTGCTGAATCACTTCTGGAAATCATTCTTCACTAGCAGCTTCTTGGAGAGCAATTTGCTGGGAGCATTTCACATTCAAAATTTGCAACTTGAGCTGTTTTTATGAGGTGTGTCACTTCCCTGGTAGGATCCGTTCCCTAGTTAGATGAGTGTAACTCATGGAGTTTGAATTTGTGTTCTGTGTGATTCCAGTTATGAATATGAATTTTGAAACTTTGCAAAGGTGTCCTGAATTATTGGTTTGATGTTTGTTTGAAATAGATTTGCCTTTTGCAAATATTGGTAAAACATGGAAAACAAAACCAACAAGGCTGAGGCAAATCCGTTACAGCATTCAAATGAACATCTTGGCTGCTCTAACTTCCTGAGATCAAGCTCTGTGCTTTTGGTGTGATGGCTGGTTTGCAATGAGTGGCATATCATCTTGGGTCCAACAGTTTTTGGTAAATGGTGTTACTGAAAATGCAGAGATAAAAGAAAACCTGTCAGAGGTCAGGAATAAACAAAAAATGTTAACGCTGGTGATGAGTGGGTGATTCACGTGGCTTATTCAGAATTACTGACCCTGATATTACTCAAACACAGCCATTCTGCTGACTTGGGAAGAGCCTTTCCTGGTGTCCTTCATCTCTGCCACAACAAAATTGATTTCCAAATTTTCCTCAGCTGAAACAGTTGACAGGCAGGAGATTAGCTGGAAATGAGGTCATCCGGGAAGAACACCCCTCTCCTAAATACTCCCAGAGATATTGTTCAAACCTGAGGCTGCAGTGGAGGCCTTAATGGTGGATAACAAGAGGAGAAGGCTCTTTAGACAAGGTTCATGTTTCTGTTGGCAGTGCTGTACGAAGTTGATCCAAAATGTGTGATAGTGCCAAGGATTGTGTTCGTTAAGGCTGGGCTTGGCTTTTCCTCTTCATGCCCCCACGATGACAGCTCGTGTTGAAGGTGAGGGAGGGTGGAGTGTGTGGGAACCAGCTGGAGGACTGTTTTCTCCTCACAGCTCCTCGGTGCTGCTCCAAGCTGTGCAGTGCCCTGGAGATGTCCCTGAAGAGCTGAGGCATGACCTTAAGGACCAGGACAGTGTGCACAGACAACGAGCCCCTCTCCTATCTCCCTCCCAACATCAGATGCAAATGGCTGCCTACAAAAATTTGCCTTTTATGTCAAGACAGCTGCAGGAAGGCAGCTGAAAATGAGGCTCGCAGGTTTGTTGAACTGGAAGGGAAACTAAGCCTTTTAATATTTGCCTCTGCACTCTTCCAATCATACAGAGAGTGAAGGCCTTATCGTTTGGTCACAAAAGAAGTATTGACAAGGCCTCAAGTAATCCCAGCAAGACCTGTTCAAATAAAAGTTTGCAGAGCACAAAGCTGTGAAAATTAAGGGGTTCAGAGAGTCTATCACTCAGTCAGGAGCGAGTACTACCTGAGAGCCCAGAGCCACTCTAATGAACCTGACAGAGACAAGATGCCTCTGGCATCTCTCATCCACCTGGAGACGGACAGGAATCAGACAGGCACCTTTCCAGAGGGAGCATGGAGTGGTTAACAGAAAATCCTCAATTATAGGTGATCAGGATTCAGGGCTCCTACTAGTGGATGCACTGCTGGCCTTCCTCAACCCAAAGGTTTTAGTTAAAAAGGCAGACAAATGAACTACTTTAGCCCAGTAATGATTTCATAAATGCACGTGTCTAAGTAATGATTCCCTGTATTATGCCTTCCTCCCACTCGTATTAAGCCATCATGCCTGGATAATCAAACACTTTGAATTCAGCCCTCCTGGTTTACCCATTCTGTGCTGAGAAATTCTGCCCATGCTCAGCAAATCACTGACCCCTATCAAGTCCTTACAAGTACAAAATCATTCGTTTTATTTATACAAGTCATCCTACAGGCCAGATTTATAGAGCAGGCAAAGTAAATGCACCTGTGTTGATGCAGTGGTAATTTCATCGTGTTCTGTCAGGGGGAGTCTGCTTAAAGATGACACTTTCACGGTGCAGCTTGATGGGGTTTGGCTACAGAACAGCCCAGCTGGCCAGCAAGCAGGGGTGAGCAGAACAGGGCTGGATCTGAAAGTGGATTTTGTGGCTCTTTTATTCCTAATAATGTATATTAAAGAAAGAAAAGAAAGGAAAAAAGATTCATTTTGAAGAAGAGGGGAAAATAACTACTCATTGGCTGCAAGAGGATTAACAAGGTAGTTTACCACAGTATTAGAGGGGAGGAAGTCTTTTTATGGAAAGTACGGTGGGGAAGATGATTGTTTTTACTTGCTGTTGTTTCCCTTGCCTCCCTGTTGTTCTTTTTTTCAGTTCTGTAGAGCAGGCTCAGAAAGTGGTACAAATCATATTATTTGTTAATGTGCCGGCCTGGTGAGTGGAGAATTTTTAGTGGTCTGTAAAGAGAACAAGCACAATTCCTGTTATATGTTAATCACCTCTGTGTGCTTAACTTTCAAAGGCTGTTTTAAATATTTATCCTCCTTTTTCTCCAAAGATCTGTGTTTTCTTCTAAGAAGAAAATTAACTCTATCCCAGCCAAAACCAGGACAGTAAAGTTTCGTTCCTTGCTGAGCCCAAACCTGGTGGACATAGAGAAGGTAACACTCACAAGGAATGATTTAACATCTTCAGCTTTCCATTTGAAATCTGAAAATGAAACTCAAGGAGTCCTCCATCATGGTAAAGAAAAAAAACCCAAACCAAAACCAAGCGAACAAACAAACAAATCCAACAAAAAAAACCTAACAAAAAGCCACTCCAAACTTTTGTTTAAGCAAGCAGCTTCACACAAACTCACCTTTCAGCATTTCTAAGAAGAAGTGTGGCAAGTTACCACTGCTGGGAATGGATCTGTCACAGAATGAGCCCTGGCTTGTCACAGACTTTTGGTGAACCAATAAATGGCCAGTCTCAACACATTGTATTGCAGGTGTTGTGCAAGTCTACCAATAAACAGACAACCCAGGTTGCCTGGTTCTTACTCGCCTCATTTGTCTGCCCAGGAGATGGGAAACAGCTTAACGAAATTAAGTACAGTCAGACTTCAAATCCTTTTTTTTTTCCCTGATATGTGACCTTAATTGGTTGCAATATTGTTGAGTTCCTTTCAGTTTTTATGTGATGTAAAGGGCCATTAAGTGAGTCATTCTGCAGAGATAAGGGAAGACAGCAAAGCCCTAGTGAAATTTGGGGTCCTGCAGGACCCCGGGGTAGAAATCCCTAGATGGAGTATGATTGCATGGGATGTTTCTCTATGGGATGAATCACAAACAGGCATTCAAACACCACGATTTTTTTTTGTTTTTTATTGAAAGCATAGCTTTCAGCTTGATAAATTGGTTACTCTTTCCCATGCAAACAACTCTGATTATTCATCACGGTATTTGTGTGTTCTTAATTTCCCACAAGAGTTATATGTGGGATGGAAGTTTTCTTTTATCGTTTGATAAGGCATTGTTTTAAAATGCCCATCATCCAATCAGGGAGGATAAGCCTAGTGATTGAAGTTAGCAATTACAAAATCTGTATACTGACTACCTAAAGGTTACAGCTTACAAACAGTCAGATGACAGGAAAATACTGTGTGATACTAATCACTAATCATAGCTTGCTTAAGAATGACATTTCCAGGAATCAGGATCGATCTGCCAATGATTCACTAGCTGTAGAAAGAATTAAATTCATAGCATGAATTATTTGAAGTGAGCGTTTTGATCAGTTCACTACCAAAAGCTGATTCCCATTGGCTACAGAGGAAGGAGGCAATCAGAGTCACCCCTGTTTTTCACATAACTTGGTTTTTTTCAGTTAAATACCGACATCAAAAGTTTGTTGTACAAAGACAGAGCCTTGTCTCTAGCCCTGTGCTACACACAGTAAAATGCCAGCCCCACTGATTTTGGTGACAAAATTCCCATTCATTTAGCCTCATGTCAGAGGATTGATTTTTATTGACACACTGGGGAGCAATTAATTATTTACCCATCAGCCTGAGAGACCATTTCAAAAGGATTTATTTAAGGTGCTGTTCTTTAAGAATCAGTTATCTTGAGGCATGTGATACCTCATACAGTTCACTCTGCTTAAATACCTTCCACTCAATTAGCTCATGTTTTTATTCAAGAGAGGAGATGGATAGGTCTCTTCAGCTGGCAATGCTTTCAGAGTGTGTCAGGCCAAAGAGAACCTAATTACAGGGAAGAGAGAAAAATGTGGAAAATACTGTTTGCAGAGGGCACTGTAGAGAGGAAACTTTGTTGTGAGCAGCCCTCTCTCACATTACACATGCTGAAGCTGTGTTCTTCTGACCGTAAGATTAATGATGCCAAGCCAAACATTATACCCATGTCTCAAGGGTCACAGGAAAACTTCTTTTTTTATCATCTGTTTCTCATTTTGCTGGCCACTAAGGTATTTACTAAGGAGTTAGTATATATCTAAGTTTAAGTAGATTAAAATACAAACATGCCACTGTTTACTGGATACATCTGCTCTCATTAGTATAACTTGTTGCTGTTGGCATGAAGCAGTTTAATTAAAATGACAGCATAGTTTTCTGTGGAATCAGAGCCTGGTCCCAGTGGGGCTCCTGAGACAGATGTGAGCAAGCAGTGCCTGCTGTGGTGGCTGCAGAGAGAACCCAGGGCAGCCCCCTCTCCCTCACCCCTTCAGACAGTCCCTCCTGGAAAGGGCAAGGACAGAGAAGTGCTTCCACTTATGCGAGACCTTTTTTTTTTTTCTTTCCTAGTTACCCTGTATTTACTTTAGTCCCACTCATTCCATTAATGCCTATGAATGTTGTATATTTGTTAGTGACTTAGGTGTAGGATGCCACTGGAAGAAAGTCTGGAGGTGCCATCTCCTCAGTTGCCCATGTGGCTGTCACAGAGCAGTTTGTCAGTATTCCTCTGCCCCAGGACCCAGATGGGTTCCAGAAAATGCTGTGATTGCCTTGGAAGTTATGAAAAAGTCAATTAACAGGGTCATTTGCCTTATTGCTGTGTTTCGGGATGATACTTGACAAATGTACTGAGGGATTTTTTCTTCGATGGTGTAAGTTAGAAACTGGGCTAGATCAGGAAACTGCTCTGGCATGTGAAAAAGGTGAAGGTTTTCAAAGTACATGGTTGAAGAATACTCCCACTGAAGTTAAAACCTGGTGGCCAGGCCACTTTTCTGGGATTTTGAGCTGGAATAGGATTTGGGATATGCCCATCCTTATCAGTTTCCCTAGGCAGGAGCTAGTGTTTTCCTGTTTTCCATGGGCAATCCACCCCAGCACTGAAATATAAACATCTGAATCACAGGTGTGGCTGCCCAAATCTTCCTGGGGTAGTCACCAGAGAGAGAGGAAGGTTTCTTCAGAGATTCGCTGAAAGACCTTGGAGATCTCTTCCCCAGCATCTTTTCTTGCTATAGTTTACTAAATAATACGAGTCCTACATGTCAATAAGAGGGTGACTCAGTTTTCTAATGGAATGGGAGGAACTGGAAGATCCAAGTCCTGCCACGTCTGCCTGACAACATAATTTCTGCATCTCTCTCTCAGCTCCACCTTGGACCAGCCACTTGCTGAAATGACACTGTTTTGAAGGGAAAGATGCTGTCATCTCTCAACCACTTTTGTTAGGAGAGAAAATCAGCCACCTACTCCTCACCCAGCAAGCAGAGAAGTGTGGTTAAAACATTTAATAATACGAGGCTTGTGGTGAAATCTGAGGCCTTTGCTTTCCGTTCTTTCTGAGGCAAGAGCACAATTATGTAGTTGGGTGTTTTCTGAGGTGGTTTCAGGAAAGTGCCCATCCTGCCCACTCACTGGGCAGGAGCCAGCAGGGCCTGCAGACCTGTGCTGTGCAAACACAGGGGTGCACCTCTTCCCCCAGAGGACTTTAGTGCACATCTGGGATGGGGAAACTTTCTGCTCCATGGTGGCCAAACAGCTGCTGAAGCACTTTGGGCTCTCTGGCCATCAAAGTACAGTAGAGGTGGACCTAGACAGAAGGGAAAATGTCCTGCTGCTGATGAGCTCTGTGAAGCAGTGGGGCTGAAGGTGCCTCTTCTCCCATCTAAATAGCCAAAAGCAGGAAAACAGATATTGACAGACATATGGAGTCCTGCTTGGAGTCTCAAGGGTGGACACTGGCAGACCTGGAGTTAAAACCAGCAGCCCTCGATGGTCTCATGGGTCCAGAGGCCATGGGGTAGAGCTTCACTTGCCTGTTCTACTCTGTTCTACCTGCTTTTTGTTTCTTAGTAGCTCCTCACTGTCTCCCCCTTGGTTAGCAGCATGGAGAAGCAGTGGAAGGGAGCCAAGAGCCTGCAGTGAGGATGTGTCTGTGTGGATGAACACACTTTCCACATATAAAAGTAATAAAGGGAAAATACTACATAAGTTCACTTGCTGACTGTTTTGCTCCAGTGCCATGGCCCAAGAACAATCACCTGAACTCATCCATGTGTGAAAATTGTAATATTGGAAAAGGCTCCTGTGTTTGCTATTAGTCATATTTCTTTATAACAACTTTCCTCTGCAAGTGGATACAGAAACAACTTGTCAGATTATGGATCGGAGCAGGGAGTTGTATTTGCTTAGTGGTGTAGCCACATTGATTGGCATCCCCCGGCTCAGGAGAAATGTTTTTAACCAGCCAGAACAACAAATACTGTTGAAAAACCTACATGGGTTACACTGACAGCATTCAAATGTAAGAGCAACTAGGTATTTGAGGAGCCAAAACACGATTATTTTTAATTCACTGCGGTTAGGAATGGTTATTATTTATTGTTTGAACACAGCAGCACCTACTGGTTCCAGCCAGAAATCAGGACTTCACCACAGTAGGTGCAAAAGGGAGTAAAAGAAGTTTCCACCCCCCGAGTGGTTTGAGTCTGAGCAGGAAGCAGCTGGCACAGGATTTGGATAGAACCAGCACAAGGGAGGAGCAGGAGGGAATGGGAAGACTGGTCTGACTGGCCTGGTTGTGCTGGGCTGCTGCGTGGTGCTGGGCAGGCTGAGCAAGGAGCCCAATGGAGGGGAGGGAGCTGCTGGTGATGAGCTGTGCATGCTTCTGGGTGGAAGGAAAATAAAATCTGGAGGTGTGGCAGGAGCTGGAGAGGTGTCAGTGCCTCAGTGACATGCTGCAGTTTGTGAGAGAGGAAGGGGAGGAGGATGCAGGGGATGCAGGGGGAGAAAGGACTCAGCAGTTAGCAGTACAGTGTGGGATAATGGGATGAGCAGAGGTGGCAGGAGAGTGGCAATGGTGTTTTCTCATCCAAATGTGCTGAATTGGAGCAAAACCCCCCAGATTATCTATTTCTTTTTTTTCCCTTTTTTTTTNTCCCCCCCCTTTTTTTTTTTTTTTTTTTTTTTTTTTTTTTTTTTTTTTTTTTTTTTTTTTTTTTTTTTTTTTTTTTTTGCCTTTAATGGGAAGGTTTTTTCCAAAAAACCCACCTTTGGAAAAGCTAAAGCTAAGCTGTTTGCCTTGGCAGTTTCCGAGCTGGGATAGTTGTGTCAATTTCACATCCTGCCTGCAGGATACCCTGACAGCACCATTTCCCAGCCAACCCTGCTGGCAAAAGGCTCTCAGTGCAAGTGGGCATTGGTGTTTCTCCTCTTTCTTCCCCATCCTCACCACCCAAGATCCAGACCTCTACCTCTGCTGAACTTGGCTTCAAACCTTTCCATTCTCTGGAAAGCTGTTGTCCATCTTCCTCCCTATTCAAGAATAACATTGAACCTTCCACAATAGTTTTGAGAGTTTGACTTTTTTCCCTGCAACAGAAAATGGAAATTATCTACAAAAATTATTTTCTTCCACAAATATTTAGTTTTCTTTCCTAAAACATTTTTTGCTTAGAGCATCATTCTCATGGAATACTTTGTGGCCTTAGTGGTAAAACTGCAGTGAATAAAATTATTTCTGCAACATTATTTCCAATACATATGGTTAGGAAGAGTTTTGTCTAGGACAGGAATCAGGAAAAATAAAAAGTAGTTAAAGTCTGTATTCAATTCCATTTTAAAATCTCTCTTCTGGAGCTGTCTCCATATAATGGCTCAGAAATGTCCAAGGAAGTTCTGTTATTTCTGGTTTTCATCTCAGACTGAAACTGAAACAAGCAAGTAGCCTTATAAAAAACCTTGTTCTTACGAAGAGTTTTCCAATTTCCTATGTTTTTATCCTCCTGAGGTTCAGATAAAACATCTAGATCTTTCCTTTTTTAAACAGAAGCCAGACTCAAAATCTGCTGAGGTTTCCTCATCACTAATTATAGCATGTATGTGAAATTATTTGCTGTGAAGATGAAGGTAGTGTTAAAGTAAAATTAGATGCATCAAGAACAATGCTCTCCTGCCTTGGCAAGTGTAGGGGGCTGGTGCTCTGAAGGATAGTTTTTGTTTTGTCACATTGTTTTCCTAAATGATCCAGAAGGATGAAACTGAAGGAGTGTTGTGAGTTTTTTAGAAAAACAAACAAAAATATCTAGCTTGGGGGAAAAAAAGTAATTTTCCATGTCATCATTTCATTTCATTCTCCCTGCACATACTGGGAAACATGCCTGTTATTTTTCCTCTCTCCTCAAGGAAAAATGCCAGGTAAGGACAGGTCTTATTAGCCCACTGGAGGCAGGATTTAGCTCAACTGCTGTCCAGGGAGTGAAGGATGTGTGTGTGTGACCTGGGCTCATTCCCTGCTGCTCTGGCCAGGCCTCCTTGGGCAGCAGAAGGGGTTTTTTGGCTGCAGCAGCAGCCACAACACTTTCCCAGTTGGACTAAATGAGTTTTCCCCACAGGCACCTCGAGCAAATGTCTGTATTGCTGAGAGAGGTAGAGAGAGATGCTCCAGAGATGAGATACCACAATCCTCTCTTGACAGCCAGCCTTGTTTAGTTAAAAACCACATCCTGCATGTATGGCTTGCCTGAGGCAAAGCCCGGCATCAAGGCAGCGTGTCCACCCTGAAACCAGCTCCTTGCAAATCGAGGTAGGCACCTTGTTCCCTGTCAGTTCCCAGAAAGCACAGAAATGCTGCTGAGCTCCTTCTAAAACTCCAAGTGTCGTGTTTCCATGCTGAAGGCTGGGTTGGCTGTTCCCTCGACCACTGTGAGCCGCATAAAACTTATTGTTGTGCAGCAGCACATCTTTTTCAAAGTTATAGATGATGGTTTGCTGTCTTGGTGATTTTTTAACTGCGCAAAAAGTGGTTATTTGAGTTTTTTACTTCTTCATGCCATGAAAGCTTCCTGAGTAGAAATATCTGATGGCTGTGAGTTCAAGCTAAACTACTTCAATTTATAAACAAGAGTCTTTAAACACAGAAAAATATTACAAATGGAAAGACTTTTCAACTCTCATTTTTTAAAAATTGCTACTGGATGGGGTCAGGTAGGGTTCCTGAAGTGTTTGACCTGGAATAAACAAAAACGAAATTTTGGAAATTTTGGAAAGCTGAAGGATTTGCATTTTTAAAATCTGTGAATGTTACACATAAAAGAATACCTGGCTTTTCTATGTGTTACCAACAAGATTATCCTCTGAAAATGGCAAAATGAATGCAGTTCCCTTTGCTCAGTCTAACAAAACTCATAACAGAAATAAACCCAAATAGATTTGTGATTTTTAATTTCAGGGTGGCAATTGAAAAAAAAAAACAAAAAGCACAACAAACCACAACCAAACCAACACCCTCCTCCCCTGTACAATCTGTGAGCTAAATTCCCCTGAAATTGCCCAACATTTGATCCCAGTGACACAATTTATTGTGAGCTTGGAATGATATCAATTGCTCTCCATTACTACCCGAGGGCTTGCTGCTATAGTGGTTAATAAGCCAAATCCTAAGGTGCCCTTTCCATTTGTGGGTAAGGTCAAAAGCAATTAAGGAATGGAGGATCTGTGGTGAAAGCTGCACAAGTGCAATATTGGTAGAGGGTTTTTTTGTAAATCAAAGTCACATCATTCAAGCAGCGCTGGATTTGATCAGCAGATGGGCTCTCCCCAGTGCTATCCAGACTCAGAGGTCTATGGAAAATCAAGCTTTCCCTTGATCCCACCTGCACTGAGGAGCTGTAACTTGTGGCTTATCAAAGATAGTGAATTTAAGGCGTAGTTAAAGCAAGTAGGTGCCGAGAGAATCCAAATGACATCACATCTTCTGAAAATTTGAGATACTTTTATACAAGACAGACAGATCATCATATAAGTAGACAAACTGTTCTTTTACCTTGGTATCTGCCATATTAAAAGCACATTCCCTGTGTCTGACTCTACCTTTAATTTCAGTTTAGCTCCATCATTGGGCCAAGGTACTCTCCGTACACCTGAATATAGAATCCTTCTCAATAGCACGAGATGAAGTCATCTCTTACTATGATCAGACCTTCTTGAGGTTCCTCTTGCAAACCTCACTGGTTTTTCCCTAAGCTCAGAGTAATTTTACAAAGGACTTTTTGCAGTGTGGGTTTCAACTTCTCACTCAAAACTGGAGTATCCAGAGGTGGTATCTGATGTCAGTGAAGTTAACTTCCTCAGACACACTTGTCCTAAGGAAGACAGCATTATGACCGGACTTATTTTCCATAAACTCATCTTGATTACATTAATTATGCTGCTATCTTTTAATTATTTCCTGATTTTCTCCTGTATCAGATTTTGCGTGCAGTCAATTCCAGATGAACCTACTGATGGTTATGCAAGGGTTTGCCAGTGACCTCTTCCTACGCTGCTGCAATAGCATCTCCCAGGCTTTGTGACTCCTCTAATTTTCCAAGGGTTGTTATGAATTGAGGTCAGAAATCTGCTCCACGAATTTTCTTAGAAAGCAGAGATCTGCATTATCTTGGCCTGCAGACAGGTTTGGGAAAATTAAGTCTTCACATATAAACTGCTCCACACAGGGCTCCCTGCGACAAGCTTTGTCTATCTGAAAGCCAACATCCTGCAAAAGCTTGTCAGGTGGGCTCTCTCCAAAGTCAGAGGAGAGCAGGGAACATTGTCAGAGGTGGTTCCTGCCATCCCAGGGGAGCAGGGGCCTCTGCAGATTCCTATCTGTCCCTAGAGATGAAAGAAAAAGTCCAGTTCACTCAGAGTTTGTGGTCACTTCTCGAGTTTTTTTATGTGTCAGAGGTAGCTCGTACACCGACCTCATGCTCCCCACCCCATAGACTGTACCCAGAAGATTTGAGATTCCCACCCTGTGACCAAAACTGTCTCCAGATCAAGACCCTTTCCTGGAGATCTCTTTCTCAGATATGTTCTTACATGTCTCACCATGTCTTGCCAGCTATCTGTAGCACTCCTCACTGGCATTAACATTTTCCAGTGCTGGTTTTAGTCTCCAAAGCTAGATTTTGCTTCATCATCATTTTCTTTGTTTCTTTTATAAACCAAATTTAC
This sequence comes from Falcunculus frontatus, assembly GCA_013398115.1. NCBI lineage: Eukaryota > Metazoa > Chordata > Aves > Passeriformes > Falcunculus > Falcunculus frontatus. The sequence goes on from VZRV01002986.1 coordinate 2,350,436, forward strand.
TTAAACTCAGGGCTTTTCAGCCTGTAGAAGCTTCTCTATGGGTTTCTGGCTGGTAGCACACCCACAAGTGCGTAGACAGAGGTGTGTTTGAATGTGCTGGAGATGTCAAATTTAGAGAAATAACAGAAAATAGTCATTCTCAGCACATTTTCTATGAGTAGAGTATTGTCCCCCTGTAAATAACCACACTAAGCAGGCAGCACTGTGGTCAGACGAGGTCCCCCTTGCCCATCTCAGCCTGTTGTTGCCAGTCCCAAAGGAAGTTCTCCAGAGAAAGTGGCCTTTTGTCTCCTCCCAGACCGGGTAGTTTGCATAATCTGGTTAAATAAAATGAATACACACAGACACAAAGAATTGTGGGGGAAAATGGTAGCATAAGTAAGGCTGAGTGGTCCATCTAATCTGACATCAATATAATAAAATCATTTATTTGTGTACACTGGAAGAACTCCTTGGGACTGTGGTCTACTCCTGTTTCCCAACAACACTGTCATTAAAACAATGGGCACTGTAATTACTGTGATAAAAAGGCATTATTGCTTCAGTTCTTCATCTGGCCCATGTGCAGAAGGAAGAGGTTTTCTTTATAATCTCCCTGCAGAAGGAGCACAGGGACCAGAAGGCTCCTTCTCCCACTGGCTCTGCCCGTACAAAAGATTTCTCCACACCGGAGACTGCAGAGTGAGAGCCTTTGTCTTAAATGAAAGGGCATAATGCAGGCCTTCTGCCAGCACTGGCCACGAATGAAAGCAGCGCCTTTATGTACCAGCTCACTGCTGAACTGCAGACAATACTGTAAAATCTGTACTCCTCGATTACCTCAGCTGCCTTCACATCGCTGGAGTGCTGCTGAGCCTTAAAGAGGGGCTGCAGGAGCCAGGCTGGAGCTTCACAAAGTCCGTGTCAGTAGGAGAGCAGAAAACCTGCTTGCCCAGCACAGCCACCGTGGTGAGAATGAGGAGAGTGGGTCAGGAGGGAGATATGATTAATACCTCCAAAACTGTTGCTCCAGCTATTTCTGCACTCAGGCCATTTCATTCTGGCAAACTGCACCTTAGCTTCTGCTCAGTTCAGTTCCATTTAAAACCTGCTAGTTTGGCAGATTGCTCGGTTGCTGTGAGCTCACTGCCCAGCTCCTGTAATACCACACTCTGCAGGAAACAGCCCAGAGGTGAGCATTTTTCCACTGGCCTTCATGAAAAGCTCTTTTGAGTGAGTCCAAGAGCTCACAGAGAGTCTGTGAACACGGCCTGGAGAGCCAAGATGCCCTTTAGTTTATGTCAGTGCCTCTCCTTGCCTTCATCAGATCTGCAATGCCTGCCACCCCTGAGGAACCTGGGCTGCAGTCCTTCCTGGGCTTCAGAGTGCTCAAGTGGCCTCTTAAATCCTTCAGGTTGCTTAAACTGTGCCAGTCTGGCTGCTGTAATTCCAGCTTCCATAAAGCCCCTGCCTTAGGGCTCTGAGAGAATGAAGTACCAACTTGGCTAGGGACACAGGAGCTGTTCTCCCTGGCTGCAGTGAGAACCCTGGAGTTGTTAAGGGGGGAAAAGGCCTCTAAGATCTAATCCAACCATTAGCCAGCACCACTGCTAGCACTGAGGACATGCTGGCAGCAAAATCCTTCCTGGCTCTCTGATGTGAGTGACTACAGTTGGTGGTGGGGCAAGAGAATATCAATAAGGTGCTGAGACGACCACTGCTATTGCTAACACCCTCCTTTAGAAAATGTTTACCTCACTGCAAGCACAGACGATGTAAATTGAACGTGTCAGGCTGAGTAGATTCACCTACCCCCTTGCCTGAGCTGCTCTCCCCTCGTTTGACAAGGTACAAACAGAGAGCCCGTTCACATGTGAGCGGAGAGTACCAAACATTGCATCAAAAAGCAGGAGCCATCCTGTTACAATCTGCTGCTTGTCAGGATTTGACAACGTTGTGAAATATAAATGATCTCTGCGATAGCAACGCCTGCCTCAGTCACCGGTAAACAACTCCCCTCATTAAAGAGATGCTTTAGAAATGACACCAATTTATGTTAATATTTTTGAGAAGTGCTCTTCAGCCAGAGATCCTAAAATGAGGTTTGCCATTCGTTTGCCAGAAAACCGTTTCTTTGCAAGCAGAGGCAAGTGGCCTCACAATTGAAAAACTGATGCCATCAAACAGGCTCCAATCAGTATGAAAATGGAGCTGTTTGGATGTATGAGAAAGGACTGTGAAGGAGGAGATGAACTTCCCCTAAAGCTCCTTTTTTTTTTTTTATTCTTTAGAATATCCTCTGTAACCTTTTTAGCCCCACAGATTGTCTTCAGTCCTGAGTTTGTTCAATGCCTAATTCAATATCCTTAGCCATGACAGTAACTCTCAGGTCCAATCCTGCAATACCATCTTGCTAATGGTTATAAATGGCTAGATCTGAAACTTGCTTGATCTGAGACTATATTCTACTGCTCAGTGCCCTCTGCAACCTTGTTAAAAGAACAGATTCAGACATAGCCCTTGGGAAAGAGCCCTGAGTGATTCTGCTTCCCTCCTTAGCATTTGGATTTTCCTTGGAGACTTTTCGGTTAGGTTTTTGCCTTGATTTTGCTTATCCCTCAGATCTGGTGAGATTAGAGTTCAAGACAGAAAGGCTGCAATGAAATCATTACAGATTCCACCTGCATCCTTCTCTGAGTCAGAGAGAAATTAACAGAATAATACAGGCTGCACGTATTTCTCAAGCGAGAGATCACCAAGATCAGTCCTTGTCAGAAATATCACTAGTAAGAACAACCTATAAGCAGTGACAGATAATATTTCATAAGATTTCCAAGCTTCTTTTTTGGAGGATGAAAATATTTAATCCTCTTCTTGTCAGCAGGCTCGCTCTGAGCTACTTTTATAGTAACATTCTGCACTAAAGGTTCAGTTTCTCTCACGCTGTCTGCTCCTACCCTTCAAAAAGGATCTGGTCTCCTCTTCTGCAGAGCTCTGGCTGTACCTGCACTTGTACAGGAGCTGCACAGAGATGAGACCCTCCACCCATCACCCTCTGTAAGGGGGATCCAATGCAGGAAACTCTTCTGCATCTTCAATGTGGCAGTGAAAGTTATTTCTGCTGTGGACAGGTCCTGTCAATCCTGCATGTCATATCTTCATTACATTGTTCAGTTTTTCATTTTCTGAAGGTTTTCAATGCAGTTTAATCAGTTAGTTAAGTTCTTCCAGGAGGTGATTTTCTTCTCTTCATTTTCCTTTTACCTCTCAGAATCCCACCTAATGGTTATATTATATATACTCTATGTAGCTGGCTGTATACTTCATATAGCTCTATATACTCCACATAGCTGGCTGCAGCAATGTTAATACAGTTTGAAAAAAAAAGGTAATAATTTCTACTGATGGATCTGAAAACAACTGTAGACACTCCTCTTCTTGACCCTTTCAAATCGTACGCCTGAATTCATACAAGAACTTCATGCTAATTCTGTGTCTCAGTTTTCTACACATGAAGGAAAAAACACTTGAGTTTTCTTAAAACACAAATATTCCAAATAACCCAGTTTTCTTATTTACAGGCATAGCATATGGATGTAATGTGTAGGAGTAATCATGATGTTATACAGCAAAAGAAGACACTGCTTGATTCCGTGACCACCAAAGCCTGGAACATGATGCAGTAGTTACTCCCCCTCTAACCCTCCTTTTGGAAATGTTTGATTATTATCATGCCCAGGATTTTTGAAGAGCTAATGATAAACTTTATGTATTGTTTCTAAAAATGGTAGGTGTTCATTTGTGCTAAATAGCTTTCTAGTTTTGAAATGGTCTCCACCAAGCTGCTGGTGAGACAAAATAATTCCCCTTGCAGTGGCATAGAGTAAGGTAAGACTTTCACCCTGACAGAGAATTTTCGTTTTCTCCATGTAACATCCATGCCTGTTTTGACACGTGGAGACCCCACACTGCCCTCGCTGTGTTACAATTGGTATCTTCAGCAATGTGGGTGAATCCTTTCGTTCATACCGGGGCAAGGCTTGAATATGGAGGAAATGTATATTTAAGGACACTTTTACTCCCAGGTTGAGATTTTCAGGAGTGATTTCCACCCATAGGAGTTGTGCAAGTGTCCTGTCAGCTTTTTGGGTAGATGAGACAAAGGACGAATATCCACAACCAAAGACATTGTTTCTCACACCTGCACAACTGCATTATAACAAAGGCTTTACATTTAACCTTGACATTTTGTTGGCACCAGGAGAGGCTAACCACGGAACTGTGGGCATTCCCCATGGGACACAGGCAGCCTGTTTGCCTCCAGGGCATGGAGCAGAGAGGGGATTCTCTGCAACACAGCTCTGAGCCAGCCCCACAGCCAGAAAGGTGAATTTGGAAGGGATTTCATTGCCTGCCTATTCTGGCCAGGCTGCCCTTAGTTTGCCACAGGCTGGGAAGGAAGGTGCCCACATCTTCAGCATCCACCCACAGGCTTGTAATGCATTCCCTTCGGGTTTGCCTTTTTTGGAGTATGAAGGTGTTTGAAAAGCACTGGGACTGTGTTAGACAGCAAACAAGTAACAGCTATTGCTACATGAGATGGATTTCTTTGTATTCCTAGGGCATAGGACTGCTTGCTTTGGTTGGTGTCCACGATTCCCCACCTTCCCACCTTTGCTCTGAGTACTAATGAGATGCACTTACGACTGTAGAACAAGTACAACTATTCTGGCCTTTTTGCAACAGGCATGTTTTCTAATAAGCTGCTTTTATAAACTTGGTTTGAAAACACAGAATTCTGATACATTTAATCTGACAAGGAAGCTGCAGCTGTCAGGAACTGTAGTAAGGTGTGAATGAAAAGCTTATGCTGACAGAGGAATCTGGACTCATAGCTCTGATTTCCTATGGCAGGTTCAACCGTAGCCTGCTGACAACAGTTAGACATCGCACAAGAGCACAGCTCCTTGCCAGGTTGCTTTTCATACCAGTGTGGTTGTTCTTTCCTTTCCTCTGCCCTTAAGATGAGGGAAACAACCATCCAGAAGAAAGATGGTGACAGAAAATCCAGCCTGCCTGACCCGAGGAAGCTTTCTCCGTGGAAAGGCAGGGTTGGCAGGGCTTGGATAGTGAAGTTCCCAGGGAAAGAGCCTGATATTACTCACTGCAATGCATGCTGAAGGCTTTATTAAGACAAAATAACAGTATAACTTACAATGGCTTTCTTGCAACAGTTTCTTTAGGTTACTTCATGTTGGTCGATTCATGCTAACAACTGGGGTTTGACTCAGCATGAAGTGGAAGGTATTTACCCTGTTTAGGAAAGGACTGTAAGAGAGCATTTGGTGAGTTAGGAGCTTGAAAGTCATATAGCTGTAGCAATGATGGAGCTTCCTCTTGGCTCTGTGGAGCAGATGTAAGATGAAGTGCTGTGTGTCTGAATGAAACCATAGGTTCCAGGCTTGCTCTCCAACTCTGCACTGCTGATCTTATTATGGAGGAGTGGGAATCAGTCTGCCTCTCTTGATTTGAAAGCCACTGGTGTTTATCCTGTGTCTACGGATGAAATCCAAGCCAGACTCTTGGTGTCAGTGGTTGCAAGGGATATGGACTGGAGCTCAAGCTTGCTGGTTACCAAGAGCGCCTCACAGCCCTGCATTTTGGAAATCACAGAAGTAGAAGGTGGGTTTTCTTCATACTCCTGTGCAAGAGAGCTACCATTTCCCAGCTTCAGGGCACACATGCAGACAGGCTGAGAGAGCTGGGATTGTTCAGCCTGCAGGAGAGAAGGCTTCAGGGAGACCTTACAGCACCTACCGGTGCCTGAAGTGGCTACAAGAGAGCTGGAGAAGGACTTTCTACAAGGCAGGTAGTGATAGGACAAGCGGGAATGACTCAAACTGACAAGAGAGTGAGTTTTGATAAAGCTTCTCTGCTAAGCCTGGAGAAGAGGAGGTTGGGGGGAGACCTAACTGGGGTCTTCAAATTCCTCATGAGGGGCAGCAGAGGGGCAGGGACCAATCTCTTCACTCTCGTGGCCAGTGACAGGACCTGAGGAAATGGCTGGAGCTGAGTCAGGGAAAGTTTAGGTTGGATATCAGGAAAAGAGTTTTCATCCAGAAGGTGGTTGGGCACTGAACAGGTTCCCCAGAGAAGTGGTCACAGCACCAGCCCGGCAGAGTTCAAGAAATGTTTGCACAATACTCTCAGGAACATGGTGTGACTCTTGGGGTGTCCTGTGCAGGGCCAGGAGTTGGACTTGATGATCCCTGTGGGTCCTTCCCAACACAGCATAATCTACGGTTCTATGAGCCTGGGATGGTAAAAACTGGAAAGAGCTGTGAAAGGGGGAATGTGGGAGAATTTTCAAGCCCTTGGTTGAATCCCAGCTTGCTGTGATGTGGTAAAACACTTCCCTGCAGCTGCCCAGACTGTAATCTCTGTCAAAGAGAGCAAATGCTGGTATTCCGGATGGATTGTTACACCTGTGTTACAGTAATACCCATATATATTGTTAAAATACCCAAATACTGTTTATACACATCACCAAAAATAATAAATATGTGTAACATTAACTCTACAACACACTTCTAATACACCAGCAACTGAGTGTATAAAAATACACCCACACTCTTATCATTGTTCCTTTAAAATAACATTATTTTTTCAACAAAGCCCAATTAAACCAACAAGAATTCCACCAAGAATAGAAAGTTCTCTGTCCTCAGACAGCTAATATATCTTCCTTAGTCTTCTGAGAGCCCTAAAAGCAAAATTTAGTATTTTGTTTTCAGCAACACTCTTCTATAAGGAAGAAAAAGAATAATTTATTTTTGATTCATAGAAGTGGCTGAGCAGGAGATCACCAGCTGTTATTTTGATTACTATCTTTGTGGAATATATTATGGACTCTAAATAAGTAAGCCATCTCGCATGTCTATAAAGTTTAGGGTTCGGTGGTGGAACCTCTTGCCTGTGGATAGAGTTGGATGGAGCATGTATCAAAGACAGTTATGTCTGTAATAATTCTAATGAAAGCTCTTACAGTAAATGCCAGAGAAGGTTTGAAATGTGTTCAAGGGAGGGATTTAAGATTAATCCATTCTCTTCTGGTTTTGCTTAGTGTTGTTTTACAGAAATATGCAGCAACGCTCAGCTAACTGCAGTCATTGGTAACAGTCACTGGAACAGCTTCTGCACTCCTTGAGGTGCTCTGGTCCTGGTCAGAACTGGGGAGGAAAGGCTTAATTCCCACCAGGACTGGCTTCCTTTCTTGCTTGCTTGCTTGCTTCCTTCCTTCCCATGGTCTTTTCCCTCTTTCCCTCCCTCTCTCACTCCCTCTGTCCCTCCCTTTCCCAATAGTCCATCTTTCACATCAGTACTATAAGAACCCCCCAATTAATCTCAATGCATCACTGACAGCTTGTCTTAAGTGTCACAGCTATCTGGGATTTTGATGCATAGTGAAATGAAGATTATATGATCTTTCTTTAGCCTTTTTTCTTGGCCTGGACAACCCTGTCATAATGTTCAGTTGCATTAAATCAGTACATTTGGGCTATCACCATAAATAAGATGCACTATACATGTCAAAACAAGTTCTTACGCAATCCAGATCTCTGTGGCTTCATTTACTACTTACACCCTTCATAAGTCATAACAGGGAACGAAGCAATCTCTGTGATATGGAAATTTCTTCTCAAGTGCATAAATTATGTCTTAATGCTTCAATTGCTTGAAAAGTGGGACGGTCCCACAGGTCACCGTTTCCAACCCAGTGATGAGATTTGCAAATATTAACAATGATTTCTGTTTTATGGGCAGGATTAACTTTACAGGTATCATGGTTTAATGCCAGTCAGCAACGAAGCCCTGCACAGACCCTTGCTCACCCTCAGCCCTGTAGTGGGATGGGGGAGAGATAAGAAGAGCAAAAGTGACAAGTAAAAGTGATTCCTGGGTTGAGATAATGGGACAGAAAAGGAATAAAATAACAATAATGATGGTAATAATTATGACAAAAGAATTGGATATACAAAATTGCTCACCCCTCGCTGATCAATGGCCAGCCAGTTCCTGACTGGTGGCCTCCAGCCAGCTTTCCCCACAATTTATGTACTGAGCATGACCTCAGATGATATGGAATATCTCTTTGGTCAGTTGGGGTCATCTGTCCTGGCTGTGTCCCCTCCCATCTTCTTGTGCCCCTCCAGCCTTTTAGCTGAAAAGCCCTTGACTCAGGGTACGCACCTCTTAGCAACAGCTAAAACATCAGTGTGTTATCAACGTTTTTCTCACACTAAACCCAAAACAACACACAATACCAGCTACTAGGAAGAAAATTAACTCTTTCCCAGGCAGAACCAGGACAACAGGCATGAGGGCTCCAGTTTAGTTGAACATGGGGAAAGAAAAGCCTTTAAACTTAATAAATTAGCAAAATCAAGTAATGATGGCAGCTTTACTTGGTTTTTAGGGATTCTATAAACTCTCCCAGCTCTGAAAGGCTAAATCACACACTCAGCTCCAATGTCAGAACTCTGTGTCTGCATCTTCAGCCTGATGCCCATTATGGGGATAAGGGGAACATGGACTCAGGAAGGGAAGGATGCTGCATTGGGATCTGCCCTCTTGTCCATATGTGCCACAAGTTTGCCATGTGCTCTCTCACCAACTGCCTCTCCTAAAACTTATGGACACGTCCTTGCCTGCAAGATCCCTTGGTTTTTGAAACTCAGCTCTCCCACAGACCCTAGGTGTTTTCATGGTTGATTTCCCCTGGAACTGCGGTGGTTCAGCATCTCTCGCAACTGAGATGAGTGCAGTTCATCAGGAACATTTCTGAACCTCCAAAAATATGTGCAGATTGGCTTTGGTGTACTCATTTCTCCTTGTTTGAGCACTAAAAACGCATTCAGGCAGCCTCTTAAAGTCATACAAATAACAGTCATTGAAATGGAAAGCAGCAAAATTATGAATATTGTATAATGCAATGTTAAATTACAAATAAATAAAACATCTGGGGCCAGATGTTGCTGTTGGATTCCTGTGTGGAACTGCCATTCCTTTCAGCAACGTTGTGTGTGCACTTCTGAGAGCGGAGTTTGGCCCTTGATGTAGAGAAGCAGTGTTTTAATGCAATATTAATGGAGGATGATTTCTCCACTAGAAATAAGGTAACTTAGTAGTTGGAGAAATTAACATATTTTAGAAAAACAGTTGAGTGTTTCTCTAGAACAACCTTTAATAACAGTGTAGGGGGTTGTGTTTTGTTCTTTTTAAGGCTAAAAGGATGGAAAACAAGACTGAAAGAAATTGGAGAAACCTCTCAAGAGTACATATGGTGAGAATAGGGAACAGACAGTATAAGCAATTTACTTGAAGCAAACCTGAGTGTTCAAATATCACTCAAGAGTTTTAAAATATAGAAGAATTATGAAAATGTGTGTAGGAAGAAAAAGACATGCCAAACTTTCCAGCCTCAGGTGGACTTGTCAAGAACTGAACTCCTATTTTTCCTTTTTAAAAGTCTGTTGAATCTTTCCCCAATGCAGAATTTACTAATACCCCTGGGGCAGTTACAGGGGAAAAATGGCCATTTAATCTGGGAAAAAAATCCCCTTCAGAGGTTTGCATTGTTTGGTTGTGGGCGGGTTTGCAGAATTTGACCTGTAGTAGGATCTGGAAGATGATTTTGCACCAGGGCTGATTTCTCTGTAGGTTCCAGCAATGCTTGTGTTTGCAGGTGCTGTTTTGTCACCGTTTCTCCCGCTCCCCTCCATGCCTGGGCTTGTTTGCCATGTGCTTTTCAGAGCTGGCAGGAAGCCTCTGAGAGTGGTGGCTGTTTATTTTGAAATGTCCTGGAAGGAGTTAAGTTTTCAAGAGACACATCCCGGTTTCCAGCCTGCATCCTTGCTGCAGCCCAGCTGGGTCTGCAGAGCACAGTGCACCTGGGCTCAGCGCCGGTGTCGAACCTGGTGGATGACCACTGAAAGAAATTAAAGATCAGGCAGCAATTCACTGCTTTCTGCACATCTTTTTGAACATTTTATTAAGGTGCTCTTAGTCTCCATAAACAGTTGTCCACTTGCTCCTGCCAATTCCCTGCTCTGCATCAAGGGAAAAGAGGATTTTGCATCATCCAGCCCTCGAGCTGTGCCAGCAGCCTGGTGCCCAGTAGTCCAGCCAGGGGAACTTGGCAAGTCCAGTCAGACTGGGAGCTCCCAAGTTTCAAAATAAAGGCTCAAGTATGTGAAACTACATTGTGAAAGTAACAGCATGCATCTGACCCCAGACAGCATCAGCAGTCCGTGCCTTTGGAGAGGAATTGAAGGAAAGATGCATAAAAGTCATCTATCTTTGCTAGAAGTTATTTATTGAAGCAAAACCCAAGCAATCGGTGACCAGGGGAAGACTACAGAGTAGTTTATTTATAAATGGCAGAGAAAGAGAAAACTCACTTTTTGACCGTGTCCTTCAAGTTTTACAGACCTATCTTCCTGCTGCTGCTTACTCTTCTCCCTTCTTGACCCATACCAGCCTGTGCAAATTCAGTCTTCTGCTCCATGTCCTCTCTCCACAAAGTCCCTTAAAAGAGCTGACTGTTCTTGGCCTGTGGTCTTAACTCCTCACTGAACCTACCTACAGATGACAATTTCCCAGGTCAGGGCAAAAAGCCTTCCCTTCCAAACAAACAATCCTTCAACCTGGAAATCCTTTTCTGGCACAGCAGGGGCAGCATGTTTGCTATTTGCTACTTTGCATTTCCTTTAACTGAAGGAGGAGATACGAAAAAAATCTGCTCAACAGTGTTTCGGTCGCTGCTGTGAGAAATGACATCATCAGTAACCCAGCCAGATGGGGCTGAGCACTGTGTCTGTGAAAATGTTCATAGGAGCAGTGAGCACCTTTAGACAGACGCTTTCCATTAGACTAAACACAGGTATTGCTTTTAAAAGTGTGCAAGGAAATGGAGCTGGAGACCAAAGCCAACAGTAAAACACAGCTGTTCTTTAGCCTTGCTGCCCCCCCAAGTTATTTTTCTTTTCAAGGCGTGAGCTCAATCAGGAAAATGGAAAAATGGTGGAGGAGTTCTGTGTATGTCTCTTCCACACTCTGGATTTTATAAGGTAAGCTTGGAGTTTCTCCTCCATTTTTTCTTATCCAAATGTTATCTATACAAAATCCAAGTGCTAAAGCTGGAGGGGGAAAATTGGATATGCCACTTTTTGCATGTAAGAAAATTGTGCCAGCGCTTTTACAGGGCCTTTAAAAATGGTGTCTCTAAATAACACCTGCACTATACATTTTATATGCCAGTGTTTCAATTTATGAAGTTTCCTTTGGCTATGGCTGAATGCTATCCTGCTTTTTATATCTGACAAGAACTTCTCTGCCATGTCTCTGGAGTTTTTGGACTTCAGGGTGTTAATAATGAACATCTTATGCTTGTTTCGGTGCCCATGTCTGACAAGAACAGCACCGGCTTTTAAAAGCCCTTTATCTGAGCTGAGTGGAAAATGATGTTCCCATACCATGGGACTTTTCTGTGTCTTCTGTATTTTCTCTTCCTATGCAGAAATAAAGTGCATGCTAGGTTTGTGACAGGTTGGTGTGCTGCAACATAATTTTGGTTTTTGGTGATGTCTGCTCCTTCACACAGAATTATCTGGCCAAAAGGAAATGAAAAACTCCCTCTCCAACATGTGACACTGGGTGCTCTGCCCAGGCAGAGGCAGCAGCAGCAGCGACAGGTGCTGGTCCATGAGCCCATTCCTCTCTTTTTCGGTCTCTGTGCAAGAGCAGTGCCTTTCTTGCAGCTCCAGGGCATTTCCCAACAGGTCTCTCACAAGCCATGAGTTCCTGCCAATAGATTTTGTTTTCTTGAATCAGCATTTTCAGACTGGGAAGAAGGAATTTCGATTGCTTCTGCTCGCTACAAATGGACAGAGAGTCCCAGGGAGAGGGACTTTACCATCACATCCAGTTCAGTGTGGGCTTGAGAAATACACAGTAACCAATAAGCTTAATGGAAATCTCCCAATATCTCAGCGTGGAGAAGAGCTGATACTTTTAAAACAATTGCATGTTTAAAAATACATGTTCCAGTCATCTCCAGCAGCCTCGTGCTAACAGCATAGAGCTGTTCCAGCAGCACAAAAAAGAGAAGGTTCCATTATCAGACACTTCAGCTGTTTCCCCTGGCTAGTCTAGAAAGAGAATACCAAAATCACTGAAGTGCCCTGGGCAGACATTTTATAGCAGTGCAGGCTATTTCATTGCTGGAAGCAAGTCTATAATTGCCTTTTAAGCATCATTCAGCCTGAATTATATGCTTAGGACATGTACATAAATCTTACTATATTACACAATATTTTTTGCCCCCTTTCTTGAATTTTAGTCCTCCAGCTCAAGTTCTAGAAAAGGAGCAAATTAGTTTTCCTTCAGTTACTCATCAAAGCCAGTGGGATGACTGAGTTATGCCAGGAATTTTTGGCCCAGTTTATCATATTCAGAGGAGTGAAATTCTATCTAATGAAGTGGGAGAGGTGTTACAGAAAGAGGAGGCAGTAACTGACTTATTATTACTCATTTCACCTTGCTTGATTTTATGGCATTTCTCTGCGTGTGCTCTACACTGTTGTAGCACCTGGATGATCCAGTGACACTCATCCTCACACTTCCCTTCTGATGGAGGCTTACGTCCTAATCATGGGCCATTAGGAAAAGGATTTTAACCAGGTCAATTCCTAATCCCAGCTCTAATTTCCAGCTGTTTCATGTAGGCATCATTCTGGAAAGGGGAATAAACACCCCTGTGCCTGCTAGGGCACCCCCTGTGAGTGGTGCAACTCCAGTGTTTGCATAGCAAAGCCAGGATGAAATATGGAAAACATGCCCAAGGCAGGGAGCAGAACTGAGACCCACTTGTCTGGATGAATGCCCCAAGCATCAGCCTGCAGAATTTACCTTGAATGCCTGTCCTCCCTTGCTTTGTGAAATCTCTCATTCTCACTCTCACAAAGGACAGTGACTCAGGAAAAGGCATGGTCTCACCTGAAATTTCAAAGATGACTTAAATCTTAGAAGTTGAGTGAAAATTGGCAGTTATTGGAGGAGAGGCCTCTGAATTATAGCCCCACACAAAGACAGGAGGTGCCAGTTCCTAGCATGCACCAGGAGGGCAGCAGTCACCTGGCTAGACAGTTCATGGCAGCTTGGCATTGCTGAGGATGGAGATTTTGAGGAAGAAGTTGTCGTTGTGTGGGCTAGAGGGCAGAAGACACAAACCCAAGGAAAACTGGGTCTTGTTAATTCCGCTCCACCAAAACCAATTTATTGTTCTCTTTTTGGGTGCTGCCTGTAGGTTTTAGTCTCATTATAGCTGCTTGCTGGTGTCAGTTTTTCCAGGAGTTCTATATGTCCCTGTGCTGCTGCTAAGCCGAAGCAGGAGCCACCTATACTCACATATACACAGGCAGAGCTGTCCAGATTTGCTGTAGGAAAGTTTGGTGGATCTATTCCTAGCAAATTGTGAAGTATGAGGAGTGATATATTGGGAAATGTTGGCACTGAGGCTGAGAGGCAGTGCTGCTTACAGCCCCATTCCCTCTGAAGCTGGTGTCTGTCTGTAGGACTGTCCCCCAATCTACTGCAGGAGAGAAGATGCTTCTTTTTACTGGTAGAATGGAGCAGAGAAGAAATGTCAGTCTATTGTCTGCTTGTTGAGCTGAGCTGTGATGTGACCATGCTCTAATTGGATCACAACAGCCTGAATGGGTTCAAGTCCTACACGAGGGCCCTCAGGGCATGGACATGTCCATAAAGGGTCTGTGGCCAAGAGCTGCCCATTGCCTGTTAGTGTGCTAGTTACTGAACTAACCTTCCTGCCTGGAGTCAGCACACATGAGGCATGTTCAGGTGACATCTCTGGAGCCTGAAGGTCACTGCTGATGTCCTGCAGCACCAAGGCTGGAGGGACACGCTCTTCTAGCGATCCAATGCCAGCATCAACACTGGAAAGACACGCTCTTCAGCCACCCATCCTTTCCTTTTAGATGTGAAGAGCAGCAGCTCCTGCTAGGAGTGAGAAGACAAGTTTCTTTCCACGAATGATCAGACTGCCAACAAAAATCCTGGGCAATCTGCAGCAGGGTTTGTACGATGCTGACAAATGCCCACTGGGAGCATGGCTGCCACCACCGCCTCGTTCTGCAGAGGCCATCGACAGCTGTCAGATGATAACAACTTTGGATAATTAGTGTCCTGAAGGGCTCCAACTGAGGGCTCAGAAATGAAAAACTGCATTAGAGAGCAGCTATTGCCTCCTCACCCCTCGAGACTGGTTGTGTACGTCAAGCTCAACAATAACATTAATAAAAAGCAATCCTAAGAAAAGCAATATAGCAGGCTAAATTGCCTCTGCTGCATCTTGGGCTTACATTTCATTACAAATACCTTCTTACTCAGGGTATGGCCTTTTTAAGTCATTAAGACAAGTCCTGAAGTCCTTTCTCAGTTTTCACTCATACCTCGGATTCTTTCTCATTAACTTCAGTGGATGACTCTTTGTCTGACTGGAAAGTGAAAGGGGGTCTTGGGAATTGAACTGCTGGGAATTTTGCTCGAGTAAGTAGCAAGAAATGTGGCCATGATAATAACCTTTTCTTTTTTTCTTTCCCCCAATTTCTTCATGTTGCTTTTCTGACAGCTCTGAAAGAGTGGGAGGAAAGCCGTTAGGACTCACCACCTTTTTGGTTTGTTTTTGAGGATTTGTGAAATGTTTTTCTTTTGAATTTCTAAGCTGAAAGTCATTTCAACTGAAAAGCCATCATATCACATTTAGAAAATGTCGATTAAAACTGGTAAGGGCATTTTTCAACTAAACCAACATGAAAATATCAAGATAACTACCAAAACGTTTAGGTCAACAAAAATCTGGTCTTTGTTTTTGATTATAAAGGCCACAAAAGTTTTAAATTATTTTTTTGCTCTGTTTTAAATTAGAAGTTTGGCTAAATCATTCCCGTAGAGACTGTGTTCAAACAAGGATGTATTTACATATCTGCCTCTGATCATACAAGATACTGCTGGATTATGGGATGTGCTGGCTTTTCAGCCCCAGAGAGTGGCGTGTCCTCCCCACAATCCTGTCTCTCACCAGAAACATGGACTACTTAGATAAGAGCAGCTTTACTCCTTTCCTGACCTCAGAAATAAAAAAATCTCCTTTTCTCAAGGAGAAAGTGAGACCAAGGGCAAAACTGTATTTCAGCACTTCTGGACACTGCAGAGAGGCTGCCACACTTTTATCAACAGAGGGTGAAGTGTTGCATGGGAAAGCTTCATCATCGGAAAAAGTTTACTTCAGTCTATTTAGAATTTGGTTTAGAAATCTCCAAGAGGTTACTAAAAGCCAGCAAAACTGTGGACAGATTTATCTAAGATGAAATCAAGAGCAGCCAGCTCTGGAAATGGGTTATGCAGGTGTGGGGAAGGCAGTCAGCAATCACAGGTGTCTGGGACAAGAGATGTTTGTGGGAGGGCCTGGGGAAATGCAGAAAGGTGACAAAAAGCTGTTGCAGGGCAGTAACAGCTTAAAACTAACACAGCCATCTCTGCAATTAGCATCTGAAATGCTTGACGTTTCCTCTCTCTTACCTGTGGTTTTAACCTCAAACCTCTTTTATCCTGTTCCGTGCAGCTGCACTGCTGCTTCACAACCTCTCTGCTCTGACAAAGGAGTTCAGAAGAAGCTGTGGCAGAAATGACCAGGCATCCTGAGAAGATGCCCATGCCAATCTTCACAAAATAAGTCTTTTTTCATACACCACAATGTAATAATGTGTAATAATGGACATCGGCCCTCTCTCAGCCTCATTTAATGACCCATAACTGAGTGAATAATTCATTCAGCGCCTAGAGATGTCTCGTGGAGACTTGTTTTACCACAGGGCCCTGGGGAACAAAAACAGCAATAAAGTTCCAGCTTTTAACCCATCCATTTACAAAGCCTCCTGATATTATTGCATCCACGATCAATTTAAATGAACTTGTTGGAGGTTTACTAGCAGCCGTCCTGTATTTCATGCCTCAGTACATATTTTTTCAGAGCATTTACAGCTTTTACTTATTGTTAGTTTGAAGGGAACAGAGAGTTCTCACCACAAAGTCACACTTTTATTTAAAGCTTTAATTGTCTCTAAGAAGAGCCTGTCTGAAACCCAGCCCTTTCGGAGTCACTGATGTCATTTATTATCCAGTAAACTCTTTTAGGCTTTGGGACAGGTTAATACTCCTCAGTACCAGTATAATTTTTCTTAGGCTGTGTTACTGTGTTTATATGAGGATCTTCATTTTGCTTTGGCAGCAGAATTTNGGATGTTGTTTTTTGTGTGGAAACAAATTTTTTTTTTTTTTCAAAAAAAAAAAAAAAAAAAAAAAAAAAAAAAAAAAAAAAAAAGAAAGCCTTCCTAAGCTGGATCGTTTTGCAGCTGTGAAAACCTATAATAACTTCAGTCGGATTACAACTACATCAAAGGTATTATATATCCCTGAGTAACATATTTACTGGGCTTTTCAACAGCTGTATAATTAGCTCTGGATGACTACTTTTTTCCTCCACATCTTTAAATATCCATATTCCAAATTCACAGATATTCAAAGGGAAGGTGGTTTTCCCTTTCACAGACGGTGCAGCCCACCAGATTTTTTCCTTAGCTCTTTTTTTTTTTTTCCCAGAAGAAAAAATAGGCTTCAGCTTCCCTGTCCCCTGGTAACCAGACCCAAAGTGTCCATCACCCCTCCTGGCTCACTGTGGCTGCCTGATTGATGAGGGAAGTGGTTCAGGCAGGGGATGGGGACAGAGTCCTTTGTAGCTTCCCCCAAGGAAGCAGCTCAGAGGCAGCAGCAGCTGTCCCCAGAGCCGGTCGCAGCCCCCTCGGACAATAGGGGGTGGCAGAAGGTGAGGAAAACGCTCGTGCCTCCACAAGGAGGAATAAAGGCTCCATATGTCCCGGGCCCCAACAGATGCTCCTGCGGGCTGACCCCTTCGCCGTCCCCTCCCTCCCGCCTTCCCTCCACAGCATCTCCATCACCGGCACTGACAGCTCCCATTGACAGGGACATTCCCTGCGAGGGTCGCTGTCGCAGCCCACCAGCACGGCGGGAGCTCCGGGGAAGGGGCTGTGACCATCGCCGGACCGGACAGCGCCTGGTGTCAAAAACCCTCCTCGCACCGCACACGTCTGCTGTCATTCCTTTGCAGACGCTTTTGTTATGCAATCACCTTTATTCTGGGAACAGGAGGGAAAAGAAGCTTTAAAATTCTCTTTAAGGCTAGCTGGGTTCTCCTTACAGGTTTTCTTTTTCTTTGCCCTGTGATGAATAGCAGAAGGCAGTGCTTGAGTGTTGAGGTGGAGGGAAGTTTCTTCCCCCCATGGGAACACACCACAACCTGCTGGTTTATGTTGTGCTGATTGCTCATTCCCATGGCCAGGACTGCAAGGGAAGGCGTGAGAAATGCTTTTACACGGCCTCAGTAGAAATGCTGATTTCCTCTCTTAATTTTTTTTTCTCAGCTGATGGGACTTTGAACTCAGTTTTCTCCTTAGAAGGATTTCCTAATGTGAGCTCCTAGCCTGGAATTATCTGTTCCCAATGGCCTTGCGATGTGTTGGCTGGCTGGCTCTGATGTGCAGGAAAGTCCCAGCTCGCTGAGCACTTTCAGGACAAACAGATAAGACAATTTACTATCTGATTTTATGAGAGCCATTTACACTTTGCAGAATTTTTTAAGAAGCAAGCCCTTAAGAAGCGTATTCTGAGCGTGATACCTAGGAGAATTGCACACACATTTCCTGTCAGCAGCCGGAGAATAGTGTCTAACACCTGCTATGAAGAGCTTGAAATATATTCTTAAATGGCTTGATTGCTCTGCATTTCCCCTGAGATGAGATGAGACATTATGGCGCGGTTTCTTTTCCGCCAGGAGACCGACTGCAGACACTTCCCCAGCGAAGCTCCGGAGCAGCCTGGCTGAGCCCGTGTTCACTTCGTGCTTATACCCCCTGGAATTGGAGCCTGTGCTTAAAACCCAGCTTATGCTCACAGGGACCCTCAAGACCAGCAACTGGGAGGCAGCAGACATGGGCCAAAGGCAATTTAGGGCAGGATCCTGCCCTACAAGGGTTTACAGAGCAGGTTGAGAGCAGGGATAAACACCAGCAGAGGACCCCCTCGAAGTGTCCTTGCTGTAAGCACACACCTGTGGCTCTGCAGTGTCTCTTCCTCCTCTGCATCATCCCCAGCCACACTTGGGGAGCCAGCAGTGATAGAGACGTGTTTTGCAAGAGAAATGAACACACCCACCTTGGTTTCCTGGCTGAATCTGCTTCATCAGAGCATCCTGCTACTCTCATCCAGGTGTTCTGCAGTGTCATCAGGAGGAAACCCTCCCACCCCTGGCCAGGTGAGAGCCAGCATCCATTGAGGGATGGCTGAACACACCTTCCCCTGCATCCCCCACCCTCTGACACTCCACCAAACCACCTATGACACAGTGAATATTCAGCTACCCAAGCACTGGATGGGTAAACCAGGGAGCCTTCTAGACAGCACCTCCCAAGAACTTAAGCCCCAGCCTCTTTGGTGCAGAGCAGCAAGGGAAGGAGGGGTGCTGAGAGACACACCTTTATAGGGGACCTTTTAATTTCAGCATCTTGAATGGGACCACTTTTCCAGCCATTACCTTGCAGTCCTTGCACTCCTCTGTGCCAGCTCACCCCACCACACACCCACCCTGTGGGCTGGTTCATGATGTTCTTAGAGGACACCATGGTTTCAGCTGGACTTGGTGGGAGCTGGGAGCTTTTAGCCCCACAGAAAAGACAGTGCAATCTAATATCAAATTTATATGAAAAGAAAACCTCAGTGATTTTCTACCACAGACTGTTTGTGTTTTCAGACACCTGAATATATACCCTGCAAAGGAAAGAGGGAATCTATTAGGTATGTAAATATTAATATTTATGAAATAAATCCCGAAGTTTCAACTCTTCTTTGGTTGTGGATGTCTTGAAGCTTATTCCATGGAGGATGATGTTTTTCTGCTTACAGGTAAAATGGTGGAAAAATCAGGGCAGGCAGAAACTCATTTAGCATTTCAATTAACAGGGAAAAGGCCCTGGAATTTGAGTAGCAATTTTTTGTAGCTTTCAATGAATATTTTCAAAGCTTTCTCAAATAATGTAGTTTTCTTTGAACTTCAGTTGCTGGAAGATGCCCAGGAATTTCACACAGATAACAAGCCTTTCTCCCCACTGCCACTCCTATACCTGCAGGATGGTTCAGCTGGGATTCCTCATCCCTGTTTCATGTTCCCTCTTCTTTTGTGTGGACCCTTCCCTCCTTGCAAAGGCAGCTGGACCTGGGTGCTGCAATGAGGCTGCTGGGATGCCAAGTCCCACAAACTCCAGGCTTAGTGAGTGTATTTTGCTCTTGTAAATTAAAAAATACAAACAAAAAAATGGAAAAGGGCAGGTGTAAGGATGTGTTTATGGAACAGCTACAGACCTTTTCTAATTATTTTTTGGTCTGTGGAGGAGTACAAACTGATCCTTGCACAAGCTTTTTGAAAAATGGAATTGAGCCAAAATGTCTTTACTTAGGGGTCCCTCCATCTGGCAACAACAGGAAAATTTATCCTAGATTCTGTCAAAGACTTCATGAAAAGGCTCTGTCAAACATATGTGATGACGACAAAACTGCACATTTCAGTTTTACCCACGCTTCCTGGTCAAATGCAGTAAATTTTATTGTCCTTGTGCCAAATTTCCGAGTTTTTGGAAAGATAACAGCATTCTATGTAAAATAAGGTGGAAAAAGCCAGCTTGGGAACCAACTCTGGTTGATCATGGATAGTCACCCTTGCTGTCAGGCTTCTCTGGCCACACCACATGCTGTTGTTCGTGCCCATTATCCTGCATTTCAGAACTGGGCAGAGGGGATGTAGCTGGTGGAGTTTAATGCCCATGATTTCTGGTTTACAGCCACAAGGAGCTGGATACACCTCCTTGCTGCCCCTAAGCTCATTACCTGGCACAGACAGGAAGTTTCCAGGGTGGTGTGAAGCCACCTGTGTCCCAGCAGAGCACAGGTCTTGGCTCAGGGAAACCAATCCCCCCTCCTCATGCTGGTGACGCTGTGATCTTCAGAAGCTGTACACAACTGAGATGCCTGTAGTTAATGCTGAGATATTAGGTGGATACATCTGTTTTAAAGGAGGAGTCTAATTTTAACCCTTTAAATTAATGGCCAACTTCTCTGTTGTGGTTTGGCAGGCAGGGGAGAGGAACAGGGCCGTCCCTTCCTGCATGTGGCATCGTATCCCCAGGAAAAGGGCTTGTACATGAAAGCAGCCCTCATGTGCTGAGCTGCTGGGATCCACGGTGCACATCCCTGAGGAAGGGCTGTTTCCCCCCTCGCTGCCAGCACTGCCACATTCCCCCAGCTGCGTGCGGCCACACACGTGGCCACGGCACAGCCTGTCCTCTCTGGGCTTCCTGCTCCACACACCCCACAGCACATGTGCCACAGCTGAAGCAGGAGGGAGTGCTCAGCAGCCAAAATTACATCCAGAGGGAAATCTGCAAAGGGCACCCACTGGGCTAATGCTTCTTCCCCTGCTGTGGATTGGTGTACTCCCACTGCTTATCCCAGGGTGATGCCACCTTGCACCAGATGAGGGAATGGCCCATCATAGTCTGATTTGCGGCTGTTCATTGACCCATGGACTGATAGAATGGTGTGTGTTGGAAGGGACCTTATAGATCATCTCATTCCATCACCCCAACACCTTCCACCAGACCAGGTTACTCCAAGCCCCATCCAACCTTGCTTTGAACGCTTCCAGGGACGGGGCATCCACAGCTTCTCTGGGCAACCTGTGCCAGTGCCTCACCACCCTCACAGGGAAGAATTTCTTTCTTACATCTAATCTAAACCTGTCCTCAGTTTAAGCCATTATCCCTTTCCCTATCACTCTGTGTCCTTTCAAAAAGTCCCTCTCCAGGTCTCCTGCAGACCCTTCAGGTACTGGAAGATACTGTAAGGTCTCCCCAGGACAGACAAGATGTTGTTGTGGCTCCCCTGACCATGGCCCATGTTGGAGTCCCTGAGTCACCCTGATTTCCATCAAGCAGCGTATTCAGAGCGAGAAGCTCTGAGTTTTATCTTCTGTGTCACAGTGACATTTTCAGCTTCAGGCTTGTGTAGGGTGAGGCAATCAGGAGGTCCCCAGTTACTTGCAGACTACTTACCTTTTAATGAAAACATATTGCACCTCCCAGTTAAGGGATTCAGTCCCCTTACCCACGTGGAAGTATAAATGACCGTATAGAAAGGTAAGAATAAGAGCAAGCATGCTAATTGCATGTCCTCAAGATGTTTAAGAGAAAGGACATTGAGCTTTGGGTTGGTACCCCTAGGTAAAAATAGATTATAATATCATGCAATCAATACAAAAAAGAAAGAAAACGAAACAGCAAGAGGAAACAAAAACAAACCAAAAACTCTACATGGTGGTTTGTAATGGATCTGACAATCTAGTGGCTACTTCAGTAGCATAAACACACATTCCAGGATGCATTATATTTTATATTGTACGTGTTAAAATATTTAGTAACTACATTGCTATAAACATTGTTTTGATCTCAAAGTGCACCATATTTTAAAGTCTGCTGTACTCCAGGAAGAATTATATTCTCCAGCCTCCTTAATAAAAGCCACAATCTATGATGCTCTTGATGTGCACAGACTACACAGTATGATGACATTCTTCAAGAGGCCTTTAATGAATTAATGCCTCTCCAAATGGTTTTAAGCTTACAAAAGAAGATGTGTGCATGGTCCTAAACCATTTGGAGCCATTTTATTCAGTACCTATTGATTTTAGTGCCAGTAAACCTCCCTGCTGCCTGCCTCTGATGAGTATAACATTATATCCTCCATAGCACACAATGGGATTTAGCGGCGCCAAAAATGTAATTTCAGCACAAAATACAGAACTCATTATGACATCAACTCTCCCTTTTCTTCCAAACTTTAGGTACCTGAGGATCAAACTTCTGAAGAAACTGGTGCTATTTCTCTGAAGTGATTTCAGAGAACATATTCCTCCATCTTTAAACTAATCAATGGGGCTGAAATGGGCTTAAAAATAAGTAACTGCAAAGTTGGTGGTTTGTTTTTCCTTCAAACAGCCTTTATACAGACTCATTACTTTAATATTGGTAGTGGCACACAAGCATGTCTGCTCTGTGCTTGTTACATGTTTTTAGTATGGAGTTCTTTCTCTTCTCCCCTCCTCTCAAGGCAAGCCAGACAAGGTGCTCTGGTCAACAGGGCCAGAAATGCCATGTCCCTTCCCCTTCCCCCTTCCCTCCCAGTGCACAGAGATATTTATGCTATTCTAGGACTTCCCCAGTGCGTACCAGCAGAAGCCTTTTCCCTTCCCTTTAGTTGATGCTAAAGGTGAAGATAAACCTCATTTCCTCAATTAATGATGCATCTTCTTCAGCTGTGGCTAAGCAGAAGGAGGACACAGCCAGCATCCAACCTCCCAAAAAGTGCTGCTGTGGGGCTGGGGGGTCCCCATCTCTGAAGTTCCATGGTTTTCCCACTGCGTCAGCCCTCATGGAAATGACTTTGATCATTTCCAGCAGTAAGAAGAGATAAAAAGAGGGATCTCAGAAACAGAAGCCACAGGCAAAGTAATTCTGTGCCATGGGAACAGACATGGATATAAGACCCATGGAGATAAGGGGTCTATGGAAAATGGAAATATCATTCCCTTGATCTGGTCTCCTGATGTAGTACCTGACCAGAAAGGAGATCTGGGGTGAATTCACCAGCCAAAGAGCCTCCCAGTGACAGATTGATCTCTGTGGGTGAGTTTCATTCCCACTCAGCATCCCAGCACGGAGGTGAGGAGGGGATTTGCCCACCACCTGCCTCGCTGGGTTCCTGCCTTCCGGTGAAGTGATGCAAAGCTGAGAGAGGCGGGTGTAAGAGCCTTTCAGCAGGCAATTAAAGCTGAATGTTTTCTGTAATATATAAACAAGCCCATTACGCCTGACTTTAATGGGGCTGAGATTCTATGATAAATAATTGAAAAGAAAGCTTAAAGTGAATTTCAAAGATTTTTTCCCCCCTTAAAATGTATTTACAATGCTTCAGTACTTTATATAGCTTGAATGTTTAATCAATTGTCATTTATGGAGAGTTCAGTTCCTGGGGTTTTGTGATATATGTGTGCTAAACAAGCCACTTGAATGTCAAAGCCATGGAACAGCAGCTCTTGGGTTGAGACAGATTTGACATAGTTTGTAGAGAACTGTGCATGGGAAAAGCTTGTTCTCCACATCTCTCCTGCTCTCTATAATTTAAAAGGTTCTTGAACCAGCTTGAATTCCTCCTGCCATAGCACATATAGGATGACTGGAGAGGGACCTGATAGTCGCTCACCTGGTCCTCAGATCCAGCCAGCAGCTGGTAAAAGGTCTGGTTTCTTTATCAGCACTGAGGCAAAATCTCAGCCCTGCTTCAACAAGACCAGAGGAACAGGGATGCAGAACAAGTGGATGTATGAAAGGAGCAGCTGATGTTTATTGTGCGCTAAACAGACTTGTCAGGTGCCTTGTTGTAGGTATTTTTCCAGGGCTGGTGGTGATTAAGGATGTCAGGGATGATATGCTATTCCCTTCTCAGTGAGCGAGCATTTATCCGACTTCCACTAACAGAGGGTCTGACAAGACGGGAATGTCCCTCAGTGCCTTTCAACACACACATTTAAAATGTCTTGTAAATCAGACTCTGGACTTCCCATCCACTGTGCATCTGCCCTCACTGAGGCTAAACTGGCACTGCCTCAGGGACATCAGTGCAGCCCCCACCATGCTGTTCAAACCCCCCAACCCCTCTTCTTGGTACTTATTAGTCCTCCCTAACCTGTACTCAGACCAAAAAGACACAGATCTCTATTTTGCAGAGGAAAAGCTGTCTCTCTCTAAACCTCAGAGGTCAAGAGCGCCTTTAAGCCCTAGAAGATTCTTTCAATAGATGTTTTGTAAAAGCTCTCACACTTGTTTTAAGGTGCTACTGAAGTGCTTTGGGACTTGGAGCATTCAGAAGCTTATTGATGTCCTCCCCCAAGCTTCACCTCCTACTCGAACAGGACTCACTGGAGAACTTTCACAGTTTTCTTACCTTCATGTGTCCTTTAAATGTTTCTGTTTCTGTGCTGCAGTGTTTTTGCTGCCTGGGAGAATGCTTGTTCCCTGACATTATGCTGGGGTGTAAGCAGCAGTGACCTGCCCATCACATAGTGGGAATTGAACTGGCACCAGAAGAGTTAATCAGGAAGAGAGGCTCTCTGAGACATGAACAGACTGGCACAGAATTCTCCCTGCTCAGGAGCACAGCAATAAACTCCCAGATGGCTTTAAAAATAATATACATGGATATTTAAAATTACAAAAACAAGCAAAGGAGGATGCAAATAATTAGATACTCATGGCAAAAGGGATTAAATCCTGCCCTGAGCAGCTGTGCTGGAAATGGTGCAGTGTAGTCCCAGCTTTGCACCAGCGTGCATGAAATCACAGCTCGTTCCCACAGAATCCCCCTAATCATCCTTCCATTAACTCATATAACTGTGTGGGACTAGAGCAGATTTCTCAATAAAAATGATGGATAAGTAAATTGGGAGAAGCACTCTATCACTTAGCAGGTGTGAGAAGATTGACAGTCCCAGCACTGCTGAGAGAGGATCGCGTGCACTGACTCAAGGGTGTCGCTGTGTGGAAACGCTTGCGTGTGGCTGGGGAAAAACTGCTGTAGCTCATGAATGGGAAATGGTGGTGCTGGAAGAGGTGGTGCTGGAACAGGATGCAGGAGAGCTGCAAACACCCTGTGAGCAAACTGTGCAGCACAGCATGGGCAGCAGGCACGCAAGGAAGGACCGGGAGCCTCCAGACGTTGAGAAGAGAGAAGTTGTTGGAACAGGTTTCACAGGAAAGCTGTGGCTGCCCCATCCCTGGCAGTGTTCAAGGCCAGGCTGGATGGAGCTTTGAGCAACCTGGTCTGGTGGAAGGCGTCCCTGCCCATGGCAGGGGGATTGTAATGAGATAATCTATAAGGTCCCTTCCAACCCAAACCATTCTGTGACTCTGTGTCCCAGAGGATGAGTGGGAATGCTGGGGTGAAGGCAGTGCAGCAGTGTGGAAAATGACATTGGGGAGGATACTCTTGTCTGTGGCTGGGAGATACACTGGCCTTTGGAGAACCAGCAGGAATTCTGCAGCAGCAGGCTTGGCTGCATGGATAATGTAGTAAATTAAAGGGAAAACCCCAAAGGCCTGCTCCTTTCTCCTGGTTAAAACCCAGCCTGAGCTCCTGCCTTCTCCTCAGAGTGGGAAGTGGGGAGAAGGCACAGCTTCTCTGCTTTCCCCCAGGGCTGGCAACCTACGGGAATGGGAGGAGATTCCTGAGGTCCCACAGCACACCTGGCTTGGACTCTGCTCACACGTGGCTCCTGCTAAAAGCATGTTTTGAAAGATGTGCCTTTTGCTCACAGGATTCCCCTGCACTGGTATTGCAACCTGCAGCTCCTCTTCATGCAGCACTGATGTCAGAGCCAGGAAATCCTCCTTGTACTGAAATTCCCACCATGGCTCTCCCATTCAGCATTTCTGAGCACTTAGAGCATGCTCAGCAGCTAATTAGCAAACGTCCGTGACATCACTCAAAGATGGAAAACAGCCTTGCCATCTTCTTGATGCCTCCAGCGAGGCAGAGACAAGTTCTGGGTCTCTGGAGGGGCACTGTCACTGTCCCCTCGCTGTCGCCACCAGCCCAGCTCACTGGAATGCACCTTCCCTGGTGCTGTGCTGCCATTACAGCCCTGGGCTGGGGGGAGTGGTGGCAGGGAAACACCCCTGTTGATGAGGAAAAAGAAGTGGGGGATCGGGATTAATTTTCATACACGGTGCCTGGAGAATTAAGCGTTTGTTGTAAAGATCTATTGAGTGAGAAACAATGCTTTGCCTAATCCCTTGGCAGGGGGAGCCGCTCTGGCTAACGACTGCTCAATAATTAGCGCTGGGAAATTCCCTGCTCCCTGCTCTGCTCTGCCTCCGAGGTATCTCCGGCGCTATCAAATCTAACACCAAATTGCACCCCAGCGTGGTGAGCAGGTCTCGCCATCCTGCAAGCCTGTCAGGGCACGGCAGCTGTGTCTGACAGCTCCAGAGATATGGGTTTGGGGCAGGGGGGTTGGCTCCTGTCCCTCCCCTTGGCCACCCTTCAGCTGCACTTTTCGACAGAGGCAGGGGAACGCTGATAGCCCCAGGACACACGGACAGGCTTCCTGGGATGCCGGGGAGGCCAAGAGACTTCCCTGAGCCTGTCTCCCCTGGCTTTTGCTGGGTTTTGATGCCTGGCAATGCCTGTTATCCTGTTTTAAACCCAAAGATGGGGGTGTTTGCCACAGGCACCCTGTGGGTGGGGGCACCTCCACCTGAGCAGGGTCGAAAAGGAGAAAAGTATTTCCCAAGTCCAAGCACTGAAAAAAAAATGACAAATTGCCTGTTACATGGCTCTCATCCTGTGAGTGATAAAGGTGTGAAACAGAGAGTGTCTCCCTCTTTGACGGCCATGGCATTGCTGGAGCCACATCTGCTGGGAGGGAGGTGACACTCCTGTCCCCAGCCTGCATCAAGTGCCATGATATGCAGGGAAAGGCAGTGGTCAGACTGAAAAGAGACAGGTGGAAGGACTGCAAGTGTCAGGCAGTGCAGGCAGCTGGAAACCACTGTGATCACACCGTATCATCCGCTGGGTCTCTGTGAGTGTCACTCATCTGTTGCAGTGAGCGATTCCCTTACAGATCCCGAGGCAAGCGGCAGCAGAGAAACCCAAGATGTGCTCTGGGGTTGCACAAGAATCAAGCAGAGTCCTGCTGAAAAATGCCCCGAGGCTGGGCTTGGTTGCACGGCTGATGTGCAGCGGCGAGGAGCAGTGATGGCCATATGGTGTGTCAGCACCACACATTTCCCCTCCACAGGTGTCCAGGAACCGGCAGCTGGGAAGGTATTGAAGGAAAATGACATTTGCAGAGTAATTCTCCAGTGCTGGTCCTGTGTGAAATGCACTAATCACTTCTCTAAGTGAAGGTTATACCTGACTCTGGGAATTTGTCCTCCCCCTTTCGCTATTGGAACCTCAGCAGTTCTTGCTGCAGAGCAGCATGGATTATCCCAGAGACACGGTACCCCATCAGTCTTACTTAAGACTAAGGTGGGTGTCTATAAGCTGTTCCTGAAATACATTTTTACAGATTTTTTCCTTCTCTCTCTTTTTAAATGGCAATGCTCTGACAAAACCATCCC
Organism: Falcunculus frontatus; assembly: GCA_013398115.1. NCBI lineage: Eukaryota > Metazoa > Chordata > Aves > Passeriformes > Falcunculus > Falcunculus frontatus. The sequence goes on from VZRV01002986.1 coordinate 2,377,861, forward strand.
CATGAGCCAAGATTTTCAGAAGTGACTAATGGTTTGGATGGCACGGGTTGGGTATTTGTGAGACTGAGCTGTTGTGACACCTCACACTTGGGAGAGGCCTTGACCATAATGTCAGGATTGTGTTGTTTTAGAAGTCACACAGCCAGGACAGGCACAAGAGACTACCCTCCCTGACAAAGAACGAACCTGGGGAAGGATCCAAGAGAGATGTGTCTTGGGACAAGTTCCACGAGCACCTAGACATGAATCCTACCACCGACCCTCATTTTCTTCTGACATAAAAATGTCCCCATGCTTTTCAAATGATACAAGTTGTCTCCCCTGCACCACACTGTGCAGCTTGCCTGATGCATGACAGGGTTTTTTCAGATGGACACTTACAGAAGATTTTCAATGAGACTGCCTGCTTATAACATTTGCCATGCACTTCCTAGTATTTCTGGCAAGCTTTTCAGCTCACTTGATATATTATTAAGAGTAGCTATGAAACTAATTAACTGAGGAGAATGCTATTTAACTGTCAATAAACCTTTGGATCTCTGCCCTCTTTCCTCCAAATTTAGACATTCATTCTGCAAAGCTTTCTCTGTTCCCTACCCCACAGCTTCTCTCCCTTCTCTTTTCACAGCTCCTTGGTGGCACCTTTTTGCTTCATCTGTCCCAAGCTGTCCTTTGCATCGCTCCAAAGCCTGGTGGCTGCCTGCTCTCCATCACAGTTTGTCAGGATATGATGTCTCACTGCTGCTGTGCCTCCTCCAGCCTCGCATCACCAAAAACCTCCATGGGGCTTTCTCCCAGGCCCTGGAGTCTGTCCCTGATGCATCCTCTGAGGCTTGCTCCTAACAGGATTCTGCTGAACATTACAGTGGTGGCACAACGTGAAGGTTGACAGATGCAAATGGAAAGAGTAGAGGGGTGAATTTATCATCCAAGCGGCAGCGAGCTCCCCACAGCTGCTCTTGCTGGACTCTGTAAGCTTAAGGCTCTTCAAAATTCAGTTGCCTTTATTCTCCTGACTCAGAAGGCAATAGTTCCTTTCATTCCTCCTTAGAATACCCCTTTCAGCAAAGCTCATCACTGCTGATGCTTATTCCCCCTCTCCCTGGAAAAGCACCTCCTGGGTCTGCTGCTGTGGTGGTGCCATCACTGAAGGAGCCCCCAAGGATTCCGTAGTTCCCTGGAATCATGCAGAAAATGCTCCTGACACACAAATAATGCCCCATTTCTCTGCACAATGGCCCCACGCACACAAGTGGCCTCACAGAGAACAACAGATGACTGTAGCTTCAGAACAGATGTGCATGCTGTCCGTGTCAGGGGTTTTGCGATGGAGATCTGGAAAGGGAGGAGGAAAGGCAGATCTTTTGTGAGAAAATATGAGGAGTGTAATAAAAAAAACACAATGCAGAGAAAAAAACAGCTCTGGTATCTTCATGCAGCAGGCTTTGAGGACCTTGCTGATTCAGGGCTGTCTGAGATGTGTTTTCCCTAGAACATAACCCTTTCTGTATTTGAAAGGCAGAGCAGAGCCTGACTTCAAGGTACAAAATTGCTCCTGGATTTGCAAAGATCAGTGTAAGGAACAATTTCTATTGCCTCTGGGAGAAAGCAGCAAGGATTTTGCTCCCCTTGCAAAGATCCTCAAAGCCTGGAAAACGAGATAGTGACCTGAACTTCCTTGGTTTAGTTCTGCATGAACTATATTAAACCATGGCACTGTGGACCTGGACTGTCCTGAATGAGAGCAACCAAAGTAGGTACCTGGGAATGGACTTTTTTCACACTTGAACCCTGTGCTGGTGTTTTCCTGCTGGGTCTCAAGGTTGGTACATCTGAGTTTAGGATCAATAGCCCGGCTTTCTTGGACACATTGCAAGAGACAATATGGAAGAAGCAGCAGCCAAAATAGCAACAACAGAAGTTGCAGCAGGCAGATTAGTGGCAGCAGCAGGCTCTGATCAAGCTGTTCTCCTTCTGTCACCATTTTGAGTGTTTATTGTTTAACACTCCAAACTGCTGCCGGTTACAGGGCTCTACCAGTGAGAAGGGATAAAGGGCAGCACAAAGTCCCTGTAGGAATGCTCGAGCCCACCCAGCTGCTCCGTGCCAGAGTTGGATGCCTTCCCTCCCCTTCATTCGCAGCGTGGTTGGGCCCACCTGACTCCTGTCCAAGTCACACATCCTGGGGAAACAGCTGATTTTGCCCTTTGATAATTTGGTTATAAGCCCGAGGCCTGGCGACAGCAAAGGTTCTGCCACTGAACCACCCGTCTGCCCGTGCCCCTTGCCTTTCTCAATCTCTTGGCCACTGCCAACAAACTTTGTCAGGGAGCTACGAAACTCCTGCAAGTTTCGTAAAAACTGGAGACTGCACTGAGGATGGAGAGCTGAATCAATGGCCGCACATGCTCCTGCAAAGCTCCTGGCCACTGCGTGTCCTGAGCTTTGTCCAAAAGGCAGAGACAGGGCACATGATCAGAGCATCACCATGGAATGCTGAAGGGGAAAAAGTGCAGAGGACATGAAGATGGTCAGAAGAGACCCTTGGGAAGGAGGTTCTGCGTAGAAGATGCTGTAGGAGGAGATCTGGTGGCTCTCTGTGGGAGGCTCCAGAGGCAGATCTGTAGGAATCCAGGTTTAATTGTTTTTGCTGCTGACAGAACGACTTAATTATGCACTGAGGGTCTCATTTGATTTGGCCTCCCTGTGCAAGTCCAGATAAGGAGGAGCACAGCTGAATGCCCTTTAGCTCCCTGGTTATCTTCAGACAGATTTCACTCTGATGTGCTGATATGGGATTTGGGGGAGGAGCTGCAATTCCTGTTCGGGGATGATCCTACCCCAGAGCAGCCTTAAGCAAGCCAGAGATGCACATGACTCCCAGGGTATTCGTGCTGGAGTGCTGTGAGCCCCTTGTGCTCCCCATTGCCAGAGGAACGTGATCCCCCCACCTCCTCCCACTGCTGCTGGAGCTCCTGTGGCCTAGAGTGCTGCCTTCCTATTTTAAATAAAAATCTGCATTTGTGAGAGCTGATAAGTCTTTTCAGGGTCTGCAGCTGGACTGTGAATAGGCTGTGAAGCCCTAATTTGAGTTCAGATGAGAGCCGTGTTGGGCTTTTCCCGTGAGCCCGCTCTGGTCCCTCAGGGACACCCCAGCAGGCTCTGCAGGAGCTCAGATGAGCTGGGAATGGAGTGCGGGTCTGAAAGGGAAGGTTTATTTTTTTCCTTTCTCTCAACTTTGGAAAACAAAATAGAAGACTAAAAGACTGTAAAACACCCAGTCTGCTACCAAATTGCTTTTTAAATGTCTCCATCTTTACAAAAGTTGCACGTAAGTCCATTAGACGTCCCTTTCTCTGTTACCTACTTATACCTCTTCAAAGTTGAATGGAAAAATTAGAGCTGAGCCTCCTTCCCTTCATAATCAAACATTACAACACTGAGAAATTCAGAGTGAAGATTACATAGAACAGCCATTCCATAACAATACAATTATGATGAAATAATTTTAGCATCTGTGGTCTGAGATGAAATTAAATCTATTTTAACGAGACATTAGATGGGCTTTTTTCTCCCATGTTTTTTTCCTTATGGCACCATTACAATGCAGAGGAAAACATTTTTTTTCTTTTTAGTTGCCTCACTTTGTGATTTTTTTCTTTGCAAGAAATCAAGATTCTGTGCAGGGAAAATAAACTGAGCGTATTGCAAAACTTCTTTTTGTCCCTAAATTACCGACACACTCCCTCCATCTCAGCTTCACGCTGACAGTTTCTTTTCCCTGAGAATTTCTGCTTTTCAGGTTTTTTTTCCCAAAAAAGTATTTCATATTTCCTGCATCAGCAAGGTTGCTGAAGAGTTGATTCACCAGGCTTCTCAAGCTGCCAGGGAGCTCATCTTGCTGTATTTATAGCAACTCTGAGTCACAAAGGCAGCACGGGGGGGCTGGCCGTGCTGGCTCTGGCTGGGGGCTCCAGCCGGTGCTTTGGAGGGCTGTGCCCCTGCAGGGTGTCTGGGAATGGCACTGCCTGTGACTCCTGCAGCTCTGTGCCCAGGCTGTCCCTCCAGCCCTGCCTCAGTTTCCCTGCAGCTCTGTGCCCAGGCTGTCCCTCCGGCCCTGCCTCAGTTTCCCAGGACTCAGTGTGCTACCTGGGGGTGCAGCACCGTGGTGTTCAGGGTGGCCTTTGCAAGGCCATAAATCCACAGGCTGTCTGTTCAAGAGGTCTTGGACCACATAATATTCATTAATTATTTGCTCTCAAGTGAGCTAGAAGGTTTGGTTGCTTTTCCTTTTTTTTTTATATCAGCCTTATTTTGATGGCAAAGTCTGGGCTGGTCTCAGGTATCAAAGTGAACCCAAGGCTCTTCAGGGAATGATATAGTTTAAGAAGGTATGGGCTGTCTCCATCTCAGCCGGGGAGGGCTTTTCTGTCTTTGCTTCATTTATCACAGCTTCTTCCCGAAGGCAGCCTCTTTCCTTTGATCCAAAATAAACTCTGGGACACTGTTCACTCGTGGATCACCTTCTGTGGCATCCTCGGTGAGTTATCTGGCCAGCATCACATTGAGGGGCTGAGCAGCTGCCTGCTCTTCCTTCTTCTGTTTTGAAGAATCAGGCGGACAGATGGGAATGATCTTCCCAGGGAGCAAATCAGTTCCTTCAATAAACTGCTCGACTGTGAGGGCAGCTGGAGGCTTTAACTCGGGTAACTCTGCAAGAGATGGATTCAGACACCCCCATCACCTGTTAAACCTACCAGGACAAGGTGCTCCTAAGGCACCAAATTTGCTGATAACTTGCTCTGCAAGAAAACAACAACAAAAATTGGATAAAACGGAGCTGCATTCATTGATCAAAGCAATGGGAAAAGGGATGGAGCTGATGTTACAGATCATCAGCCAGCTGCCTGAGTTGGAAAAAGGGATGTCATGTGTTTTGCCTTCAGAGCAAGAAGGTCTAATCAAACACGTGCCAGAGAAAGGGAAACCCCCAGTCTACATCTGAAGGCAGAAAGGAGTTCCAGTGAATTGCTTGGAGCCCTTGAGTTAAATGCATGTTGAGAGGAAGCTGATAAAGATGAAACACAGCAGTGGAAACCTGACTCAGAAAGAGCAGGTAGGTCCCAACTGTCAACAATAATCTGAACCTATAACAAGCACTCTTGTTTGAAAATGAATCCAACTGAAAATGAAAGATTAAACAAGTGCAACAACGTAAGAATAAATTGCACATAAATCTCTCTGGTATTCAGGATCAAAGGAAGATTAAAGAACAAGTTATGGAAATGTGTTAGAGGCAAAGAGAACCTATTAAGTGATATCATTTAGTGTATGTGAGTAATCGAGAGTTCACATGTAAGTTTAGAGGAAAGGGAATGAACCTGTAGCTGTTGAAAGAGACTTTAAATGATATGTGACTTGAATGATCTATGATGAAGAAGGTTCTGTAGCCCAAACCCAACAAAAATATGACCCTGGAGCTGAGCTGGTATGAGAAAACTCATTTTCAGTTGTGTGTTAAGGGTGATGGAGAAGGACAGAATTATTCCAGTCCACCTTGCAATTTTGAGAATGTGAGGGTGGACACCAGCTCTACGAATTCCTGTTATAGGAACGACATCCAAGGAAGGATGCAGGTGAGTCCCCAGGGCAGGGAGTACTTCTGGGATCTGTAGAGTCCATCATCTTCCCTTAGAAACTCTTCTTTCCCTATCTTCCTCTGTGCTGGGCTCAGGTCACAGCCTATTCCTCAATGAGGATGCTTAGTAGGGACTCCTTTTCCTTTGGGAAACCACACTAAAGTACTTGTCTGTGTGTGTAAGACTGTACACATTTACACAAGCGTGCACTTTTACAGTGACAATATTAATGCCAAAAGGCCCCGTGTCAGGCACTTTGCACTCATATTTCATAACCTTCTGACTCTCAGGATATAAATAAATCAAAATGGAAAAAAAAGAGACCCTCTTCTCCCTGAAGAAGAATCTTGTCCCAGCATATTCAGAGTCTACAGCAAAATCAAACTTGAACCCATCGCAGAATCACAGAATCATGGAATATGCTAAGTTGGAAGGGACCCACAAGGATCATTGAGTCCAACTCCTGGCTCTGCACAGAACACCTCAAGAGTCACACCGCGCACCTGAGGGCATTTTCCAAATGCTTCTTGAACTCTGTCAGGCTTGGTGCTGTGATCACTGCCCTGGGGAGCCTGTTCCAGTGCCCAACCACCCTCTGGGTGAAGAACCTGTGTCTAATATCAAATTTAAACCTCCTCTGACACAACTTCAGGCTGTTTCCTTGGGTCCTGTCACTGGTCACCACAGAGAAGAGATCAGTGTCTGCCCCTCCTCCTCACAACCACGTTGTAACTGCAGTGAGGTTTCCCCTCAGTCTCCTCCATCCTCTGAGAGAGTGATTATACAGTATTAATAGTAGCTACTTCTCAGCAGTAATAAACTGCTTTTCTCTTCCACAGCTGACCCCTGGCCCAGGAGCTGTCACAGGGAGCTGGATGAGGAAGGGAAGTACAACTGGATAAAAACCAGAGGGGTGCTGGTTTGACACAGAGCTCACAGCTGTACAAACCCCCTGTCCCCCTCTGTGAGGGATGGCTTGGAGACTTCTGGCACCTGGTCCCGGTGCTTTTTTACTGCAGGAAACACTATTTGTCTCTATCTTTGGGGAAAGAGGAAGCTATATTCAGGACAGGGGGCAAGAGGTGCCTGGGTCAGCTGGGGGGGTTAGGGGACTTCACCTTCGTCTCATGTGGATGCTCGACCCTCGCCATCACTACATTCGAGAGATAAGCAATGAATACATTGATAACCCTGTGTCTGTGCCAACTTCAACCATTTAATTTGATAAATATTTTTTTCAAGATAATTTTTTTCTGTGTAGTCTGTAGTTTTCTTTATAAAAATTTGTCAGGAGAGTTTAGAAAAGGAAGAAAATGCAACAAGCCTTTGTCAATATTTTCCCATAGTGAAACCAGCTGGAAATTGAAAGAGACCAAGGTGGGGAAGGTATTTGCATGTGCAAAGGATGATATAAGTGCAGCTGAGATTATATCAAAGTAAAGACAGTACAAAGCAGTCAGAGGGAGGGTTTTGCCTTCGCTTGGCCTCCCAACCGAAACAAACAGCAGCCTTTGATAGCTTTGAAGGTTATTTCTTGCTCACACCTCAGATGGGTGTGCATTTGCTAAGTGCATCGCCCAGGGGCAATCTGATTTATGTTCAAATGTTTGCAGTACGCGAGGTGCACGCAAATCTATTTTTATATATGTATTTATTATCAAGGCATGCAAAGCACAGACTTTTCAGTCTACACTACACAAAACAGCTCAAAGCTGTGCCTGGCAGCAAAAAAGCTTTGTGGAGGTCCTGACCCAAGCCATTGTATGAGTCCCCCTACACAAGCCCAAACCCGAGCAACAAATGCCTGGAGGTAGGTGTCACATCAGTGTCTCCACCTGTTGAGTCAGTGAGCCAGGGGAGGGAGCAGGAATTGGGTGAGGTCCAAGTCTAGGGGCAGAGGTGAAGTGTAAGCATCTCACGTCACACACAGGGGAAGGGAAGGCCATGTCCCAGTGCAGGGCTGGGAGCTATCACTGTGCTACCACTGCCCCTGGGACCTGACCCCACGGCCAGCACTGACCCTGCCAGGCTTAACCCACTCTGAGGCACTGAACACTGCTCCCAGAGAGGAAAGCTGTTCATTTAATGGACCCAGTGCATGTCCCATGAGACAAATTCTCCATTGCAGTGTTTGTCTCTTCATCCTTGTTTGGACTTGCATTTTTCTGGCTGTTATGTAGTCAAACTGCATAAATAAAATATATCCAGCATTTTTCATCATTAACAGACTTCTCACAGCGCTTTTCATTTTTAGACACTTCACCTTTTCAAATCACTCATTAAATATTAATAAATTAATCCCTCTCACACTCCTCTGACGCATTCAAGACATTTTCATGATGATCGTCTTATGTTCTGTTTTTTATTTGAATATGAAATACATCAAGTAGATGTATCATTCAATACAATTAGCTGGCAGTTATAAACAGTGCCAGAAACCAAGCATGGCAGGCTGATTTTTCCTACATGTGTTCAATTGGCACTTAAATACAGGAAGTGAAAAAATGAAGAGCTAATGGCATGAATGACTTTTTGAAAGTCTGTGTTCTTCAACAGATTGTTTACTTGCTTCCATCCGTTTCAATGAGTCCTTTTGTTGGAAGTTATTAAAACCACCAGTAAGATCAGCAATTTTTGCTGGGCTGTATGCTTGTATTAGGATTGCATGGCAAGGTTTTGGAACAAGGGGGCTACGGGGTGGCTTCTGTGAGAAGCTGCTGGAAGCTTCTCCCATGTCCAACAGAGCCAGGATGGTGCCACTGCAGGACAAGGCTGAACCCATCAGTGATTGTGGTGGCATCTCTGGGATAATACATTTAAGGGGGAAAAAGGCCCCAAACAACAAATGGAAACCGAAGCTAGAGAGAGGACTGAGAACAAGAGAAACAACTCTGCAGATCCCAAATTCAGTGCAGAAGGAGGGGAGGAGGTGCTGGAGCAGAGATTCCCCTGCAGCCCACGGTGCAGCCCATGGAGAGGCAGCCGTGCCCTGTAGACTGTGGAGATCCATGGGGATGCAGAGATCCACCCACAGCCCCTAGAGGAGACCCACACTGGAGTGGGAGAATGCCCAGAGAAGGCTGTTACTCCATGGCAAACCCATGCTGAAACAGGAATGCTGGTAGGACTTGTGACCCTGTGGAAGGGACCCACACTGGAGGAGTCTGTGAGTAACTGCAGCCTGTGAGAAGGACTCACCTTGGAGAAGTTCATGGAGGACTGTCTCCCGTGGGAGAGACCCCACCCTGGTGCTAGGAAGAGTGTGAGGAGCCCTCCCCCTGAGGAGGAAGGAGCATCAGAGAAATCGTGTGATGAGCTGAGTGCAGCCCCCATTCCCTCTCCCCCTGTGCTGCTGTGGGGGAGGATGTAGAGAATTTGGAAGTAAAGTTAAGCCTGGAAAGAAGGAGGAGGGGGGAAAGGTGTTTCAAGATTCCATTTTTATTTCTCATTATCCTATGCTGATTTGATTGGCAATAAACTATTTTTTCCCCAAGCTGAGTCTGTTTTGCCTGTGACAGTAATTGGTGAGTGATTTCCCTGCCCTTATTTCTACCCGTAAGTCTTTTGTTATATTTCCTCTCCCCAGCTGAGAAGGGGAGTGACAGAGCAGCTTTGATGGGCACCTGGCCTCCAGCCAGGCTCAACCCATCACTGAGCTCACCTACATCTGGGTAAGATGCTGCAGCCACAGCAGCATCTCTGCACTAAACAAATGTCTATGTGATGTCCCTGGGAGAGGGACACTGCCACCACCCCCTGCATTTGGGAGTAGAACCTCTAAGCAGAAAGCTCCTTTAGACCTAATCATACAAGGTGTTTGTAATGCCAAGTGTGGAAAACCATGCTATCCAGAGCCCTTTTCAGTAGTTACAGAGAAAATGTACTTCCAGGCTGTTGACTCTACTCCAGGGACTGGTGGCTAAGGTTTGGATATTGAGAAGGTGAGGACACCGCTGGTCCTGGAGCCAAGCACACCTTATCAGCTGATAGTGCTGTTTGTGCACTCAGGAAACTATTTCCTGCAGGACAGGAGCAGTGACTGGCTCCAGACAAGCCTGAGCTCATTAGCTTTAGTGTACATCTCAGGACTTACAAATGGTGCAGCAATAATTGGGCAAAGATACCCCATTCTGAAATTCGGGGTGTCTAGCAGGGGTTCAAACCAGTTCACACGAAGCACAGCCTTCCCTGACCCTGATGGTCTCACTCTCAAACAATGACGAAATCTGCTTGTGTGTCCTGGCGAAACCCTGGCTTGTGAGAAAATGCTGATTATGTGGAGTGACAGGCCAGCAGTGTCTTCCCAGGGAAGTGTCAGCACTGCTGCCCATCCGGCCCTTCAGATCTACACAGCAGCCTGAGGCTCGTGATTCAGCTGGAAGTGAGGTGAGGTCTGTTTCTACCATGCTTTCTGTTGTTATTTTTGCCAGGCTGCCATTTAGCCTTTCCTCGGGAAGGTGACGTCCCTCTGGTGGTGCTCATTAGCAGGCTGCTGGGCAGGCAGGATTTCAGCAGTGACAAAAACCCCAGACAGCCCTATGGCAGGATGATTCCACTGGCATCACACAGTCAGCCACTGCCCTGCCACCAGGTGCCCAGGACTCCTTCAGCGGGGAGTGGAGGCTGTCACTGCTACAGGCACTGCAGCCCTGTGGAGGCACTTTGCCAGGCTGGAACATCTCTGTGCGTTGCTCAGGCTGGGTCCTGCCATTTTCCTGGTCTTCCCCTGCCCTGTTGGAGGTGTTGGATTCTCTGGTAAGGCTTGTCCCTGATACCTGAGGGCAGAGTGCTTCTGGGAACAGGAGCAGGCACATGCTAATGTGAACCGATGGGATGATACTGATTCTTCCATGGCAGAGATCAGGGATCTGGGCTGCCTGCAGGCCCGTGGGAGCCCCTGGGTCAGGCTGAGACACCTGGCTCCAAGCCTCTCACTGGGATGAGCTGTCACGTTCCTCTCACACTGAATGGAAAGCAGGCACATCTGAGGTGTGATACACCTGATCTCCTCTTGACATCTGCTCTGGAGCGAGACAGATCGGCCTCTGCCGGTCTCTCTTGGCTAACTGCGGGGGAAGGCAAGGGGGACTTGCTCCAGGTTAGGTGAGATGAATCCCAAACTAGGTGGGCAGCACCTGTTTTTGGTCATCCTGCTGCACCCGAGCCCAGCTGGCTGTGGCAGCTGCATGCTGGGTTGGCAGAAAGGTGCTGGTTCTGGAAACCAGAGCTGAAAGTGAAGAGGCTGTGGAGGATGGATATATGTGGGGATGCAGGGAACAGGGGGGAAAAGCTTTGCTAAAGCTGCACCCAGGCCCCATCTCAGGCTCTTCTGAAGGACCAGCTCCTTTAGAATTTTACTTTTGTAAGGCAAAATATAGGATAAACCTGCGGAGATTGCTCTCTCAGCAATGTGGTGCTTAGGAATCACTCACGGCCAAAAAATACTTTTTTAGAATGGCATCATCTATTGTCTGAATTTCTACCTGGTCAGCATCATGCAAGACCATGTCTGCCTTAATGCAGCAGCTTTATGCAGCCAATTTCTGCAGGAGTCACCCTGTGTGCAGTCCTCTCATCCCCATTTCCAGCCAGGCACACCACAACTCACGAGCACTTGGCATTAGCAGAATACATGAAGTTCTTACATGTTTTACAACTTACTGGGCACCCCACCTTGTCTCTGTCAAAAAGTTCTGTTGGTCTCCTTTGGGCACCACCACCTCAGACCATCACCCAATTGCCTCTCCCAGATTTTGTGTCTATTGCCACCACGGCTCTTGATCTGTGTCCACCTGTAATTACCTTCTGGCTGATAATTGTTCTGCTGCAGCATCGCCCCTTTCTCTACCATTCAAGACAACACTACAGCACCAGGGAAGTTTTTACTTTAGCACTCTGAAGCTGGGAAATACAGAGCAAAACCAAAAGGGAAAGCACTTAAGTAGGAGGAGGTTTGCCAAGCTGTGATGTTACAAACAGCTGCTTTGTTGACAGCTCTGTCACAAGGAAATTACCTCCCCCCGTGCTCAGTGCTTCTAGAAAGGGTGTTGTTGGAGCAGATTGTGTCTTTTTGCTTTTGGAAAGCTGCTGGGTGCTATACTTTAGGAGACTATGAACTGGAAAAATCTTGAAACCCTACCAATAATGTCAGGGAAAGGAGAGATCTGTGCTTGCTTTGTGCTTCCTGCCCCTTTTCCCCTCCTTCGGTGCTCTCACACTGACACTTGCTTCCTATTAGAGCCAAATGCTGTTTCCTCACATAGGGACTGACTCTGTTTAGCAATTTTTAGTGTAATCCTAAGCCAGAGAAACAACATGAAATAATATCTGCCCCTTGGTGGAAGCACTGGTGAGCAGCAGCACTGAGACAAAGAGGAGGCTGGAGACTTAGAAGTTTGCAACATGGCTAAAAAAAGTCATTATGATGCAATTCAGCTGCTTGGAGCAGATGTTTGACCTGCCCACTGCTTGAAAGGGAGGCACAGCTTGAAGAGAGCACAATCTTGGTCGCAGATGATTAACACGGAAAGCAATAGCCTTGAGTATCTAAACATTTACAGTGAGACAAAGGGATCAAGGACTCTGTCCTTCAGCCTGCACCATCCTAGAGTACCTGCCCTGGCTACACATCAGGTACTCACACGTGGGATGGACCCAATTTTGGCAGCAGGCTGTTAGGAGGAGGAGTTCAAAATGACTTGGTGAATTCAGGTCTCTAAACTTCATGGGTCTTTTATTGCCCTAAATCACCTGCTTACCTGGCTCTGTCCAGAAATCATTGCACCCAGCCCTGGAGGAGCTGAGATGGGCCGGAGGAGCTTTTCTTCATCTCCTGTTTGATCTGCAGTGACCTGACACCACGGGTAGCCTTTTACTGCTCTTTTCTGCTGTAGCTGCTGGAAGTAGCCCAGGTGTGGTGCAGGGTAAGAGACCATCTGAGCTGCCCCGGAGAGGCTGAGGGCTCGTGGATTGCTGATGGTTACAGCTTGACTGAGCAAGGAGCCAGGTCTGCTCTTGTGCAAGGTGAGGTTAAGGGAAAGGATGTTGACACAAACCTAATTACAGTTGTTGGGAAGTTTTAAGTCTCTCTGTATTGGAAACACTTTTACAGCTCAGCTCTTCTGTAGTAGTTCTGGATTGTTTAATTAGTGTGTCCTCTCACTCATGAGGACAATTTGAGTGGCCACCAGCTGAGAAGCTTCCTCCCTCTTCTACTTGGAATTCATATGGAATATTGTGCCCAGTTCAGGTGTCCTGAACCTGGTTCAAGGTGGTGTAGAGAAGCTTGAGAGGGTCCTGTGGAGATGGACCTTAGTCCCCATGAGGAGATACAGGGCAAATGGACTTAGTTTTCCTGACCAAGAGGAGGCTAAGGACTAAGTGGGGAGGAGCCTACACTAAAGAGAGTTACAGCAACAGAGGAACCGAGCTGTTCTCAAGCACAGGGCAATGGCCTTAACTGTGGTTTGGGAAATTCAGGCTGGACAGAGGGAGAAAATGCTTTGCAAGGAGGGTGCTGCAGCCCTGGAGTAGCCTTCTCCAGCCTCTGTCCCTGGAGATTTTCACAGCTCTGCTAGAAGAAGGCATGGCTAACTTGATCCACTGCTGGCCACAGTCCTGTTCCAGGTGGGAGGTTGGACTAGAGACCCTGAGAGGTCCCTTCTGGCTGAGAGCACTGTGAACACACAGAGTACCAGCACAGCCACACCACACTGATTGTGCTTTCCCTGGATTGCCACCAACAGCTGTCAATAAATATTTTTCCCTGTTTTTCCTTGCCTAGCTACGATCCTGCCTGTGTGGATGAGGAGATCTCTGGGACATAGGTCATCTTTAGGTCTGTATCTACCATGATCCATAGCATAGTGAGGTACCATGTACAATTCAAAACCAGATAAATCCTGCAAAGGAACATGGCTGCAGTTACTTTCCACTGCATGAGTAACTCAGCAGAAAACAGAATGAGGACTTCACCTCTGGCAAGATTTGCTGCAACCACTCATCAGCTGTGTTTTCAGGTGTGCTTTTCCTACATCAGGGCACCTGCAACCATTTCCCCATCAGTGAAAGTCTTTTCCAGCCAATCAATCTTCTATTTACCCACCAAATCATGAATGCCTGTTGACTCTTTAGCGGAGCCTGACCCTTAAATACGTTTGAAATGAGAGGCTAACTCATGTGGGCAGGTGTGTACGTGTGTGCATCTTTGTCTGGACGTGTGCGTGGTGGAAGGGAAAGGTCTGACCAGAATCAAACAAAAATAGAATCCTAATCCCTTTTCTGTGTAGAGCAAATTGGAGCAGATAGTTTCCAAATGAAATCTGAGATGATGCCAGCTGCCTGCAAACTGTACCTACTTTAAAAATAAAATCCCACTGCCTGCAAGTCATCCTCATCTATATCTTCTCAAGTACAGTCTCCTTTTATCCAGACTGTCCCATAAGATGTGGGTGTTAAAACCCACCACTTTGAATTGAACAGGGGTAATTTTAACCACTTACTGGGGTAGGGCTGTGGCCCCTTTGTGTCCTGCTTCCTTCAAGGGCAATCCCCTTCTTCCTCAGGAAAACTGTTCTGCAAAGAGAAATTAGACAAGTATCAAATAAGGACTGGATTTCATGCATCTTAAAAAACCCCCTACGTGCCACCAAAAGATCCCAAGCAGCAGAACAACTTGTGTGAGCAATGAACAGTGGAAATGTTTAAGAAGCTTTATAGGAACAGGAGAAGAAATGAACAAGCCATGAAGCACAAGCATATTGAATAAATGGTTTGCACATTGTTGTAATGAGCTTCAGCTGACCGAGACATTTATATGGGGAAGAAATTAGGGCCTCATTGCAATCAATAGACAAGTTGCCACCGACTAATGGAGCTCTGCTTTCATGATGTTTATATTGCAACATAAGCCAAGATGCCTGTGAGCTGTCAAAACCCTTTAGAGCCATTTGTCCCAACAACCCTACAGTATCATCCCCTAATACTCTATTATGCAAAGAGACCCCTTTTATTTTTATTAGAGCTAATTCACCAGATGGCTTCTCCCCCCCCTCCTCTCCCTGCTTTGATGTAGCAAATGCAAGCAAGTGATTTTGCTGACTGCAGATCAAGGCACAGATCAGTGCTATTTGCCATGCACAGAACATGAAAAGCGGAGCAGGGACTGTCGGGCAAATCTAACATGTTTGTAAACAGCGAGGAAACCTTTGCAGACACAGGGGAGGCGAAGCAGCCCCGCTCCCCTGGCGCGATGGTGGGCTGCAGGTACTGCTCCTACAGCCCTGCAGGGAGTTGGGTGGGGAAGGGGGTGAATTTCTGCATATTGATGAGAGATTAGACCTGCTGGTGACACTGAACGAAAATTAATGAGGGAGCGGAGAGGCGCCTTCAAGGAGGAAGGAGTAGAAATAACACATATGGGCGACTCTGTCCTGGAAAAATGCTGATGGGCACACACAGACAGATGGAGGTGTTTCAGTGTCCCAGCCCAAATTACAGTGCCAGTATCATGGCTTTCTTTTCACATAGAAAGGCTCTAAATCATAAGTTTTAACAGAAATAACAACAGAAAGCAAATAAGGGAGCCAGGAAGTCCAGCAGCCAGAAAGAACATCATTAAGAAATAAAAATTCAAACTCCCTACCACTGTGAACACAGCCTTAGCAATCCTCACAGAAACCGTGTCCTTCGCTGCAAAAACCTGTTAAAAACAGAAGAGCAAAAACAACAGTCCCCAAACCTCATGTAGGTTGTATTCAAAAGAAAGCCCCCAAAAGCAAGCAAATTTAATGCAGAGTAAACCACAGCTTTCTCCAGGCTTGCAATGCCATGCACTGGGGTGAGAATCCACCTTGGGAACAGAGGGTGCTCCATTAGTGATGGTGCAGCCCTGTTTGTAACAAACTTCCCAGCCCCGTATGAGGAGCTGCTTTGGCTGGAGGTGAAACCCAGATGCCTACAGCCATCAGGGAGAGGTGTCTCTTCAGAGTTATTTTCCTTGCCTGCAGCAAAAGGTGTTCCAAGGACACCTGGAGTCAGGTGTGGGACCTGTGTGTTAACTCCATTTAGTGTCTGTGATCAGGAATGGTGCACATCACTTTGTGCCACACACAGGGCATAACAAATGCCCTCGGTAAAGGATGGGCACATGTTTTTATGGCATATTACAATGATTGACATGATTTTAAAAGTATATGTGCTTTTAATCCAAGACCTTAATTTTATGCAAAGCTGAAGGCAGCTGGGCTGGGCTGCAGAGCAAGCAGTTGCATGAGCAGAACACAACAGCATCCTGCTCATTTATGCGTGTCTGCCTCCTGCATGGACTCTCTGCTGTCTAATAAGGCTACAAGCCACGAGTGAAGGTTTTCCAGCTGTTGGGACATGTTCGCTGCTACAGATTCCCCTGTGTTTAATTAAGCTCATGGCTCATACTCCCCTTTGGTGATGGTGCTAACAGGTTCTCCTCTCCTGTGGTGGCTGCTTATTTTCATGAGAAATGGAGTGTAAAATCACTGGGACCTCTGCTGCTCTGGGAGATCTGATTAAAATCCTGGGTTTCAGGATTTATTAGGAAGAGGGAACTGGATGGCAGACATATAAATAAGTGAGACATTGACTTTGCTCACAATCACAATGCTCTTGGCGGGACCAGCCTGAGGGAACCCTGATGCAGCCCAGGCTCAGGAGAAGAGCCAGAGCCAAGAGCGCAACCATCTCAGACAACCAGCCTCAAAGAACAGAAAGAAGTTCCTGGCTTTAAACAGAGTGAAATTATCCCTAGACATATATGCCTTGTTTACTGCCTTGCTCTGGAATTGTCTGCCACATAGTAAAGTCTATTTCAGTGAATCTCCTGAAGACTGGATTCCCTGACAAACAGTTTTATGTGCACCTTGTAAATTGAGGCAAATGGGTAACATTTTCCAGCTTCACCATGAAGTGTGTTCCTTCCTGGAGAGGGGGATGTGGAAGATCTCAGGACAAATAGACATGGTACATGAACCAGGGAGATCTGATGCTGCCCAGTGCACTCGGTTTGATTTTTTTTAGGCAGTATTTGCATTGCCATAGAGGGTGAAGGGATTTGTGTGCCTGGGAACCTGCTTAAGGTCTGTGGGAAGACACAATTCTTGCTCTTCATTTTGCATTGCTCTATAAAGCAGCACAGGAGTGGGAGTTCAGAGCCCTCTTTCTGGGAGGCAGTAGTGCCTCCCCACCACTGGCCATGTCTGGGGAGGTCATGGAGGAGCCCACTGAAACCCATCAGCCATTCTCTGGAGAAAGAGAGACCTCCACACTGAAGAGACCAGGGAGTCTCATTTAATCAGTAAAAATTCTCTTTCACCCCAACAAATGAAACTATGTAAAACCCATCTGTACTGCTCTTGGACTTGTCCCATCAGAAGGCCCCAAGTTCTTTTTCCCAGTAACACCAACAGATTTGAAAGGGAGTTGCTGTTTTTTCTGTTTCCCTGCCACAGATTTTTTTTTTTTCTGGCAACACCTCTCCAGAGCAACACGTTTTCACAAACAAAGTTAAACTTCTTGGTTTCCATTAGTAACACAAGCAGTAAAAATAGAGGACAGGTGTTTCTTAGGAGGTGTGAAAGATTAACGGGATTTTCTGGGATTGTGGATGATGCTGTCACTGTAGGCTATCTGCTTTTTTTTTTCCCCCATCAAAGAATATAGGAAAATTTTCAATAGCAGTTACTGGTGCTTAGTGAAGCTCAGGCAGGTTTGTGCCTGCTGTGCCTGCAGGCAAAGAGGAATTGCAGCAAATAACCCCCTCTCTTGCCCATGTGGATCCACGTTCTCCTTTCAGAGACATCCTTGCAAAGCCTCAGGAGCAATTAGCACAGGACCTCTGTGGAGGGAATTGCATGAGAGATGAAGGACCTCAACACCAGCAACTGAGCCCCGGTAGAACAAATAAACAGGAATATACCCAAACTCCTGTGTGAGGTGAGTTCAGCCATTCATCTGGGCTTCCCAAAAGAGTTTATAGTCATCCTCAGGAAAAGGTGATGCTCTGTGTGACCTTAAGCATGCCTGCAAGACATGTTCAAGATGCATTTTCCCAGTTCCCACCCTCGAGATTCCCTGCACTAGAAGTCTGGAGGACTTTTCCATGCACCTTTCTCTGAGCATCTTCTCCCAATATCTTGCACTGTGGGTTTGCCACAGTGGCTAACAGTTGGGAAGGGCAAGGCGACAGGGTGGCTTCAGCCCTTGTGAGTTTACCTTTCTCTCGGTGCCAGGAGAGCTGTGTCTGTACACTCCACGGGCTCTGCAGAAGGGCATTTTCCATAATGTGAACCAGCATCAGCAAATGCCATTAAATACCCCCCTGGCATCAAATGCACAAACAGTCTGAATGAAGCTACTGGGCCCCATAGTTGTGTACAAATCTTAAATATCCTACTGAACCTGAATCTTAAATATCCTACTGAGCTGAAAACACCACTGTGTGCGAAAGCCAGCCAGGCGTTTCCCCCCCATCCCTTGCTTTGTTTACCTCCTGCTCATGTCAAATGCTGTATTAGGGCTGTAGTGTAATATACAGCATTTGAACTTCTGCTTTGTAGTGAACAATGTCAACAGACTGCTTTTCCTGATGAAAAGATCCTGAGCCCGTAAATATCACCCCGGAGTGCTGTACGTTGCTCCCATTGTATAAATCTCCCCACAGTGCTCACCTCTGCTCCTGTATCATAGCGAGATAAATGTGGTGCTTAAGGCCTGATTTATTTCTGTCAAAGGACAAATAGTTTGATATCAAAAGGAGCTTCACAACAATTAACATGACAGGCAAGGAGGATTAGCTGTTGTGATTTTCGGTGTGGCATAAGCAGGCAGGTGCTGTTCTTTGGGCTGCGTCCCTCCCCCGCACCCCTTCTCATTAAAGAGATAGTTATTGTACTGCTGTGAAAAGAGCAGCTGCTGTGCCTGAATTTCCCTATCAGCCACTGTTTCTAGTGTCGGTATGAATTGGGGACACATTGTTGGGCTTTAATTAGCCCCGCGTCCCACCGCCACAGGACTGCCCTGCTCTGACACGCACCCCACGATGCTTGCGTTGAACGTGCATTAATCTCCTCACTCCTGATGGCTGGGACACAACCTCTCCGAGGGAAAAAAAAAAGAAACTAAAAGATACCTTTATAGAATTTGCAAAAGGCTTTATGCTAAGCAGCCAAATTAAATATAACCTTCGCTCTTGGCTTCTCCGAGTCCCATTATAATTTTTGAGATCTTTGCTGTTGGTGCTGACTCTAAGGTTTCCACAGATGAAAACCTACTTTCAAACAGATGAAAACCAGTTTCCAAACCTGAGCCTAAACTTCATGGGGGAGCAACATTTGACAGGCATTATTTGGCACTGACTTCTTCTAGAGATTTGTGTGAAGTTGGCTTGTGAGGCAGAGTGGGCACATTAAGACAAGGCAGGTTGCCAGCAAAACTAAGAATGATGGATCCCGCATAATTACTGTGTTTTCACTGTTATCACCAAAGGTTAGTTTAAAAACAAAGAAAATCCCAGAAACTGTGGGCTATCCAGAGGATCAAAACAGTTCAGGCACATTTATTGGCAAGATGCAAGAGTTTCTCAGTACCTTCCCTGATCACACTCCTCTTTCCCTCTTTGCTCAGGTGAGAAGAGCAGACCCCGTTTCCAGACCTGGGATATTGCCAGCTACCTTTTGCTGTGATCCTGGTACTTCTCCTAAACTGAAAATTGGGGCCAGATCAGGATAGGGACAGGGCATTTCTGTAACACAGCAGAGCACTCGTGCAAAGCCTTCTTGGTGGCCTGCTTCTGATCATGGCCAAAGATCAGTTCCTGCATAAGGCTGTAAGAGCTGGAACCAGTTGCTCCAGTAAAGCCATACTGGAATGAGTTACCAAAGCAATTATGCTGGATGCCCATATCCACATGAGGATTTTACAGTGTTTTCTGTAGTCTAGCTCTAAAACCACTCTTCAAACTCTTAAATACATTGTGCCTACTAAAAAACTCCCAACCAATGCTCTTTTTTTTTAGCCTTTATTTCAGACTGGCCCTGAAAACACAAAACACCTGAGGAAAAACAGAATTCTTGCTGAGCTCTGAAGAGTTAATCCCTCTGCAAATTGTTTGCCAGCTGGTAGGAAGATCTTTGCAGCACAGCGATGTTTTCACCTGCTGTTTGTGTAGCCTGTAGCAAAGATGTGAGCTGGAGTATTTTTGTGGGGAAGTTTTGCCAGCCCAGACTCTCCCATGGGGAGTGCTCTCCGGCCAAGAGAGGGTGTGCACATGCATGCGGGGAGACCACAAAAAAAAAGTCTTGCTAGAAATATTGCAGGATTTCTCAGGTTGAGAGTGCGGAGATGTTCCAAACAGCCTTGAACCTCAACCAAAATCCTGATGTTTACTGCTGTTTTTTTTTTTTAATCATTTTTGTCTCTGTTCTGCTTGGGGAAATTCAGATTTATTGTCCCCTTACTGAGGTCTATTCAGATCAAAAGAGGTGCTGGTATGTATTTGGTCACAGCTGGTCCATGGGAGATGAATTTGGCTCAGAGTTGGTACAATGTCAGTTATTGATATTCTGTTAGTCTTCAGCTTGAAGGTGCAGGGATGTTATTTTACTACTTCTTTCAAGGAGATCGATTGTAAATCTGTGTTTTTCTTTCTGCCCAGACCATACCTGCAAAAATAATAACAGCAGAGTTAGTGTCTTCCCAGTGACTGCTGAACTCTCTAACACAGCCTGTACAGCCCCGTAACAGTAGCTGGCATCAGATCACAGCACTTGATTTAAACTCCACTCCTTGTTCAATAGACCAAAAATAAAAATAATGCTGAGAGATGAATCAAACCCGAGCTTGTGGGTTTCAGGTTTTTTTTTCCCCTTTCCCTGAACATAAAGAAAAAAAAGTGTTTTTTAGTCTAGATTACTTCTCTTCCAAAGAGATGAAAACAATAAGAAACTAGTACCAGGTCCCCCAGGAACAGACAAGAACAGTGACTCGCTTTGTAACATTTATTGTGTGCGCTGAAACATCCACTGAGGGGTCTTGCTGAGCAGGACATAATTTCCTCATCCTGCAAATATTTTTTTTAAGATTAAAAAATAATCCAGACTTAAAGAGGGTAAAAACATCAAAAGCAAAACAGATATGAGAAATGAAAATCTGAAAAAGTCAGTACACATCTAAGAAGTAATTCCCTTTGACTTGAAACATCCCTAGTTTTAAAATAAGTTTAGTCTCACAAGAGTAATTAATTTTCTGGACAGAAAGAGCAACCAGCGTATTTTTTGTTTTAATATGCTGCTGCTAATTCACTGTTTCAAAACTCCCTTCTGTAAAGGGGAAAAAAAGGGAGGGGGAGAATAAAAAAAGCCAAAAAATGCATCAAAACTGACCATTTCCCACAAAGCCAGTTTTCATTTCTGCATATCAGCGTTTTCGAGCAAAACAAAGCACTACACAACTTTCTTGAGCAGCTCTATTCAAGCGGGACCCGAGGCCAGCAGGGACACTGCTTTAATGTCATGATGTAGCTGCAGAGAACAAAATGATTCTCTTTCCCCCAGCCTGTACGGCAGAGAAATTATAAAGGGGGGAATTACTATGGTAATGACCACATAGCTGCTGCGTGTTTATGCAGATTGATGACCGACGAGCCAAATCCCAGGGTCTTTACGTCAGTAAAGCTCTGCCTGCCTCCCAAAAACTGCAATCCAAAGAATTTGCCCAAGAAATTGGGGGAGAGGTAGGTTTTAAGTGGATTTGAAGATATTTCAGTGGCATATAGGAAAACCCCCCATTCTTCTTACACATGAGGACGTTATTTTTAATGAGTCAGAAATGCTTTTCCTAAATGTGGAGGGGGAAACTACCTTGAGTTCCCTGGAAATGGCCGTTGCTTAGCCTGGGATTAAACAATACCCATTCAAGCATCAGGATTTTCAGGGTTAAAATGACAGGGAAGAAAATGGGATCTTGCCTGCTCCTGTTCCCAGTAACGTCTAGCCAAGCTGACAGGAAAGATAAAGTTCACTCTTCCCTTCACTTAACTGGTGCTGGGAAAGAGATTCACACCCAGGAGAAAAGGAGACATGGCATCAGTCGTGACTTCTTGGCATAAATGAAAGGAAATTTTGACAGGCATAAAAATGTTATTTTCTCATGAAAAGCTGCTGCTTCAATACACGAATGGGGATGCTTCTCAGGAAAGCAAAAGAAAGGGGAAAAGAAAAGAGCAGTCTCGGTCTGGTGCCAGTTTATAATAATTCACTGTATTGCCCATTTCTCACTGCATAATGATCTCAGGCAAAGGAAATGATGAACTCTTATTTCTGGATCCACATTTTAAATATCAAAATAATTGGGCCGAGGAAAGGTCATCCCTTCCCACTGCTGTTAGCCATCCTCCTTCCCTAGCATCCCAGGGCTCTTGCGACAGCTTTTAGCACCTTGTAAGGATTCACATTGCTGGTAAGACCAGAATCACCCCAGGAAGGGCACTGGGGGACTGCTGGTATCTTCTGGAAACTGGAAAATGTGGGCTGCTACTTGCTACAGGACATCCTTCATGCACCCAGCTGTGAGCTACCTGCCGTGTGCTGGGCTGTGGTGCAGCCAGCAAGGCTTTGTCCCTCGTGTAAAAAGCTAATCCCAAGACCTCACTCAGCCATACCTTGACTTTAGCTCAGGCAAACATCTAATCTTCAGCTTTGTCCCCTTCTGGAGAGCCTACAAGCCAAAGAGCAAGGTACGTGCAGCTGCCCTGACATCATCCTGGCTGGCTCTGCACTCCTCATCACTGACTCCAAACACAGGGTCTGTGGGAGATCCTGTCACATTAATTCTTCTTTATCCCCCTCTGCATGTCTCAGCACTCACTCAGTTTGACTCTGAAGACCCCCACATACCCCTGCATGATCTTTATCCCATCAAGTCCTCCTTTTCAGCTCTGTCCAGATAAACCTATGGGCCTTAATCCTAAATCTTGCTAGTAAAGACCAAAATGTGACCCAAACCCAGGACAATGTGATGTCCTACTCTAACCCTAGGCCCGGGATCACTAAACATCCACCCCCAACCTTAAATAATTTAGATGTTTTCCCCTATTCATGCTTGACTTCAAAAGAACACATCTTTAGTTGTTTTCTCTAAGCCCTGTACCTTTTTTCCAAGCCCCACAAACCCCAAGTCGAGGCTCAGCAGAGCATCTACAAATCAGCCAGAGAAAGAATCACCACTGCAATGACTGAAGCTCTTTGTGCATTTGCAGGGCATGTGTGTTCATGTTTGTTTGGTTTGCACACACACAGAGCATGCCCAGGCACTCTGAGAGTCTGTGCTCTGGAAAGGAGACAGCAAATCTGCATTGCCCCGGAGGCCTGGGGTGAGATTAACTGTAGGACCTGTGATTTGTTGCTACCTGAATGGTGTGCATGCTGTCAGTTCGGTGTGTCTTTATTTCTAAGTGAGTCATATTATACAAATCAATTGCTAATTCAATTAATCATGAAAAACATGCAAAAGGACATCTCCAGGAGCTGATTTAGAGCATGTTATGTATGGGTGATTGAGCAAAGAAAGTTAATCTGGGTCAGAAGACTTTGATTTTTAATTCTTAATGTCACAGATTTCCATTCTTTTGAACTAAAATCTGACTTACAATTTATTTTTCCGAGGGTGTAGCTTTATAGCTCCATTGACATTGGCATGTGTGGTCATGCATACTGAGTCTGTTCTCTTATGCCTGACGAATAAGAGCTTTTATGGATGCACAGATCAATACAAGCTTAAGATCTATAAAGGGCTGCCTGGCAGTATTCATATGCAGGACACATCTCATTGCATTTATCCACAAAGTTGTTTACAGGAGATTAAATTATTATTTCATTGAGTTCTTCTTTTCCCGTTCTGTGAAAAATGACAAATTTTGATCTTTTTTGTTGCTTTGCAGTTTCTGGCCTAAATCTTACTAAAAAAACCCCCCAAAACCAACAAACCCCAAACCAACTCAAAAACTCCAGGTGAAGAACGTATGAGTTTGTTGTGCAAAATAATGCCTCCATCATGATTTGTATGGAAGGCACCCCAGGAATTCAGTGGGAAACAATTGTCTGCACCCTCTTGCAACGATGTAATAGGAGTATAAAGTGACTACAGTCTATTTTGGGGAAAACTCACAGGGTGGATTCCTCCTAGAGACCTGAATTAGAAATCTTCAGGGTGTAGGAAACTCAGCCGTGATGAATTAAGCGTCAAAGATTTCAGGCTTAGATGTTAATGTATGCTTTAGTCCAAAATAGGATGCTGAGTTCCCTCCTGACAGCATGAAAATCTGACATTTCTGTTTTGTGGATAGCCCTAGGAAAGAAATGGGGCTATAAATAACATGTGTGTGAATGCACAGAGTTAGGAGAAGAGGTTCAAGAAGCTCCTGCTTGTCACTGAAACTATGAGCAATCCTAGCCCCTGGTTGCCCTTGAACATGTGGAATGCTGCCTGGCTTCTGGGAGAGTCCTGAGGACAGTGGGACCCTGACACGGGGCTGTGTCCTTCCTGTGTCAGCTGCCAATCCCAGATTCCCTGCTGCAGCCTTGGGAGAATCGCCTTGACCCAGCCAAGGTAACCTTGGCCAGTCATTAGGTGATTCACCTCTGGTCATCACCTGTGTGAGGGGATGCACAACATTGCTCCATCTGAGAGAGATTCCTTGGGTTTGTTGGGAGGGAGGAGGCACACAGACTGCACTGGGGAGCACCATAGCTCAGGTCAGGGAAGTGATACAGCACTGGGGTCCAGATGGATTTATTAATTCTGTTTCTCCATCAGGCTTTTTCACTCAGTCTGGCTGATTCCCATACTGGAGCTGGTTGCCATCCTGGCAAATCTGAGTTAACTCACCGCTGAGAGGTGGTAAGAGGCTAAAGGGATCTGCAGGGAACCATTACATGGGGTATAGCAGGCAGCTGCTAGACTCCCTTCCATATATGACATGCACCATTTGGGTTTTCCCAGATAAAGCACAGCACCATGGAATTTTAGAAAACCACAGGTTGGAAGTGATCTTAGGAAGTCTCTAGTGTGATCTCCTGCTGGAAGTGATGCCAGCTGTGAGACAAAAAGACTTTCAGAATGGGTGCTCCAAACCTAGGAAAAGGCTCCAAACCTGGGTGGACAGACTTTTTAAGGAAATATATTAGTAGCAAGAGATATGATTATTCTGGGAACAAAGTTATTAATTCCAGATGAGGAGGAATCCCTAAAGGACACAGACTGTCTTCATGACTTTGAAGAAGGTCAGCAGCAGAGAAACTGTGCATGGGGAGGTTTCCAGTTTCAGAATGAGATTTTCTTCAAAAATAATTGAATATACACTTAATGCAGGAGGTTGGAAACAAAAATAATTGAATATACACTTAATGCAGGGGGTTGGAAACAAATGTGTTAAGGAGGTGGATACAGCATTACCTACACCTCATGGAGCAGGACTGTTCAAGGAACATGAGCAGGTAATGCAGGTGATGCTGATGCATTCTGTTGTCACTCATCTGGGTAGAAATGGCTGGGCTGCTCTTCTTCTGAAAGGCACGGAAGCACTTAGATGGATAATCAGAACACGAAAATGACCCTGCAAAAAGAGCACAAGCTGCTGCCACTCTTTGTAGCCATGCACTGCCACTGCTGCTTCCTCAGAAGGAATGTGGTAGGCAAAATCTCATACCCTGAACTTGATGTCCTGCAGCCCTGGTGAGGAGAGAAGATCCTGACCAAAGTCCCTTTTTAGCTGGTTAAACAGCTCTGATTATACCTTGGATCAGGCCCTGCTTCCTCTGTAGCACATCTTCCAAAGGCAGCAAGTACCCTGTGCTCTGATCCTCTGGACCCATAAGTAGTGTTAAAAGTTTGAGGCAAAGACTATATGACAGATCCAACAAATCTTTGATGGCAGACCTGGAAAAGACTTTAAGAAGCCACTGAATCCATCTTCCTGTTCCCGCTTCATTGGTAAAACATGATTCTCTGTTTAAAGTAAAATTAAGCTTCCTGAGCCCACCAAAATTGATTTGTAAAACAATTAACCTAGCTGTCCCTGGTGGGCCTGTAAACCAGGATGGTGCAGGGAGGCCAAGCCTAGAGTAAGGCAAGCCCAAAGCTGTACAAGAATTTTAATCTTCTACCTTTATATTCCTGCAATGTGTGCTGAACAGGTCACCATGTTCGGGAATTTTGCCGGCTAAGTGCAAAAGTTTAGTGATTGCTTGCATGAAGTATGTTATCCAAGAAAAAGTTTGAAGAAGGGAGCATGTTTCCCTATCAATCACCCTCTGCACACATGAGCACATTCAGTGCCTTTCTCCTCCCATAAACAGTTCACTGCAGATTTATTCCCCATGTATTTCTTGTTCACTGACTGGCTAGTCAGTGTGACAAAGGTTATATTGCTTATTTCTTTGCAGATGCCCAAGAAGATGAAATAAGTTCATAACCAGAAGAATTAACCACAATAACTCATTGATGGAATTGGTGATCTCACCTAATGGCCAGTTAGGTCAATAGCAAATCTGGCCTTTGGCTGTAATTTACAGCTTCTTGCACAGCTGGAAACTGATGATTCTCTACAGAATCCTTCCCCAAAGCTGATACAAGATGTGGTGCACCCAGACACTTTCTACTTGCAAAGTCTTGGTTCTTTCATTTAGAAAGACCCAGTGATCAGGTTGGAACCTTCCAAATTCCACCTGTCTTGCTTTGATGAATGTGGTTCGGAGAGGCAATCTTTTTTTTGCAAACATCTAGCTGCAGTGGGGTCACAAACTCCTCAACTTTGGACTTCTCCTCCTCTTCACTCACCCTTTTACAGCTGCTCTGCCACATGCAGGGCTCTACATGTTCAGGGCATGTCTCCCAATGACATGACTGCTCTGCCTCAGGCCTGCCAAGGGAGGCTCCTGAAGACTCACTCAGGAGGGAGTTTCATCGTGTTTTATTAGCTTTTCTGTTAATATGCACTGTACATTTTATTAAAGATCCTGCAGGATGGCTGAATGCTGAAATCAGGACCTGAAAGAGGTTTGGAGTCAGTTTCCTGTTGGGCTGCAGTGTGGTGCTGATGACCAAAAATCAAGCCTGTTTCTTTTCCCCTGCCTATTTCCCAAATCTCAGCACTCCCCACAGTGGCAAATGTCTCCTTCAGCTTCCCGGGGAGGAGGATAATTCTCCCACAATAGACATTGATCTCTCATTAGATTCCATCCTGTTAGTTAAAAGCTGTTTTTACTCAGACAATCCAGAACTCATTTCCAATCTTAAAAGGGTGCACTGCTGGATACTCACCGAGGGTATAATTTTTAACCACTCTGTTTACTGAATCTACGAAAGTAGTTATTCGAGCTGTTTGTATACAGTAATTTTTCCTTATGCTCCCAAGAGCAAGAGCAGGTGACCCAGCATTGCTAACTGTGGTAAAGCTCTTTCCTATTCAAAGGAGACAATATTACCCCATTTGACAGAAAGTCTGTTCATGCCGTGACAGCCTGAGGAGACTTGCTTAGAGTTGTGCAGGGCAGACCAGGGCCAGTGTCCCAACCAGGGGCTGTCCCTGGATCTCATTTCTGAGTCAGGCAGATGCAAAGCTACTGGATCAGGCCTTGTGGTACACTCACTGGATGAGCTCCTGCTTTCAGGGAGATAAAGCCTTAATTCTTAGATACATAGTAAAAAAACTTCCACACCATCAGGACACATAAATGCAAAGAGTGATCAGTGAGGTGGAGCTCCTTGTCCTGATGTGTGTGTATACATAAACACAGTCCTTGCCTAGCGATTAAATGGCACATAACTGAATGAAACCCACATTTTAACTCAAGTCTACATGTGTTCCTTACAGCTGCACTGTAGTTTAATATCAATTATTGAATTTTTAGAAGGAGGTACCAGTGACACAGATCAGGACTGGGCAGGTGCAAGAAGTCAAGGACCTATCTCGGAGCAGAATAGCTTAAACTGGCCCAGTCTGTCCTGGCTCTTCACCCTCCTTCCCTGTACCACCATGTCTGCACCCGTGGCCAGGGATGCTGTGGCTTCAAATTAACTCAGCAAAAGGCAGAAAAGTCTTCTTTCTTGGATGTGGTCAGTGCTCTATGTGTGTGTACCTGAGTGTCTAAGAGTGAGCAATGGGGCCATGTACTGTGGCATCCTCAAAGATTCACCTGTTAAACTGGGCCCTTGATTTGGGGCAGGGGAGACCTTTATGGCTGGAAATTTTATGCACAGGCCCTATACCAGTATGCAAGTTTGACTCATCAGTTTCAGTTAAGAAGCTGGCCTTTTATTTTCTCCTCTTAATGAAGTGACTAATAACTTTTTTGATGAACATTCTTTTCTTAATACTTTTTACCCCACTCTGCTGTTTCATTGTCTTTTTAACAATGCCAGCTGCTTCATTTCAAGAATCGGTTTTCTGAAAGTGAAACACCTCTCATCCTGAAGCATCTCTGGATGGTATCCATTATTGATTTGGAGCTGATGATGGCTGCAGTAGCTGTCTCTGACTCCCTGAGCCACTTAGAGCATTTCTCCTTCAAGATAATAATAAGCAGCAAAAACCAAGGAAGAATCCAAGCACTGGCTCTATGCTTTGACTGTGCATGCCAGGCACACCTAATAGAATGCATACCAGGGCATTTCCATTCTCTTCCATTTCCCTGGGGTACTGTGGGATATTATTTGATACGTATTTTACCCCTTAGAAAGGCTCAGGACACATTCACTGAGCACAGTGCATACATTTTCAAAAGGGGCAGTTTTGACTGACATGACATTGGCTCACAAGGAAAGAACACCCCTTTCCTTGCAGAGGACATCAGCTGCAAACTGTTTCCAAAATACAGATGGTACTGAGAACTCTGGACCTCTACTATCCTTTTTATATCCTCAGGCAACAGAGACAGCCCCATGCCAGTTGGCCAAGTACCTCCAGGCTAAAAATATCTCTTCTTAACCAGAGCTCTTGCTGCAGATGCTGTGAGAAAATGACAGTTGAATTTGTTGATTCTCCATGGGAAATCTCCTTGGCAAGGTTTTGCTAATGGCCAAGGATGCCACACAATGTTCATCTCCTGGGATGACAGGGAAGAACAGTATGTGGGCAAGAGAGAGCTGCCCACAGCTGGGTACAAATGCTTCTAGTTTGACCTCTCATTCCAGCAGCTGAAGCGTTTAGGTGGAAAATGAAGAGGAGGAAATGCTTCTTGGCCTATTTAGAAGTGGAAATGAAGAATTAATAAATACTCAGGAGATCATCTGCAATTCTGCCATCCGTACAAATTATTTTGTTACTGACTAGCCAATGAGAGCTTTGAGCCAGAGAAAATGCCCCTGTGCAGGCAGCAAAGAGCTTCAAGAGGAATCAAAATTATGACCTGAACGGCAGGGAGCTTCCTTCTTTATTTGCAAACAGTCAGACTAAAACGTCTCTTTCCAAATTATTCCATCTGAATGCAGTGCTCTCAAAGTGGACAAAGGATGGACAACTTGGGTGCTAAATGTGAGAGTGTGGGACCATCCTTTTGGGGCTTGGATACCTGGTTGGTCATAGTTGCCTGAACACCCTGCACTCAGAGGGGTGGTGACAGCGTGTACAGACATCTCTATACAAGTTTTTGGTCAGGAAATTGACAACAGGGAACAAACAAGCTGAATTACAGTGTGAAATAGCTGCTGAAGTCCCTATGGTCCTGGAGGTACCCAAGGGGTCATGACTGAACCTGCGTTGCTTCTTCAGCACAGCCAGAGGCAGGTCAGTGGGAGTGTTTCTACCCCTGCTCCAAACACTACCCCTGGCTGCAGTGCACTGGAAATACATCTGAGTCCTTTGCTTTGCTTTGTCTCATATTTATCTGCTCAGATCTCATTAGTAGCCTCAGTAGCGGGAAAACTTTGTCCTTGTTTCTGTTTGTGTTTTTTTTTTATTATTATTATTAACACATAGCCTTTCTATGACAAGCCCTAATGAAGGTTTGAATAAAACCAAAGAATCTCACAATAAGCAATAAACCTTTCTAATGAAGTCAGAAGGTGTCTGGGTTGTGCTTTCAGAGGGGTGTGCCAAAGCAGCCACAGGGCTGTGGAGCACTGATGAGACCAGCTCTACAGCAGGGATAATTTCACGTGGTATAGTGGACTTGCAGAGGGCTTGTGCTAGTTTGTGTTTGTTGGGCGTTTGACTCAAAGCTGATAGCAGATTTCCCCAAAGGAATCAATGTGCTCTCTATTAAAAGGAAAAAAACTGATATTAAATGTCACAGTAATTGATGCTGCCTCTTTTTAATTAACTTACCTCTTTTTCCAAGTCCTTCTACTGCTTCCTCTTTCCTGACACCTTCGCCTGCTGTTTACTGAGGCTACCTGCAAGCAAGAGAAGAACAAACCTGCCAAAGACGCAAGAGTCCCCCTGGGATTTCCCACTTTGTCAAAAGCTGCCAAATTGCAGGTGGGAGAAGCATGCTGGCAATGATGTCATGGCTGCTGTGCTCATCCCTGCTGATGGCTTTAAAAACAGTTTTTCCACATGAAAAAAAGAGACGAATGCAAACCACGTGACAAGGGAAGCAGAGGATCTAAAGAGGGAAGCAGAGCTGACTCCTAAAGCACTCTGCAGGACTTGCTTCTCTGTTCTCCTGCCTCTCCCCTTAGACACACTGTGAACAGTGGTGGGTCCAGATGTAGCTGGGGTCTGGATGCCACCTGTCCCATTCCCTTGATCCATGTGTTTGCAGAGGGCACTTCCTCCAGCTGTCACCCTGTCCTGGTTTCAGCTAGGGCAAAGTTAATTTCTTCTCCGTAGCTGTTACAGCGCTGTGTTTTGGAGTCAGAATGAGAATGGTGTTGATAACACACTGACGTTTTGGTTTTCGCTAAGTCGTGTTTATCCTAAGTCAAGGACTTTGGCTTTTTCCTTGTCTCGTGGACTTGGCTCTGCCAGTGAAGAGGTTCACAAAAGACACTGGGAGGGAGCGTAGCTGGGACAGGTGACCTGAACTGACCAAAAGGATATTCCACACCACAGAAGGTCATGCCCAGTATATAAACTAGGGAAGTTTCCTGGAAGAGTGTCCAGTATGGGCTCAGGAATCTGTTCTGGCATTGGTCAGTGTGTGGTGAGCAATAGCATTGTGCATCACTTGTTTTTTCCCTTTTTATTATCATTATCATTTACCATTATTGCTGTATTTTACTTTATTTTCAATAACTAAACAGCTTTTATCTCAACATACAAGTTTCACTTTGATTCTTCTCCCCATTCCACCAGGGTGGGTGAGGGGAAGAGAGGGGGGATTGAAGTGGGTGTGTGGTGCCTAATTTCCAGCTGGGCTTAAAACCACGACACATCCCATCTTCACCAAAGGCTTTTCCCAGCAGAAAGGGGAAATGTGAAGGGTTCTTGTGGCTGTGAACATATGCTGAAGCAGTGGGGCTTTCTCTGACTGCTCTGAGCAGGTACGTGTCCCACCACTGCTCAAAGACCTCTTCGTCACAGCACCGAGGGTTTGTCTGTTTGACCCAAGTAAACAGGTTGAAGACACCCCTCTGACGACCCCTGGAGGGAGCCCAGAGCAAACAAACTTAGAGAAAAACATCACTGCAGTGGAAAAGGACATCATGATTCTATCACACCGTGTCCTTGTTTCCAAGACACCAGTAAAACTAGAAGGAGGAGGAGAAAAAAGTCTGGATGTGTCACTGAAGTCACTGCAGAGTCCATTATCAGCAATGAGCCGCCTTTACAAATCAAAGTGTCTGATTAAGAACAGTTGACACGTTCAGTATCTTCTTATCCATTATCCTGCTCTTGGGTTTAGCCAACTTTTAGCATCTTTTTTACTGTCTTAGTTGGTCAACAATGCCTTCGCTGGAAAAGATGGGGAAGGGTTGGGACATCTCGTATCAAACAGCATTTTTTCTTGGCAGTACAGTAAAAGTGTTAAATCATGGCTTCAGCAATTGACTCAAAACTCACAGGTAACAGCCCTAACTGGGACACGAAGACAATTTTTGGTCACTAAATTATTCTTATTGCTGCTGGATGGCTGAAGAGCCACAATCATAAAACCCAGCAGCAGGCACTGCAGACAGATTTAAGATAAATCAGTTCCTGACCACAGCATTGTTTGGAGAAGAGCCCCATGCTTTCTTTTTCTTTTCTGAAGGAATAGAGCAGACTGAGGTGATGGATGTTCCTTTTCCTGATGCAGCTGATTTGGAGTCCCCCAAACCACAGGTCACCGTGGTTTCATTTAGATCTGCAATCTCTTTTCTCTGGGGCTTTATCCTAGGAGTTGTTATTTCAATACAAACAGTTTGCACGAAGTGTCTGGGCAGAACAGAGACCCGAGGCTGTCACTGGCATCCATGACCATAATAACCTTGCATGAGTAACGCAGTAAAGCCAACAGCTAAGCTATCTTATCCTTGGACAGCTGCAGGGTTCCAATAACCCTCATTATACCACATTCTCCTCCAGGGAATAGACCAAAAAAAAAAAAAAAAGAAAAGAAAAAAAGATAAGTAATTTATAATATGTTCAGACTGGCACGGGAACACAGACACTGTACAGTACACTATTAATTGTGGGATTCTTTCTCGTGCCATATATTATTGATTTTCCTGCAGATAACCAGATATCATTAGTTTGATTAATGCTACCACAGCTTGGAATAACTGGCTGGAAAATTCAAACTAGGGCATTTTTCAGGAGAAAAAGATAAAGCACAGCTCAGACTTCTCTGTTCATACCTGGGAATATGCTGGCCAGAAGATTTCAGGGGTGTTAAGCTAGACGGTTAAGGAAAAGCTTGGGAGAGGAGAGCTGGAACCGCACTACACAGCCTTTCTGATAAAGTCAGGCAGTTCAGCTGCACTCAGGGCTGAGTTTATTTTGGTACCAAATCCCTAGGTTTTCTTCCTAACAAAGGTTGTCACATTTTCAGAGAGAGCTGAGTCACACAGGCTGCCTGAGCCAGAGCTGTGCTCCTGTGCTGCTGGGTGTGCAGGCACTGGGGCTGTGAACACTCATCCTCTCTGATTGCTTCAGAAGGAAAAGAAGCAGACAAAGCTTCCAGGGACTGGTTTATGAGTTAGCTGGTGCTCAGAGAAGAAGTGTGTTGCTTATTGACTGAGCATGTGCTCTACCATGCAAAGGAAATCAGATTTACTCTGCTTGGGGACACTGGCTTTCTCAGAAGAAAAAGAAAACAATGAGATGCATCAAGAGTCCCACTAAGACCCTACTGACTCATAACAAAGAGATCATCTTGAAAAGAAATGAAAGAAGTCCTGCAAAGAGGGCCAGAGACAGCACACACTGACTGGTCTTCTGAGTGAGGAATCTCTGACACATCTTAAAGTTTGCCAGTGCTACAGTCTAGGAGAAGGTATCTGATATGTGGGCTGAAATTACTGCACTAATTGATAGAGTCTGTCAGCTCGCTAATGTGTCTGGACTCCTGTGGTACCCAGTCTCAAAATAATGGCAGAAGGACCAGAACAGTCACTTGATCATCACATAGCTCAGGAAATGGAGGAGCGGACAGAGGAACCTACTTTCTTTCATTTGGCACACTGGAAAGGTTAAAGAGCATTGTGTGGTTTTTAGTCCAGGGGGTTCAACAGAAGACAGGCCAGAGGTGATACTGAGTGGTATTTAGGCTCTGATGAGGAGATAGTCACCATACATGAATGTAGATCACCTACAGACCCCTATAAAGCCTTCTAACTCATGACAACTATCCCAAAGTTAGGGAATCCCAGAGGTCTGCTCTGAGGGTAAGATGTGAGCGACGGTCGAGCCAGAGCCCACAGGAGGGCAAAGCCTCAGCTCTAGCAATGTGATCTGTTTAAAGGTAGCAGAATACACAGGTTTTTCTTGGGAAAAGTCAGGCCAATCTGGGCAGGTAGGTCTATCAGGGGATGGAATTGGTCTGGTTTGGTGTCTTTCTTACAAAATAGTGCTATTGCCCTTAAAGAAGAAGAAACAGATCTTGGTTTCATACAGAGCCAGATACAGAACTGGCTCTCCACCAGTGTGATGGAAAGCTTGCAAACTTTCTTTCTCATGAGACTTATAGTATAGGTCTTGTGTTCTCCTTGCTCTGAAGAAGAGCTTATTAGCACAGGCATTAGCCATTTGGGACAGTTGGTCCCTAAAAATCTGCTGAAAATTGTGCCATTGACTTCTTTCAGTTCTTCGTCAGATGAGCCAGCTCTGAGCTCGTAAAACGAGCTAAGAATCTAATTTGCAGTAACTGATAAACTGAAGAAGGGCTTATTTGTTGCTCTTGCCTAAAAATGTCTTTGAAAGCTTCCTCAGCATTTGTTGAGGTGCGACTGGTCAGCTGAGTGAGGAGTGTTTTCCAGTTCCTGTCTGTAGCACGGAACAAGCATTTCTGTGGGAGCACAAGAGCACCCCTGATGAGTGTGTCAGTACTGCAACATGTATGTGAACTCTGACTTCAACACCTGTTTGGTCTTTTATCTTTGCAATTTATACAGCCACTGCTCACAAGCCTTTTAACTACCTAATCATTCAAACATCCTCCAAAACCAAGAGTGAAGTGTTTGTGAGTACTGTTGAAACAAAGCAGTTTCACAAACCCAAACGAACCCAACATTTGCTTTGTATTATCCCCACTGTCCTCACATTTTCCTCTTTACGAGTCCAATTTTAGCAGCTCTGACCTTGTGGAACCTTTTCTCAGCCACAAGTGTCAGCGATCAACCTCTCGTCTGTCTCAAAAAGCTGTACAATGTAGTCTGTCTTTCCTGCCAAGCATCATAAAGTGCATTGATACCTTCTGCTGTTCCATCCTCTAGGCAACCGCACCTCATCTGCATTAATTGCTGCAGAGAGAGTGGGGTGATGGATTAATAACTTTCTGCAGGCTGGATGGGAACTGCAGCTGAGGATTTTGTGCAAGTACCAGAAGTGCAGAACTGTCTATCTCCCTTTTAGAGACACAACTGAACAATCACTTTCTCTGGGTTTTTTTTTGTTTTCCCTATGAAGAAAAGTAAATCTTTTTAACGATTTGCCAATCCTCCAAATAAGAAACTTTGAAACTCCAAAATGAAGTAAAGGCAAGTTTTGAGCTACTCTTAACAGCTACTTTTAGCAATTGTAAGCTGCCAAAGATGGATATTCCTTCTACCAGACAGGTTGGATATAATGAAAACACAGGGTAATAAGATAGGAAACTGTTATCTAGTCAGTACAAACTGTTAACTAAATCAATAAATTACAGACTTGGGAACTTCTGTTGGCTAAATTATTGCTGAATTACTTCTCTGGAGAGCTACCTCCAATTTTAAAGTTCATTTACTTTTAAAAGATATTGGGTAGGAGCCTGCAAGGAGAATGGAGCTACTTCATATATAACTGAAGGAAGTTAAAACACTGAAAAGAAAAATTATGAGTAGTAGAAGTGCTGAGCAGTATCTACATTTCTTACAATGTGCAATTCCCAGTGTGAGTGCAAAAGTCATGACTTACAGAAGTGATTTGTGTTTCTGGGATGCTCATTGGAATTACCTTACAAATCCTCGTTTTCAGAAAGTACTGAATGAAACTTCTGAACAATTAAGCTCCCATAACAAATGTCACAATGAACATTCAGTGTCACTAGTCATGTCTGTGACCTCAGCCTTGCTGTTGCCAGTAAGTGTGAGATCAGTTCAAATTCCCCACCCACTTTCCAACTGGAGGATTATATGGAGTGAATGAAATAGTTCTTTGCTGCCAACTTGATTTTAATTATACATGTCCTAACCTTTAGAAAATCTATTTAGATTTTAAAATAATAGTGTGGGGGAGAGTGACACGGGAAATCTATGCTTGAGCTTACTAAGGGACAAAAGACATTTTCTCCAAGTGATGAACAGATGTGAAAATGACAATAATATACATGAGCTCTCGGAACAAAGGGATCATCCAGATGAAGAATATTACGTTTCTGCAGTAGCTTAATCCTGTAATCCTTATGGGAAGCTTTGATTGCAGATTAATATGATATCAATGAGGCCTTTATCACTTGTGGTGCTGAGATAAGATTAAGTGACCTGCTCATAGTCATGGCAAATCTCTGGCAAGACTGAAGCTGACCCCATGCTTCCTGACTCTTTGTTTTCATAAATTTTCAGGTAACAGCTTTTGCCTTTGTCTCAGTCGAAGGGCCATGAAAGGAAGGTGAACATGAAAGGACTCTGAGGAGAAGGAAAGAATTATTTACATCCAGCTGGAGCAGTTTTGGGGGATGCAAATTGGAAATCTGCAACCTCTTGCTCTCTAGGTGCCACAATCAAATCCCTTCCTTGTGTGGAGCAGAGATTTCCAGATCACAACTTGCACTCAGATGAAGTTTTTACACAACTGAAAATATTTTCATTGTGTCTGCAAAAGGGGAGAAGTTGTTGGTCATTGTGACATGTCACCTTGAACACCAGCAATCCAACATTAAGATTAATAAAACTGATATCCGTTCTGAAATATTTTGCAAACACCTTGTATTTCCATAATTTTAATTTCCTATCCTCTGCATGTATCCACATCCACAAAGACTCCACATGGGGTGCTCCAAAGCCAAATTATTTGCAATCAAGAGATACAGGTTCCTGAACAGGAGGTGAAGAGCAGGCAGAAAAGCCAGCTTGAGCATTTGAATCCATCACCATCACTTTTTCCAGTCTTGCTCCTGCCTATTAGCCAAGTGGTGATTCACAGCATCCATGCTGAATCAGGATTCTCATTGGTACCCACAGCCCCTCACATCTGAGAGTATTTTTATCCTCTTGACTCTAAGTATGAAGACCACCTCTTTCCCCTCTCACCTTAGCTGGTAGTGTACCACGTGGCTCTGACTAGGGACCAGGACAGCAGCTGTTGATTTAGAGTCATAGAATCATTGGGTTGGAAGAGAACTTAAGTTCATCTAGTTCCAACCTCCTGCCATGGACAGGGACACCTTCCACTAGAACAGGTTGCCCATTGCCCCATCCAACCTGGCCTTGAACACTTCCAGGGATGGGGCATCCACAACTTCTCCGGGCAGCAAAGAGACAGAAGTTTTTAAAATGGTGCTCTTGAATACATACAGTATCAGAAATTTGTGTTATCTCTGGATGACCACCTCCTGTGTCTACTCTTCCATTGCAAGAAATTATTGTATATCTGACTGAATTACTTGATCTCAAATACCAGATGCTGAGGAAATGTGCCACCTGCTTGAAACATCTGTATCCTCTTCCTTCTGTGTCCAGGTGCCCTGGGCCAAGCTGGAGGACACAGGTGTCGATGGGTCTCTGATGTGACCCAGCAAAGCCATTCCTCAGTCCTGCACTGAGACCGCTCTTGTAATACTTACAAACTTGTCATGCTTTTTATGTCAAAGCAGATCTTCAAACTGGGATTGGAGGACAAGCCCAACAAACATTAATGTAGTTTGAAGCTGGATCCAACTGCTCCAGCCAGCTGCCTCCAGATGTCGAAAGTGACTGACTTTGTTTAATGTGGCAGATATGAGGCAACCAAGAGCTGGTCTACTTGCAGATTTCTATATAGCAAAGCTCCTTGTTTGAAAAGGGCATCAAAAGGAAAAGATAAAAAAATTCAGAACCATGTGGAAGGAAAAGGAAGCAACTATTTGGAGCAGGTCTGACTTCAGGGGAGCAGTGAGTCTGAGCCCCAGTCTGGCACTGGTTGAGGGTTTTGTCCCAGATTCCTTCAACTTGCACCCATTCCCAGTGTTCTCAGCTCTGTTTGTTTGCTATTATCCCCACACCTTTTTGTGGTTGCTTTGCTCTTTTCCAGCACTCCAAGATAGCTTTCTCATTGGCACTGATGAGCATCTTGATGCAAATGTGAAGCCAGAAGTTTCGACACATGCTGACTGAAAGAAAGCTGAATCAGTAAGAAGAAAGAAATGTGAGACAGAAGAGCTCCATCACACTACAAAATTTGCTTTTCATCATCCTCTGATAGATGAGGTTTTCCTTTGTCTTCTCCTGGAAATCTGTGGCACTAAGTACATCAGAATGGTCACCAAAGGTCCAGCTAATGCAGTATTTTTTTTCTCAAAAAGTGGCTGATGGTGGGTGCCAGATAAGCAATAATATGGAGTCAGGTATGCACCGACAATCTCCCAACCTCCAGAGTTCTAAGGCCCTATGAGGTACAGTCCCCTGCCTGCTGTGCCATACCACCTGCCCTCAAGAGACGACCAATCCTTTCTTTTGGAGACTGTCACAGAAGCACAGAAACAGTCTCCATAGACCCCAAGGCCAGCATCCTCAATATCATTATTGCTAGTTCATTGTCAGGGAAGAGTCACTCCTTGGCTGAGTATTATAAAAGAACCATAGAACCATTTAGGTTGGAAAATACCTCCAATATCATCTAGTCAAGCCTTTAACTCAGCACTGCCATATTCACCAATAAACCATGTCCCCAGGTGCCACATCTACATGATTTTTAAACGCCACCAGGGATGGTGACTCCACCACTTCCCTGGGCAGCCTGTTTCATTGTCCTCATAACCACTGTAAGGGGTCTTACTGCTGCTGCAAGCTCTCCAGGGGCAGTACTCATCTGCTGAGTTCCCTCACTGAAGTGGAAACTCTCCTGCTATGGGGCATTTTTGTGGGGTGTTTATAAAGGTCCCAGCACACAATAATGCACAGGTGTAAGGCATTGTGGCTAGTGGTTTGAAGGACTGAAGTGTTTTAAACCAACCTTGTTAGACTATTGATTTCCCTGGGGCATGCTTTTGGATAGCTGGGCATTTGCTTCATGTGGCCTGACTGTGTGGCAGGACTTCAGAATGCTTTTCCAGAGATGTCTTATTCTAGACAGAGCTTCATCTGCGTCCACAAAAAGCCTCACCAGTGGAATGATACAGGGAGTACTGTGCAAACCTCCCAGGGAGCACGGTGTGCAGGGGTGGTTCTGGCAGGCTTTGGAGGAAACCGGTGCATGGTTGAATTCACCAGACAGAAAGGAAGGTCACTCTGACAGTAGATCCCTACATCCTCCTGTTTCGGGAACCCCTCCCACTGGCACATAGCCATGCCCTGGCTCCTTTCCAGAACTACAGTGTCTCAGCCAGGGAAAATTTGTACAGAGCCTGAAGGGAGATGGGGAGCTCTATAAATTCTCCAGCCCAGACTGTTTCTGTTGATCCGTGGCAGCATGCGTTGTATGTCCTGGTATCAATGTGATGAATGTTGTGCTGACTTCTGCATTGTGTGTGCCTTGTACTAAATATTGTCTGCTGGAAAGTAAATAACAGCAGATGAGCAAATGGGGCTGTGATGACATTTCAGTGTCCATAATGTTTCCATCCGGAAAATGCAGCAGTTATGCATCATTTTAAAGGTAGGAATAGATAAGCAGTCAGCTACCTGTATCCGGAAAATCAAAAAGGAAAGCAACATTAGAGGAAATAGATAGGCAGTGGGTTTTCAAGGGCAATGAGTCATCCTTGCCACAAATAAGGCTCAGAATGAGGAATACTAATAATTAGGCAGCATATTTCAAAAGTTCAGCTCTTTCCTCCTTTCCCAAATCATCTTTTATGCCCTGGGGATGTTTTGGAATGACAGTGTCTGCTTTGGGAGGTAGACATGAAGAAAGTCCACTGTGGGAAGAAATGACCAAACAGCAGGGAAAAATAAAGTTGAGCTGTAAAGTTTATTTTTTCCTGAAAATCAGGTGGTCCCTCCAGAGGAAACTGGCATGGTGCTGGTCAGCCAACAGAACTAACACATCCCAGGGAAGGACAAAGCCTGTGGCCACTGAACTCAGCACTTGCAGGAAGTATTAACAGCACCTGCTTTTCCCCTTTCCCCATGATACTTATTCCCCTGAGCTTGCTCGTTCTGCTCTCGTTTCACGGAATGAAACGAGTCCCTCTAGTGGGTGAATCCAGGAGGAAAGAACGTGCTTCCCATTTTGGTACATCCTAGCCTAAATCCTGGACTGTCAGAAGTTAAAGTTTCCAAAGAGCAGATTTGGAGGAAGAATACAGATTCCACTGTGAATGCTAGTGCTCTGGCTTCTTGGAGGTTGGAAGCAAACATAAATGACAGGTGCTGTCTTCACGTAGGAGGATTTGTAGGAAAGAAGTCTTTTTGAACCTTCAGCATTTCTGAGTATGAATCACGGAACCAATTAGGTTGGAAAAGACCTCTAGGTCATTGAGTGCAACCTTTGACCAAATGCCACCATGCCCACTAAATCATATCACAAAGTGCCATGTCTACTTGTTTTTTGAATACTTCCAGGGATGGTGACTTCACCACTTCCGTGGGGAGCCCATTCCAATGCCTAATCACCCTTTCCATGAAAAAATTTTCCCTAATAGTGTCCCAATAATGACATAATTAACATTTAGCCCTAAAACCTCTGAATCACAGAGATGTTTGGGCCTGTCCTGGGTAGAGACTAATCCCTTTCTGAACTGGAATAAGCCTTAAACCATCAAACACGAGTTCTTGTGAAACCGCAGGGCTGCAGTGTCATCCCCGTTTCTTCCCTGCTTCCCTCTGCTGCAGAGCTCTGATTGCAGCAACCTGACTTCAAGCATTGAAAAATGTCATCACTGACACTGCTGTGGTGGGTGCACACCATCATTATCATCTGTATGCATTTAGCCATCCCAGCATGATAAGAGAATGATTAGGAGAATAGTTAGAGAGTAAATTAAAAACTCCCAGCAGTTTCCTGTGTGAAGGTACTAACTTACAGGCATATTTTTTCACAGCATTACTGAAAAATGCCATTAGTTATACCTGTGAATACATGTTAGATTTAAACCCCTGGTGAGAATTTTTATTAACATACAAATATGTTAGGGCTCTTATGCTGCTTAAAATGTAATTAACCATCTTCTGAAGATTAAGGGTGCATAATCATAAAAGAAGTGCACTCTTGTGCATTTAATTCTTCTAATCTGCTTTATGTTGATGTTAGTGTGGAAGAATAATCGCTAGTTTGCCTAAATAGTTTGGGTTTGTGCTGTAGGAAGAAATCTTTATAGGATACACTTCTAAACTTAAAATTTTGTAGGCTTACAGTGATGGAGGATGATGAAGTGCTCTGAGAGATTAGGAAAAAAATGCTTCTTTTATTCTTTTGCTGCCGTTGCAAATGCCCTGCAGTGGTAAAGCTGTGTTTCTGACAGTTTCGTTCAGCAGACAAAAAGGAGGAAGGGACAGGCACACCTAGTGAATGACAAAGATAAGAGCAATAAACTTTCAGTAGTCTCTTTAAATACTAATTTAAACACATAATGTGTCATGCAGGGATTCAACAAGGTTTTCTGAGAAGTATGTGGAAAATGAGCAACCAACACAAGGCAGAGAGACTTGATTTGCCAGGTTGCAGTATGAGAGCTGAGTTTGTGAAATGCACTCTAAAAACCAAATTAATGGTTTTATGTTGTCATTAAAACATGCTATTGGAGTAGTCCATCCTCCCAGGGCTGTCACAGTCCCCATGCAATGTTGATCAGGTTTATTTGAAAAGAGGTGAAAACCTTCAGGGCCATGGAGTACTGCTTTTCAGGGGCAGTTTTTTCCTGGCAACGTGATCCATAAAACCATTAGGTAACTTAGAGAGCTTCACAAAAACATTTTTTGTTCCCCCTCCCTCCTAGCATGACTTCTTGCAAACTAAGAAGAGATAAAGAGCACTGGAAACTGTGGGATGAAGACATTTGCTGATAGTCATGACTGCATGACTACACACTGAAGTTCTGTAATGAGTGTGCAGCCTGTTCCTGGGAGAGTGAGTAGGGTAGAAACTCCCATGGAAAACATGGGATGAAGAGTCCATGCCACTCCTGCTTTTGTCAGGAGGAGTCAGAGGGGATGAAGACTGGCTGGCGGTCCATGAAGACCACCAGAGAAGGGACTTTCCTCTTCACTCGAATAAACAGGGGCTCTGCAAGTTCCTGTTGGAAAAGCAGCTCCTAACAGCAATTTTAAAAACTGAAAAGTAATTGCAAAATCATTCCATACTTTTTTTTTTTAAGAGTAATTTATGTTAGGGGGTCCTTTAGCGGTCAGATCTTTGTGGGGCCAATAACACCTTGGAGATTGTTGCGGCCGAGTGGACCCTGTTCCAGGGTAGACTGGTGACAGTGTGACTGTAGGGAACAGTGACACATAGCCCAAGAATGGCTCCTTGGCTGCTTTGTGCTTGTTTTCATTATTTCCAAGTGAATGCAGAGGCATTATTGAAAGTTGCTTGTTTTCATTACAGCTTCCTTCTGACAGGTGTGACAGGCAGCATGACAAGTTGCTCTGGGCCCTTCACCATGCTGAGCTCTTGAGGCAAAGCTGCTTTCTGTGATTCCCTAAAGGAGGCAGCTGCCAGGCTCCTTGTGGCCACCTGTGCTGAGGGACCAGCATGCAGCATGTCAGGGAAACCTTTCCTATGGAGAGCACACACAGCTTTTTTCCGTTGGCACTGACAGGGAGCCACAGAAGCTGCTACCTGGGGGAGCAGTGGCAGAGAAAACTCCTGCTTCCCAAGCCAAAACCCAGCACAGCAGCATAGAAGTTCCCCCAGGTTTTTCCATCAGGCCCACAGACCGGGATGTTACACAAAGACCATACTGCATTTCTAGTCTTTAGCTGGTGGTCCTTTACAAAAATGCAGGGAAATACCAAAGGTTGTTAAAGCAAAAATAGTGTTTCAGGTCCATTTGATGTTTTGTCCCAAGCTGATATTCCCCACTGCCTGCTTCCCGTAGCACTGGGTGCAGACTGCGTCTCTGTTTCGACAGGTGCCAGAAGCACCAGCACAGAGCTGAAGGGTGCTGTCAAATCAGTGTAGGCTTCAGCCACATGCACATCCTGGCTTGAACCTGGCCTTTTCAGAGAGGCATTAAGTAGGTTAAATCTTAAAATCTTACTTAAAATTGAGTAAGAGTGCTCAATTTCCTTAGGATTTTTGAGCAGGTGGAATATATATATCCCAGCCAATGGAAAGAACACCAGATTCCCATTCCCAGCTTGTTTAAGGACTGCTAGTGTGAATAACCTTGGATAAAGTGCACTTGAGAACCTGATTAATTCTGCTTGCCATTCAGTCTTGCACTAAATAAGATATGAAGCTCCAGACACAAAACCAGCCATTCTTCTGTTCTAACAGTTTGCTGTCAACACAAGACAATAAAATACGAATATTTTAGATTCATAATGCAGACAAATAAGAAATAGGAGCTGTATTGTGCTTCACATGCATGGCTAACTCAGTAATGCTAATGTGATTATCTCACTGAACTTTTGTGCTGTCGCTTAAGGGCAACTTTGCCTTGCTTAGCTGGGGTATACATATTTGTTTCACACAGGCCTAATGTCCTTTTTACGTCTATAGAAATAAGGAAGCCTGATTTCCCTCATCTGTTACAAGGCAGCACCCTTTCTTGGCATTAAAGTCTTGGACATAACAATCATAAAATGAGTTTTTGGTTCTTGGAGAAGTAAGGATGGTGGTAAGCAGAACTGCCATCCTGGACTTCCAGGGGGCAGATTTTTTCCTGTTTAGGAGAGGGATTCACAGAGTCCCTTGGGAAGCAGCGTCAAGGAGTTCAGGAAGGGCAAAGGAGTTCAGGAAGGCTGAAGATTCTTCAAGAAGGAAATCTTAAAGGTGCAGGAGCAGGCTATCTCCAGGTGCCAAAAGACAAGCTGGCTGGAACTCAGGAAAAAGAGAATTTACGACCTTCTGAAGAAGGGGCAGGTGGTTCAGGAGGACTAAAGTGATATCATGAGGTTAGCAGGGTGAAAATTAGAATTGAAATGAGAAAAAGTAGAAAAACATCAGAAATAGAAAAAACCTAACTGAAACCTTTTGGCTTCTTTACTACAGTAAAGAACAATAAAAGATGTTTCTATAAGTACAAAAGGAGAGCTAAGGAGAATCTTCATCCTTCACTGGATGCATGGGGAAAACACTGAGGTTCTTATTGTCTTTTTTGCCTCAGCCTTTAATAATAAGAACAGTTGTTCTGTGGGTACCCAGACCCCTCAGCTGAAAGACAGGGACAGGGAAATGGTCAGGGACGTGCTACACTACTTAGGCAG
Organism: Falcunculus frontatus; assembly: GCA_013398115.1. Taxonomy (NCBI): domain Eukaryota; kingdom Metazoa; phylum Chordata; class Aves; order Passeriformes; genus Falcunculus; species Falcunculus frontatus. Next base: position 2,421,651 of record VZRV01002986.1, read on the forward strand.
ACACAAGTCTATGCACTCAGATGGGATCCAGAAAGGCATACTGCAGGAGAGGGCAGAATGCTCCCTGAGCCCCTTTCAATCGTTTACCAGCAGTCCCAGATAAGCTGGGAGGTCCCAGGTGACTGGAAGTTAGCAAATGAGACACCCATCTAAAAGAAGGGCTGGAAGGAGGATAGGGGGAACTGCAAGAAAAGAAGAAGATCCCTGCTCAGTCAAGTCCTTCTGCCCTGCTTGCCATCGCCTACGCCTGTGATCTTAGGAGATGGCTCTTCAAAGGGGACCAGTGCCCATGGACCCCACGACCTTCAAAAGAAACTTCCCAGGGAACTTTCCTTCAGCAGCCCACAGTCTGCTCTCCCCACATGCATGGTCAAGGTTTTGCTGGCAATTGTATGGACATTTGATAGAGGTGTTCCACAGGCTAAAGGAATGATGGGTGTCTGTATGTCTGTCAGATAAATGGGGAAGGTGATAAAGTGTTGGGAAGTGGGAGACTTGACATGATGTAAATGCTGTGGGTTCAGGAGTGGATATTGTTCTGGTTTGGGCTGGAACATAGTTAATTTCTTGTCAGTAGCTGGTCCAGTGCTGTGTTTTGGATTGAGTATGACAATGGTGTTGGTAACACACTGATGTTCTGGTTGGTGCTAAGTGTCATGTTTATCCCAAACCAAGGACTTCTTTGTGCCTTGTGCTCTGCCGGTGAGGAGGTACAAAAACCACAAACCCAAAAAGATGGGAGGGAGGAGCACAGCTGGGACAGGTGACCCGAACTGGCCAGAGGGATATCCCATAGGCCGTGATGGCCAGTATATAAAACGGGGGCGTTACCTGGAAGGGGAGCTGATCGGTGTTTGGGAAAGGGTCCAGTATCGGTCAGCGCGTGGTGATCAATTGTACTGTGCATCACTTGTTTTTATTTTTTTTTAATCTTCATTCTTATAAATTCTTCTAATTTGCCTTCAGTCAGTTTTTAACTTATTCTTATCTAAACCTACCAGTTTGTACTTAGATTTCCCCCTCAGATTCAGCTTCAATGGGAAAGTAAAGGGGTTTAGGAGTGTGGTGACAGGAGTAGAGAGTGTGGGGTTGGGGATGGGGATGTGGGGTGCAGGAGCAACTGGCTTTGAGGTGCTCAGTTGCCAGCTGGGCAGCCCCTCACAGCCTCTTTTCCTGAGCTGCCAGCAGAGTGCCATAAGCAGCACCAAGAATCCAGCAATGGCCCAGAACTGCCATTGTAACCAGGCAGCCCAGAGCACTGGTCCCCATGATCCACCAGCCCGCTCCACAGCCTTGTGTTCCAGCTCCTCCAGCATCCAAGTCATCTGCTGGTGGAGGAACTCAGAATGCTGCTCCATGCGCTGGCCTGTGTACTCATCCAGCTCGTCATTAACCACCTTCACATTCTGGAGGATGGTTTTCACCAGTGTGGACAGGAGCATTAGGACAGCCATGGCCTTCAGAAGGGCTTGACAGCTCTGCCTTTGTGCTCCATCTCTCGTCCAGGGCAGACTCCTGCCTGTGTGTGCACTCACCCTGTCCCAGGCTGGACTAGGGCAGCACTGCCTGCTGCTCTCATGTATACCTGCCCCTCGTTGTGACATTCCTTGTGCTGTC